>CM021757.1:5048338-5098613 GCA_011075105.1 Heteronetta atricapilla
TTTATTTTATTTTATTTTATTTTATTTTATTTTATTTTATTTTATTTTATTTTATTTTATTTTATTTTATTTTATTTTATTTTATTTTATTTTATTTTATTTATTTTTAATGTATTTTTAAATTTATTTATTTATTTATTAATTCATTATTTTATTTATTTATTATTTTATTTTATTATTATTTTATTTCATTTATTTTTTATTTTTGTGGTTTGTTTTCACAGAATCACAGAATCACAGAATTTCTAGGTTGGAAGAGACCTCAAGATCATCGAGTCCAACCTCTGACCTAACACTAACAGTCCCCACTAAACCATATCCCTAAGCTCTACATCTAAACGTCTTTTAAAGACCTCCAGGGATGGTGACTCCACCACCTCCCTGGGCAGCCCGTTCCAATGTCTGACAACCCTTTGGGTAAAGAAGTTCTGCGTTGGTTCATCTGCAGTTCCTCTTGTCTTTCCCCGCTGCGCTGTGCCAGGCGCTGGGCAGGGAGCTGCGAGGGGCTGGGATCTGGGAGCCCCCTTTGCCCTGGGCAAGTGGCTGCTGGTGGGTCTGGGGGCTGCTACAGGTTTGGGGGGGCTGCAGGGGCTCCCCCCTCCTAGGCAGGGCTGCCCTGGGAGCAGAGGCAGCTGCCAGCGCTTTGCCGTGAGAACGGAGGCTTCCACGCATGTTCCCCATCTTGGGTAGGGTAAAAACTCAACTTTTATTCTCCAGAGCTGGGGGAAAGTTTACAGAGCTACTTGGCTGCTGCAGCGTCTCTGGTGCTAGCACTTCAAAGTATTGACTGGATGTTCTAATGTCCTTTCCCTATAATTTAAACTGTGAAATAAGATTTACTCTAGTTTAAAGGAAGTCAAATTCCACCCTGTTTTTCTTCAGTCCTTTTCCTTTAACTGGAAAACTTACCCGGACCAATTATTTCAGGCAAATGAATTCATTCTCAACGAGTTGGAATTTTCTGTGAAAAATGTTTAATCAAAACATTCCCAAACAGCCCGACTGTTAGCAACCAACAGATGTGTTCCCGCTCATTAGCCCGAGCGCTCGCAGTGAGCCGAGCAGCAGCCTCGGGCCCTTCCCTGCTCCTCGTGGCCGTGACTCCGTGCGCAGGGGTTTGGGCAGGTCCTGGTCCTGCGGGTGGTCCCTCGGGAGGGGAGCTGTGAGGTGTGCCTGTAGGGTGGGCTGCGCGTGGTACAGGCAAAGGGGCTCTCAGTGCGGTCACCGCTGCAGTCTGAGCTCGTTCTGCGCTGGCTCTGTGTCCCCCGGCCCCTTCCCCGCATGGATTCTGGCTGTGCTGGGGGGGGGGAGGAAGGGGTTTGGTGCAGGGGGGCTCCGGGCTGCACCCCTGGGTTCATTCGTTGCAGGCAGGGTATCGGTGCTGGGCCCACTGCCTCGTGCCCTGTCCTGCAGGGTGGGAGCCGGGTCCCTGGGGGAGGTCACTTGGATTTGTGGGTGCTGGGGGTGAGCACCTCGAGTGCACAGCCAGAGACAGGTCTGCCCTGCATGGGTGGGGTGGGGTGGGTTCAAGGAGGGTGGTGGGACTGAGCTGACCTGGGGGGGGGGGGCTGAGGTAGCTCCTGGGGTGCTCTCAAGGCCATTGAGGCAAGGGCTGGGACCTCCCACCCATCACCTCCAAGCGACGAGACCACCCCATGGTTCATGGCCACAGCCCGGGACCCCCAGTGTGGCCAGCAAAGCTGCTGTCAGGGGTCTGAGCTGGGGGCGAGGGGGGTCCGGGCCCCCTTCCCCTCTGCAGCCCCTCCAGATCGGCTGATATTCTCCCTTCTCTCCCCCACGGGGCTCCTGAGACAAAGGCCATATCAACCGCTTTTATTTCAAAACACGAAATAAAATTAACTGGGGGGAAGCGGGGGGAGCGCACTCTTCTAAAGAGCACCAAATTGTGTTGCCATGGGAACGGGAGGAGAAGCCCAGTAGCTGATGCTCTCCTGGGGCTTGGGGGCCGGCTGTACCAGCTGAGATGTTTTCTCATCTATCAGTCTTTCTTCTTCTTTTCTATTTTTTTCTGTGTTCCCCCCAACCACCTCCCTTTTGATATTTTCTCAGTGACTGAGCACCAGCCAGCAGCCCCGGCTGCCAGCTCGGGGACCGTGCCCTCTGCTCACCCGCACGCGCTGCCCCCTGCCACTGCCCATCTCCTCCCTTCCTGGGGGTCTCGGGGGCTGCCTGGTCCCCAGAGGTGAACCTGAGGAACAGGGGAGCTTGGGGAAGCAAATCCCACCCTGCTTCTCCTGGTCCTGCCTCCTTGCACTAGCTCCACTCCCTAGCCCCATTACAGCTTTTGAGATCAAAATGTGCTAAAAAAAAAATACCCAAAGCCCCTCTCTACCTGGAGCTTCGGGCTTTCTGCAGACTTGGGTGTGTGTTGCACATGTTTAACCGGGGGAGCTACTGCTCTGCTGGAGCTCCCATCTTTTCTGGCCAGGCTGGGTCCCTGTAGGTGTAACCGCAGGACTGTGATGGCACTTGGCTGTCTGCACACGCATGTCTAGTGTCTTTGGCAAACCCTACTTTCAGCACATTCGGGTAGCTCAGAATCCTTGGAGATGCATCCTTTCTGCTCGTGGCTTCCATCTTCTTGTTTGCGAAGGGCTTGGAGGCTCTGTAGGCTCTCAAGCCCCTGTCAGCCTGCTGCTCCCAGCAGCTCGCTGCCCCCGTGCTGGGATCTCTGGTTTTGGGAGGTGCCGGCAGTGTTGGGCGCCTTGCTGGGTGTGAGGGCGGCAGTGCTGTCATCGGGCGTTGTGGTTTTCTCTGATTTCCCAACCCTTTCATCCTTGACAGGGGGCTGGTGTGAAGGGGAACTGCTGATGCTGTTGTGGGGGGAGTCCCTGAGGTCTCCTTGTGCCGCTGCCTGCTGTGTGCTTGGCTGAGACCCCAGAACTGGGTCGGAAAGACTCTGGGGCAAGGACAAAGCCACCGCTGGACATGTGGCTGGTGGCAGGGTTAAAGACACAGGTTTTGCTCCCTTGCTGCAGCAGGGCCCTGCATTGCCCCTGGCTGATCTGCACAGCTGGGGATGCACCACGCTTCTCGTGCTTGTGAAATTCACACCCTTAGAGGCACTTGGGTCAAAGCAGAAGGGGTTGACTTCAAGCTCCTGACTTCAAGGAAGCACTGACTGAAATCCCTGCAAGGCCAACTCACCCGCTGGTCGCTCCCAAATCAAACTGCTTCAGCCCGTGTTGGAACTTGTAACGGTGTGTGGCTGCCGAGCTGCTGGTCCCTGGGGTACCCCCGCGCCCCCCTGTGCTGCTGCCACCTGCCCTGGGCAGCTGCACCGAGCTGAGGCTGGAAGTAGCTGGTGAAGTATTTAGGGGAGGGGAAAAGCGCTATGGAAAGTAATACTTAATTAGCCCCGAGAGGACGATTAATTTGGCAGTCCTAATTTGAAGTCTTGCCAGGGTCTGTTGTATTCCTACCCACTTAGCATAAAGTGGGTCTAGAAGCTAATTTGTAGGTCACACTGATTTGGTTGCCTTTGTAGGGCTGCTGAGGGGAGGGGGCTGTGGGCTGGGAGGCAGGTACCGTATGCCACCTACCCCATGAGTTTCCCTTCCCTCTGAAAATGGTGACAACGCCAGCACCCTGCTCCTCCTCTGTGAAGTGCCCCGAGGTTCCTGGGTGAGCGTGGGCTGTGCTCGGCGCGTTCCCTTCCTCCGGGCTTGCTGGAGGGCTCGGCCCGGCTGGATGTGCCGCGTCTTCCCGGCTGTGGCTTAGGCTCTAACCGGGGAGAAAAGCTGGAGCTGGGAGGCTGTGGGCTCCTCTAACTGCCCAAAGCCGTGCCATGCTTGTCTGAGGCCATGCTACCACCCATACGGGTAAGACCCATAAGTGTCCTGGGTAGGTTTGCTCGTTTTTTTGCCCTGGACCCCTAGATCTCACCCGGTTTGGGGCATCAGCAGCTCCTTGTGGAGGCTGGAGTCTCGTGGACAAAGCACAGACAGGGACACACAGGAGTCCTGTGCCCGTGCTGGGTTTTGTCCCCCAGGTCAGTCCCAGCAGGGGGCTGCTGTCAGCCTGCGATGAGGGAGGCAGTTAATGGTCTTGTGCCAGCTCTCCCAGGGACTGGGACCGCAGGTAAGCTGCAAGCCCCCTGCCCTCCCCATCTCCTTGGGCAGCCCCCAGGGCCCAGACCCATGAGCGGGGGCTCCCAGAAAGCTGTGCCCAACCTCTCCCATGTCTGGCTCTGTCTGCAGAGACCGCTGCAGATTTATTGCATGACGGCATCGGGGCGGCACGGCGACGGGCGAGAGGGGCCGGCTGCAGCCCCGCTGTCTGCGAGTGGCCGTAAACCACTCTGAACCCCCAAAACAAACGGCGGACCTGCACCCCATGCCGAGCATCCCCTGCTGCCCTGCCCGGAGCCCCCGGCGAGTGCCAGCAGCTGCTGAGTGGCTCAGGGAGGACTGGAGGTTACAGGGGACTTGGGTCTCACTCGCCTCGGTTTGTGCTAAACGGCTGGTGTGAGGAAAGCTCATCTTTGGAAAGGGAAGGGAAATCCTGATGCTGTCAGCATCATCTGGACTGCACATCAGTCTGGTTTGTTTCTAGGGGGCTTCTTCTCACGTGTGGGTGCCTGTCCCCATGCAGACAGAGCTCACCTGTGGCTCTTAGATGGTCCTGGTATACTGTGGCAGAGCTTGGAAACAGCGTCACTGAAGCCAGTGCGAGCTGCATGAGTCCCTAATATGCTAATGGTGATGTAAAAATTTTTAAAAAAATAAAAAATCTTGCCTTAGTGTTTTTCCCCACCCAAAATTCCTTGCTAACCCAACAGTCCTGCCCTCCAGGAGCTTGCTTTCGCCACGGGTTTCTCCTCCCAGACGCCTTCGCAGGGAGCTGCTGCCCCACCTTGAGGGGTGACTGGTCCCCCATTCAGCCCATCAATCCTGCTCCTCTGCGCCGGGGGTTCGTGGGTCTTCACCTCTGCACATCGCTCTCGTTAGCTTTGCTAATGACAGCACTTTTCTGGTGATAGATGTGCTTGTTTTCTTAGGGAGATGGCTCTTCCTTAAAGGCACACAGCCTTTGGTGACACAGCTAACGTGGAACCGCAGGAAAGGAGAGCTGGAGGGGACTTTAAAAGCTAATTTAATTTATCCCTTGCCCCAAGGCAGGATCAAGTATTCCTATGTAATTTCTGACAGATATTTGTCTGCCTTGTTCTTAAAAGCCTCCAGTGATGGAGATCCCACTGCGTCTCTGGGCTGTCTATTGCAGGGCTCTAATAGTCCTTATTATTAGAAAGTTTCTCTTACCATCCAGACAAAATCTCCCTTGCTGCAGCTTAAGCCCATTATTTCTTGTCCTTTCCGCAGCAGACATGAAGAACAGATTATTCGTTCCCTCTGCTGTTGCCCTTTCTGTGTTTGAGGACTTTCATGACGTCTTCCCTTGGTCTCCTCGCGGTCAGACCGAAGGCTCCCTGGGACACCGGCTGGGATGAGCTTTTCATGGTTCTGGCCCCAGTTTGGGTGTCCCATGGGGGTCCTGGGCTTGGCGAGGTGGTGCTGCCTGTCCTCCCAAGGTGGGGAGTGCTCGCTGCAGGGCTGCTGGTCGTGGGGCTGGGCTCCGCTGCCAAATGTGCCGCATCTGTCCGTGCCCGGGCTGAGGAGCTGCTGGCATGGAGACCTGTCCTGTACAGGGGTGTCCTTCTGGGACCATGCTGGGTGTGCTTTGAGGTGGTTCTGGGCAGAGGACGACCGGGCGAGGAGAGCAGAGGACAACCAGGTGACTCTGCAGGTCACTGGCTGCCACCCCCCTCATCCCTCGCAGCCCCTGGGACCTGCCAGCCCAGGCGATCCTTTCCTCAGCACTTGGCTAAGCCTGAGGCCAGCCTCTGAGAGCAGGAGAAAAAAATTCCTGCCTTGTTCTCTGCCTGCTTTTTCCAGGATTTCTCCATTCCCAGCAGCTCTCCCCAGCCCACCTGTCCATCTTCCTTCCATCCAAGCTCCTCTCCGCTCGCTTCGCCTGCCCCATCTCTGCCCCTCGCATCTCTCCTGCTTGTGGCTGCCTGGAGACGCCCGGCTCCTGCCCTCGGTCCGGGTGCTGGTGCCTGGCTCTGCCCTTCGTTAGGCTGCAGCTCCCATTTGCATGTTTAATATTTAATCGCAAACCCGTCTGACAGATCTCTTCCCTTCCCGTCAGCAGTCAGTAGTGTAATGATTGTTTTGTTTCTGACTGTCAGCTTTGCAGGAGTGCAGTTTGCTGATAATCTGGGAGAAGAAATTTGGAGTTTTTCCACACCCACCCCTCTATTCTTCTAGGCCTCTTAAGTATATGTATAAAGTGTGTATTTTTCACTCGTGGTAATTATTGATATTTAAGGGGGTTGGCATCCCCGCCCCTTCTCCCTGCACCCCTGTGGTGATGAGCTTGGTTCACTGGGATTTGGGATCTTTATACCCTGCATTTCATGTGTTTTTTATCAAAGCATCAGGTGGAGGGATGAGAACGTTTGGTTCTCTTGCAGTTTTCACCATTAATAGGAAAAAATTGCTTAAAGTGCCGTGGTTTAGGGGGTGCCAAGCATCCTTGCCCCAGCAGAGAGGAGTGGCAGCCCCTGCAGACGCGCTGCACGGCTCCCTGGCTCCCAGTACAGGTGGGGAAGGTCCCGGTTTCCATCCCTCTGACCGTGACAGCAGCTCCTACCAGCTCTTCTTTGGCTTGCGTGATCCACCACAATTTTGTGGTCCAGCATTATGGTTCACCAAGATTTTCATTAGGGAAATCAATGAGCCATATCATCCTGGTGCTGTCTTGGTCATTGGAAAAGCATAAATAACGCTGCGGCCCGTTGTGTCTCCAGGGCAACGGGAGCAGCCATCAAACAGGTCGGTTTCTGTGCAGAATATCCGAAATCTGCCATTCCAGCAGGATCTGGGCTCAATAAATGCCCTCCCTCCAGCTCCCTGCAGCCTTCCTGGCCTGGTTGCTAGCACCAGCTCAGCGCAGGGGGCTGGGGACGGCGCTGATCCAGGCTCGCCCCGTGCCCTGTGAGCACGTTCATGGCTTCAGGCTTTGCCAGCTGAAGGTTTAGGGCGTCATTTCCACCGTGTTTAGCTGCCCTGTGTAGTGAAATATTTTTATTATTATTATTATTTTTTCCTACCATCGAGCCTGGCAATGCACCTGGTGTGCTCCTTGGCTGTAATGCTTTCTGTGACCACCTCTGGACCTGGACTCACTTGCCAGCGGCCGTGCACCCACCTGGGTTTGGTTGGGGACCATGAGCCAGGGGTGAGGGTCCCAGCCCCGGCCCCCTCCTGCCTGCAGGCACTGTCACGGGGCTCCTTGCCCGGCCCCGGCCCCGTTCCTCCCCTCCCGCCGTGCTGCCGGGCTCTCTTTTTTTTCAGGATTCACACAAATTGCTTTTCTGTTGCAAAATTGCCAGCAATTCCACTCAGCGTGAACTCGGCAGCGAGGCATCTCGGGATTCCTCCCCTGTCTCCTCCCTCCGCTCCTGCCGGCTCCAGCTGCCCGCGCTCCCCCGGGAGCCGTTCCTGTCCCACTTCCCCCCCGATCCCGGTGCTGGTGGAAGGGAAGGCACCTGCGTGTGGAGCACGGATGGCTCCAGCTCCTTCCCTTGGCTGGTGCCATCCATCACCCTGGGGTGCTGGGCGAGGGAGAGACCCCCCGGGCACGCTGTCCCTGAAGGTGCAGGTGGGGCCCTTGCCCACCCATCCTGCCCCAAACCTGCCCACGGGTGTGCAGGGTGTGCAGGGACAGGCCTTCCCTGCTCCCTCCTCCATGCCCAGGGCGAGCCCCCCTGCGCTGGTGTTGGTGGGCTCTGACTTCAGGCCCGTCCACCCCAGGAACGCGATTTGTTCACTGCATCTTTTGTGCTCAAGTGGCACGGAGCGGGCTGAGCGGTGAGATCGTTTTTAGGCAGGTTGAATTCAGGGTGGGAGAATGTAAGCGTGTTTTCTCGTCATGCCCTTGCTTTCCCCCTGCTTGACTCTGAGCTCTCTGGGGAGAACGGGCCGGGTTCTGGTCCCCCAGAATGTTCTCCACTGCGTGAAGCCGGAAAAAACCCTGGCAGCTGTGAGGGTCTGTTGGGTCCTGGCTTCTCCCCTCCCTGCCCTGAGCTGTGCACAGCACCAGGATGCCCCGATGCCCCTCAGCCCTCGTCCCCTGCTGCTCCCAGGCAGACCCCGCTGCCGACCACCAGAGCACCCAGGCCGTGCCTCAGGACGAGGCTATCCCATTTTCCCATTTACCCTGCAAATTGGTGCCCATCTTCCCGCAGAACGCTAAAAAAGCCCCGCGAAGCACAACAGCTTGCGGTAGCCTCCCCGCCACCCACTTTCCCTCAGAGGCAGGCATATATGAATTGCCCAAAAATAGAGACGAAGAGTCCCAGAGGAAGCATATGGCAGATGGGACTAGATCCCTGGCTATCGGGTTTTCCGTCAGCGCTTTAGCTGCGTGATCATCTCGCCCTAGCTGCAAAGCATCGCGCCCCCCATGCCGAGGGGATCGGCTCTGGCTGTTGGGTTAATGCCTGGGAGGCATCCCAGGATGCCTGCTTTGTAGGACTGTGAGGATTTAGCAATCTGGAAGGTAGATTAGGGAGGTTTCCCCAACATTTTAAAGCCTTTTGAAGCCTCCTGAAAGCAGCAGCCACATGAGGAGCAGGTGAAATTAGCTGGAGGAAACCAGGAGAGAAGAAATGTGTTGCTGCACCAGAGCCTCCCCGGATTTCAAACAGCGCTTTGATAAATTCCTGTCCTGCCGCAAAGATCCAGCACAGCGTGTGCTGCAGCAGCCTGGGCGACTTCTCCTGCTGCTGATCGGCCCTGGGACGTGGGGTTTGGGGATGGCCCCCGTGGGGCAGGAACACGGTGCCTTGGTGCCCCCATCTCCTCTTCCCATTTTTTCTACTGTTTTCCTTGTTCCTCTGCTGTTGAAGGCAGGGGGCTAAGGGGTGGAAACTGCCTTCGCTGGCTGCCTTCTGCCAGTCCCTGCTGCTGGAAGTCAAAGTAAAGTTTCCTCTGCAGCTCTGCCCCACGTGTCCGGCTGGTCCAGCACCGCCTGTGTGCGTCCTCCAGGTAACCCCGAGCCGCGTGCTGCAGCCGACTGCAGCCTCCTGAGAGAGTCGACGTTCGTGGGGTCCCGGTCACTTCTGCAGTCCCTGTGCCGCCCACAACAGTGACAAAACACACAGCTCTGTCACTGCCCTGGGCTTTCATTGAGGGACCTGGTGCCTGCTGATAGCACCGAGCACCTCGCAGCCCCAGGCAGCGCTCAGCGCAGAGGGAAGGCAGCGCCTCCGGAACCGCGGCAGCTGCTGCCTGCAGCCTCTCCCCACGTTATCGGCCTCCTGCAAGCACCGGGGGGTGGGGTTCAGCCTGGGCAGACCCGAGGAGGGGGCTCTGGTTGGTGCTGGACCTGTGCACGCAGCCGTGAGCAGGTAGGAGCAGCGTGAGCTGGCTGTGGCAGATGTTCTTGCCAGATACAGGAAAGCACAGGCTGCCTGCATCCTTGGCTCTGCTACTGCAGGAAACAAACTTTCACTTAAGCAGTGACTGCATCCAGGATTTAATTAGCTCCGGCTGGCAAGCCCAGCCCTGATAAGATCAGACTGAAGGGAGATGTGATTGGCATTTCTATCCTAAACAGCACCACGCTGGGAAGGCCTTTGTGGCTTAGATGTACGCAGGGAGCCGGCAGGGTCAGGAGCGTGCGAGTGCCTGTCCTCCTGCCCCGCTGGCATTCCCACACTTATCCGGGGCGGTTTTTAAGCATTTTTTTTTTCTTTTTTTCCTTTTTTTTTTTTTTTTTTTTCAGCTCTGGCCCTTTGCAGCTGATGCTCCCCAGTGCCGAGCTGTGGCAGCAGGGAGGAGCGTGCCCTGCTCTCTGTGCAGCCTGCGCCTCCTGGGCTTGAGCCAAACCCCAGCCTTGGTGGTGCTGGTGCTGAGCTCGCCGCCCCCCTGCGCTGTGCCTGGCCCCTGTTCTGCCTCCCCTGCCGTGGGGCTGAGCAGCACCTTCACAGCCCCTCAGGTACCTGCAGCCAGGCAGGCTCCGGGCTCTGCTCTGAGCCTGTTTGCCCATTCCCAGGGACTGCAGGGACTGCTCCTGTCCCTGCCGGGTGTGGATGTGCCCTTTCCCCTTTTGGCCTGGGGACCAGCCCGGCTCTGCTCTAAAGGCAGCACTGTCAGGCCCTGCTGCTGCATTTCCAGACAGCAAGGGGGGCAAAGGTGTGTTGGAGCTGCTTTCCTCAGGGCTCATCATCTCCCTGCAAATCCCTCCTAGAGAAGCATTCCTGCATCCAGTTGGCTCTGCCTGCCCGTCCTCTTACAAATTGGAGGGAGTTCGTTTTGAGCTGAAGGAGGGGGACCAGGGCAAGGAAGCTGGGAAGAGCGGGGGGGGAGGTATTTTTACGCTGTAAAACAAAGAGAGAACGTACCATAAGCGCAGGAAAATGCTGCCACCCTCGTAGGGAAGAGGAGCGATACAGTCATCCAGCTTCAGCTTTTCAGGAAAAGATTTTTATTTTTTTTTTTCTCCTGCCCTTGTGCATTTTTTGACTTTTCAAAAGTTTTCCTCATTTGTACTGGGATGAACCCAAGTTTTTCTGGGAATCTTTGCCAGGAACCTTCTTTTGTATGGCAGGAGAGATAATCAACAGCGCTTGAATTGCCAAGTCCAGATCAGAGAGTCAGTGGGAAGCGAGCAGAAAGCCTCATGCGATGCTCCCGTTCCCTACCCATTGCCACGGAGCTCGTCAGCCCCAGCTGCTGCCGCTTGGCCCTCCTGGGGCACTCACTGGGTGCTGCTGGGGGTGGCGCAGGGTCCTCAGCCCCGGCAGGGGACGTCTCTGGGGTCCTGGGCTCTGCAGTGGGGCAGAGCTGAGCCGCCGGCCGTGGGGACCTCAGCCCCGCTTCTCCGTTTGGAGCAGTGCCGCTTGCTCATCCTGCATGCCACCGACGTTTCTCCCATCCCTTCTGACCCAGATTTCTGGTTCCTTCCGCAACAGAAATAGCCTTCAAACTCGCTCCTTTTAGGCATTTCCACCCCCTGAGCCTTCCCCGCGTGGCTGCCCCGTGCTTGGTGCGATTCGCGGGCTCTCCCCTTGTCCTCCCACCCGGGGCGACCCCTTCTCGCGAGCCGGCTGCTGGGGTGGGGGTCCTGGGCAGCTGAACGAACCCCCCCGAGCAGACAGACCTCTGCCTTGGGAATGCAAGGGCCTGGAGAAATCTCCAGCGTCCTTCCTCCACCTCGAGCCGTTCCTTCGGGGCGCTGGGAGGAGCAGCGAGGGTCTGAGCCCCGGCTACATCTCTGCTAATGACTCAGGGTTGCCTCTGTGCTGTCTCCTGGCGGCTGTCTAGCCACCAGCTCAAGCACAGCCACGCTAAATAATATTTAATCCCTGCCTCCCAGTCCCCTACCCCACTTTTCTCCTTTCTTTCTTGGTTGCTGCACACAACCCCGCGCTGCTGCTCTGAGCGGAGCTGTGGCATTTACCCATGAGCAAGGTGTTAGCCGTGACTCAGCCAGCTCCTTGCATTTTCCCATCCACCGTGTCTTAATCTTAACACCCCCCCCCCCCCCCCCCCCTTTTTTTTCCTTTGCTCACAATATGCCAGAACTCTCCTTTTTCCCATCCCTCGAGAGCCCAGCTCTGGGGTCTCCTCATCTCCTGCCTCCAGCAGCACAGTGCTCGACCTTGGCACTGCTTTGCCCCACGCACGCCCATGCTGGGTGCTGCTGTGGAGGTGGCTCTTTTGGCCTGACCATTTTGCTGCATTGCCCTTCCCTTTGTGCCTCTCTGCTGCCTTTCTTCCTCCTAGCACCAAAAAAAAAAAAAAAAAAAAAAAAAAAAAAGGAAAAAATCAGCAGCTGCTTTTCACTCTGGTGGCTTTTCATGACCTCTCCCTGCTCACCCCAGCACATCTCCTTCCCTTTCAACTGTCAGCTTCTGCCTCTGATCACCCCGTGATAACTCATCTCTGTTGTCCGACTGCTGAACTTCCTTGGCATGCTCCTTGGCTTTCTCCTGAGCTGCTGGGGCCTTGAGGAGCCCCCAGCAGAGTGGGAGGGAGCGGAGGGTCCCCCAGTGCTCCCAGGTGCTGGTGACCAGTGAGGTGCCGGGGAACTGAAGGCACTTCCATCGGCCATATGAGCGTGTCCTTGTGCTGTCCCTGGCAGGCACAGATGGCACTTGGTGGCAGCGGAGCCTGGGGACCCCCCCCATCCATCCTCCCCCAGGGCTGCTGGGGCTGGTGCAGGATTTCCTGCCTGGCCTTTGGAAATATTGCTCATCTCTGCAATCAGCGAGGCTGCTGTTTCTAACAAGAAAATCCTCTTACAGCTGCAGGAAGAAATCAAGCCTGGCCGAGCATCTGGCTTCGCTGCCCTGTGCGGGATGGCTGCGGGAAGGGGCAGGCAAGGAGCAGCGCCGGTGGGGCTCTGTCCCCATCTAACGGCCAGACCTTGGGGACAGCCCTTACCCAGGCCCATGGGGCACTGCCGAGGAGGGCAGGGATTTTGGGGAGGCTTTAGGGAGTCAAGGATCCACAGACGGCAGGGAAAAACGCAGGACCTGGGGTGAGGAGGGAGGAGACCTGACCACCTCAACCTCTTTTTCTTCCCTTTCCTTTGCTCTGCTGCTCTCTTCCCTCCTTCCTCCTCCTGCTCCCATGACCGTACATTATGCACCAACAATTCTTTGTCCGCAACGTGCCTGCGGAGAGAAACCTGGCTCCTGGCGGGTGGGAGACGGAGCCCCTCCAGCACAGCTGCCCCCCAGCCGCCTCTCGAGCCCGGCACACACCCGGGGCTGGGCTAGGGATGTGGAAATGGGGCCCGGCCCCAGCTCTCCTGGGGGGGTCTTGCCCAAGTTCCCCGCTGCAAAAATTTGGGCAGCTCGAGGTCACCACCCCTCCTCGCTCCGCAGGGGCTGCGCGGTCCGCAGTCGTTGGCGCTGCGTCTGGTGCGTGGTGCATGGCTCAGCCCAAATGCGCGCGGCGGCACCGCGGTCACGGCTGTCCTCAGTTGCCATGGAGACTTTTCCTCCTGCCGATGCCCAGAGGAAGGCAGCGCAGGGGCAGCGATGGGGGCTGCTGCCCCGGCCCCGTGCCGCGGCTGTGCCGGTTTTGGGGGGTTTTGTCTGCGCGACCTGTGGGGGTGGCTGCGGATTGCACCCGTGAGCTGCTGCGGGCGAGCCTCGAGCCCAGCGCGGCCATGTGGGGACGGGGATCTGGCTCAGGTCTTGTGTTTGGGTTTCTGTGCTGGGGCAGAAGAGGTTTTCCTTCCCTAAGGAACGTGCTGAGGGGCGCGGAGCCCTGACCGAGGCGCCTTTTCTCTTCGGGGCTTTGCGCTCCTGCAGCCCGGCCCCTTCGCCCTGGGGTGTCAGCTGGTTGTCCCCTCCGTCCTCCCCACCTCCGTGCACAGGGTGGCCATCCCCTCGCTGCCCTTCGGTTTGCTCTGTCTGCAAAAGGGGGTGGCGGTGGCCCGGTCCTGCAGCCCACCGAGCCCGCAGCAGCTTTGCAGAGCTGCTCCCAGCAGAAAGCAGGCACGGCCGGGCTCCGAGCGGGACCGCCGGCTCCAGATGGGAAGGGACGTGGAGGCAGCACAGCGTCCCTTCCTGAGACAACAAACTCTACTTGCTGGTGCTGGTTTTGCTCACGCATCTGCCAGTGTATGCATTACTTAGCTGTTATTAAGCCCTCACCAGTCACCGTGAAATTGGGCAGCTCCTCCCGTTTGCATTCCAGCGTGGAGCAGGCTGGGGAATTTCCTCAGCTCCTGCAGTGTTCCCCCCCACTCGAGCTATCTTTCTGCCTCCCCAGCTTGCTCCTGAGCCCCGGCCTTTCCCCCGCGCTCCTGGAGGCAGCAAGGGGCTGGGCGGCGGCAGCAAAACGATGCTTGAAGGGAGCCTGAGGACTTTCCAGGTGGATTTTAGGAAGAGGGTGGGAACAGGGGGCAGTGCCAAATGCACATCCCCAAGCCTGCGTGTGGCAGGACGAACACGGGGAGGGGGCTCATGCGTGACTGGGTGCATTATAAATGGAAACGTGTGGCTGTGCGGCCAGCGTGGGCGGCGGGGCTGGGCACACGGGTGAATGTGAGCATGTGCAGAGGGGGGACAGATGTGTGTGGGATGGCTCCGTGTGAAGCTATGTTAAAAATATGAGCAAGGCAGACACTGGCGCTTCAGATGCTCAGACTTTGCTTCAAAATCTCCCAGGCGAGGCAACGAGGGCGCTGGGCTGGGGGCGGCGGCAGGGGCTGACGGTGCCCAGGTGATGCTCGTCTCAGCGCTCCCACTTCCAGCCACTCGTTTCCTCCTCGGTGGTTTTTAAATGGGGCACAGGCAATTTATTGATTTGTCCTGGGGGGAGACTGGGCTTGGCACTGCCTTCTCTGAAGCTTCCTGGTAACTGGGGATGTGGCTCCCCAGCAAAGGGGGACTGGTAAGAAAATGATTTCAGCATCCACATGGGTTGGGAGCTTGCTGCTGGGGGGGTTTCTGTGACCAAGAGGAGGGATTTGGGGTTTTGCAGGGCTAATGAGAACGCCCTACTGGCATCAGGGCATTAAACTTCTGGGGCTCTGGGTGTGGGCTGACCCCGCTGGATGAGGGGGGCAAGCAGCAGGAGCTCCTGCTCCCCAAAACCTTTCTGATGTGCTGGAGGTGTGAGCTGCCTTGGGCTGTGTGGCAGAGGAGGGAGGATGAGGATGATGATCTTCAAGGGGAGGGCTAATAAAGGCAAGGAGCACCCCAATCTCACCCATGGGCCTGGCTCTGCAGAAGGGGATCGAGGTCTCTTTGCTTCTGGGCTGGGTGGGAGGAACATGAAAGCTGAGCCTCGGCTCTCAATTATTTATGATCCATTTCTTTTTTTGTCCGATTTGTCCTAAAAAGTCCTTTGAAGCCCCCGCACGCCCTGGTCCATCTCCAGCCCCAGCGTGGCTCCCAGTCCTCTCTCTGCCTTCTCCACTGCTGGGGCCTTTTTTCTGTGCCTTCTCCCCGCTTTCCCTGGGGGGCAGCTGGTGCAGAATGGTGCCCCCCGTGCCAAGCTTTGGCCCTCCAAAACCTGCAGGTGCTGCACGCAGCGGTGGCTGCTCCTGGAGGTTGTGCTGCTGCAAGGGCAGGGCGGGGGTTTAGGAGCATCCCTGCTTCCCTCTCCTCTCCCCTTTGGGAGAAGCCCAGGTTCTCTGCAGGGGGTTGGTGCTGAGAGTGTTTTGGGGTGTCTGGGGGGGGTGGAAGAGCCATCTGTGGCAGGATCCTGTCCCCGCAGCTCTCAGCCAAGTTGCAGATGTTGGTGACACACCAGCTCCCACAGCCGTATCTGCTCTCCTCTTTAAATTAAATCCCTGTCTCTCGTGGCTGCAGGACTTTCCCTCCGCAAAGCCCCAGAAAACAGAAATAAATAGACTTGTTCTCTTGCAGGCTTTCTTCCAAGAAGCCGGGGATGTGTTCAGGTCATTCCCGTGCTTTCGGGCAGGGATGGCTCCTGCCCCTGCCCGGTGCCACTGGTGGCAGCAGGGGCTGCATCCGTCCCGTCCTGCCCGGCCCCAGGGCTCGTGGCTGCGGTGCCCCCCCGGGCTCACCCCTGCCCTTCATGTGCTTTAATGGGCTTCTGGAAAGAGATCGCCTCGTGGTATCTGGCGTGTGCAAGGTTATTGGAAGGAGACCAGCAAAGGTCCATAACCTCTCTGCTGATGAGGATGAAGTGCTTGTTTAATACATTTTAGCTCTCAAATATTTCTCCTTAATGTGTTTTTGAAATGACTGGAGCTCTGAAAGGAATATGTAACTTGTTAGAAAATAGATGTGCCGATTAGACCGCATTTCAGCTCATTTAGAGACATTTCACCACCTCACTTGGATCTGCTGTGATCAAAACTCCTGCCTCCCTGTGAGCTGTGAAGATGGGGAGCTGTCAGCGGTGTCACCCCGTGGCGCGGTCCCGTGCTGGGACTGATGCAGCTCCCTGGGTGCTGGCGTGAGGCTTTGGTGGTGGTGCTGGGGAAGCTTTCATCACTGCTGGGTCTGCGTCAGGTTTTCCTGTGTGTTCTCTCTTTGTGGTCAGGGTGGGTCATGCCAGGAGGGAGCAGTTTCCACCTCGCTGCTTGAATTTCCCCCTGATGCTCTGTAAAATAATAATAATAATAATCTACCCCTGTGTTCCTGCCAGGCAGGGGCTTGGTGTCTGTCATGGGAATCCCTGGGGCCCATGGGGACAGCAGGATCTGTCCCACGCTGGGTCTCCTGCATGGCTTGGGAGGTGCCCGTGCACAGATGGCCCTGCGGAGCCGTGTGTTCCCTCCAACACAGGGAGGCTTGGGCTTTCCTGGTGGCATCTCTGAGAGCGGCAGATTGGGTATCAGAGGAGATATTTTAATGCTGGGGGAATGTCAGCTCCTCTAGTCTGACTGCCAGCATGACACAGACCGGACAGTTTCACTTTGTGTTATAAATGTTTCACCTCGTATTACACCTCCGAGGCACTCCCGAATCTAACAGCAGTTCCAGGTCTCTCTCCAACCCATTTTTCATTCATCCTTTCTCTTACCTCTTTCCTGTACCCCCCCCAGTGTGCAGAGCTCCTGCTCTCCCCCTCTCCCAGCGCAGCAGGATGCAGGGGTGTAAGGAGGGATCGGAGGTGATGGTGGCATGGCCTCATTACTGAGCGGGGACAAATGATGTGCTGCAGCAGGGCACAGCCCCTCTGGTCCATGCATGCCGAGGCGTCCTGCTGCCAGGAGCACGTCAGCCCTGTCAAGATGCACTTTGCTGGCTCTGGAAACGGCTTTTGCCCCACGGACCTGCTCCTAATGGAGCCAGCGCTTCCACGCTCCCCCGTGCCGCTGGGCAGCGGCTCTCCTAATGCAGCGCTGCAGGGGGTGCGGGGGCTGCCGGGGGGGAGCTGGGGTCTCCTCGACCCTCCCTCCTCCTGGCTGGGGAGGTGCTGGTCGGTGTCACAGCCCCTGTCCCGTGAGGGGGGGGGGGGAAACAGAGCAAGTCTGTGAGTTGTCCTCGCCCACTGCAAAACAAAGTGGCTGCTTGCTAATTCTTTCTCCTGATCTTACGCTCTGGACTTCAGGTTCATTTTTCTTGGCCGGGAGGTGCTAAATGGGGTAAGGCACCCACAAGGCACCTTTGTGCACCCAGCCCACGGTCACCCTATGGGGGCTGCTCTCCCCCTGGACAGTGGCACCCCCAGATGGGGACTGTGCATAGGAACCCGATGTGATGGTGCTCTGCTACTGAGCGCGTTGCTGGCTGCTCACCTGGGGAGTCTGCAACTGCCAGGAGACGGGCAGGTCGTGTTGGATGCAGAGCTGGGAGCGGCTGGTCCCGTGGGGTCAGGTACAGGACCCAGAGCTCCGCTGGTGGCACTTCCACCGCCTTTTGTGCTTGTTTTCCCCTGACCTACCTTTTTAGCAAGATCCTTGCTGCTGCCCATGCAGGGCCATGGCAGCGAGGCAGACGCTGCCCACCCCGCCCCTCTCCCAAGGGTGCACGACCGTGGCTGTGCCGGCCCCTCTCGAGCGGTGTGTCCCGTGGGTGCTGCTCCCGTGTGTGTCACCCGTGGGTCCCGCTGCCGGCGGTGCGCGGGGGCAGCCGCTCCCCGCCCTGCTCCCCGGGGAGGGGGGGCCCTGGGGGGGGGCACCCGCCGCCCGATGCGAGGCGGGGGCCTTTAAGAGGGAGCGGAGAGGGGGAGCCGTCTCCCCGCACATTAATCTCTCATGAGCTAATGTGTTTTTCCCATTTGTTCCTTTGTACATCGCCGAGCTGCGCGCTCCCCCGCGCACACACCCGGGCGCGCCCCCGCTCGCTCGCGCTCTGCCGGGGCCTCGCTGGCGGAGGGACGGGAGCGGGAAGGACGGGAGCGAGCGGCGCAGCGATGGGGAATACACCCTCTCAAGGCATGTCACTCTCACTATGTGCACCCATTCTTAAGTAGCAGGTATTTTTTTTTTATTCGTGTGGTTTTGGTTTTTTTTTCCCCTCCCTCCTCGCCGCCGGGGCCGTGCCGCTGCTGCCCGGGGCTCCGCCGGTGCCGGTGGTGGCCGCTCGCGGGGGGGCTCCGGTGGGGAGGGGGCGGGCGCGGGGCTCGGCCGCTGGAGTCGGGGCTGCGGTGCCCCCTCCCCGCTTCGGCGGCTCCCCCCCCCGGGCCGGGGGCGCGGCGCTGCTGCTGCTGTTCGGGGCCGGTCCTTGCCGGGGGGTCGCCGAGCTCCGAAGGGGCGCAGCCGCCGGTCGCGGTCCCGGGGAGGCGGCGGCGGGGACCGGAGCGGTGGCGACCGGGGTTGAAGGGGGGGGGGTCTCCGGGATGCTGGGGGCGGTTGTGCCTGGCGCTGCCGCGGCACCGTGCGCGGAACCGGGCGTTGTGCTGCCCGAGCCGGGCGGCGGCTGCGGGCTCTGGGGTTCCTTTGGGGGTTAAAGGGGGGTGAGGAGGGGGGGCTGTGGGCTGTGCCCCCTCCCGGCTTTCTAGCCCCCATCTTTCCCCCGGCCGCTGCTGGGGCGCGCAGGGTGGGCGAGCCGCGGGAGCGCCCCTTTGGGGCGTTCGCAGCATCCCTGGGGGGGGAGGAGGAGGAGGAGGAGGAGGAAGAGCTTGGCACGTCCTGGGCTGCGCCCGGCCGCGGAGGGGTGGAGGCGGGCAGGGAAACTTAAAATAACTCCGGGGGCCCCCCGCCACCGGGAGTGAAGGAGCCGCCGAGGGGCTGCTCCCCCCGCGGGCTGGGCAGGCAGGGCCGCTGGGGGGGTGGGATGCGCCCGGGGGTGCGCGGTGCGCTGCGGCCCCCGCCGTGCCCAACCCCACGCTGGGGCCGTGGCGTGGGGCTGCGCTGCCCGCGGGTGGGGGTCCCTTTGTCTGCCCTGGCGGCGGGCAGCGCCCAGCCTGCGCCCCGCAGCCTCTCCCCTCTTTGTTCTCCGCATCCTCGCCCTGGCTGCGGGCGGGGAGCGGGGATGCTCGGGACCCTGCACCTGCTGGTGCTGGGTGGGTGCTGGCGCCCAACTCCCGGGGAAGTTGGGTTTGGCTGCGCTTGGCCCCGGGATCGTGCCCGGCCCCGGGGGAGTGTGTGAGTGGGGGTCGCATCCAGCCAGCTCCCTTCTCGGGCTGAGGGTGGGAGGGGGCCCTCCTCTTGGCTGGTCCCTGCGGGGTGTGGATGTCCCCCAGCCTGGCACCAGGTGGGGAATTCAGCTGGGTCAGTCCCAGGGACCCCAGACTTGCTCAGGGTCTCCCGGCCTGGCTGCCAGCACCCCGATCCTGGGGGCACCGATGCTTTCCAGTCCCTCTGGTCGCTCCGTGGCTTTTGTGCCCCACTGTGCTGCTGGTGTGGGGGCTGTGCAGGATCCAAACTGCCCAGACCCACCTGATCACTCCCGCCCAGCAGCGGTTCTTTCCTCATTTTAATGAGGAATACATTTTCAATGTGCTAATTATTTCCCACCAGACTGCCCCTGAAGACTCCTACATTCACATGATTGTGGAAATGGCTCCGTGCTCCTCCTGGCAGTACTCGGTGCCCCTGGGAGCCGCTGGTGGGCTGCAAAGCCTTCAGGGGGCTAGGGAGGAGCCTGAGGGCTGCCAAAGGCTGCCTTTGTGCAAAGGGATCTGAATTCTTTGCCAGGAGGATCCCTCGCTGCCCGGCAGGATGGGCAGGGGGACACTCAGCCTGTTTGCTCCCGAGCACCCTGCTCATGGCCAGGGAGATGCCCGTGGGGATGGGCTGAAGCGGTCGGTGGGAAGCCTGGGTGTTGCTGGTGTGGGGGCAGTGCTGAGAACTGATGGGGCGATTGCACTCATCTGGGTGCTGGTGGTGTTCATGGCAGGGTTGGTGTTGGCTCCCCAAGCGACCTTGGCCAAGCTGCTTGGCTCCCCCCCGATGGCTTTCCCTCTTTCTGGAAATGTGGATAAAGGCTCCTCTCCACCACACGCTGCTGTGGAGCTGTGGCTTTGGGCTGCCCCCCCCCCCCCCCAACCCCCCCCCTTCCCTCTGCCGGGTGAGCATCAGCTCGCATCAAAGGCCCGGCTGGTGGGAAACACCCACCCATGCCTGCCTTTGCTTTATTTTCCCCCAAGAAATTCTCCATGCCGATTCCTTGCCGTGGGAGCAGGGGTGCCCTGGGTGCCCTTTGCTCCTGCAGGTGGGAGCTGCCTTGGCACCGGCCGGGAGCGGTGGTCCCCACGGGACCCTGCCAGGGGCTGGAACAGCCCTCTGCCACGTCTGCCGCGGGGAGGAAGGACGCAGCCCAGTGGTGCAGGGTTTAATTATAGAAATTGATTCTCCTCTTTGCCACACATCGATCCCAGCCTGGGTGCACAGCAGCTCCCCGTGCCCTGGGGACACTGCCTGGCACGCACGGACACGTGTGCGCGATGCCCACAGCATGGGGCAGGGCTGTGGGGAGCAGCCCCACACACCAGGGAGGGGCTGGGGTCTGTTTTGGGGTCCGGAGAGGAGGCGAACACGTGCAGGTGTCCGCAGGGTGTTGTGTGCATGGAGGAGCCCACGGAGGCTCCCGCTGTCAGTGTTTTATTTCCAGCCATGCTGGGGAGGAAGCGGAGGGAGGCTGCAAGCTGGCGGCGTGTTTTGGAGAGGCTCAGGGCGCAGCAGAGCAGGGTTTGAGCTGGGAGGGTGCAATGTGAGAATGGGGGGAGGAGGGTGCTGTGCTGCCTCCCTGCTCCTGGGGGGGCTTTGGCTCTGCCCCGGTGGTGTCCCAGGCCTGCTCCCGGCCGAGCACAAGGTGCTGATGGCCCCAGCCCTGCGGGTTTCGCCTTGGAGATGCCGGACCTTTGGCAAAGCAGCGTGCCCGGGGGCTGTGCTTGGGAAGGGGAAGCGTGAGCGTGGGGCTGGACGTGGGGAGCTGGTGGGGAGGTATCAGAAGGGCAGAGGCTCCCTTTTGTGCCAGCCCTGTGGCTGCGAAGTTCTCGCATCCCCAGCGGTTTGCTCAGCTGGCTGTTTCCCAGCGGCTGTGGTCAGGCTCCGTGACAGTTATCGTTATTAAAACACCCCTGGGTGGGGGCGATGAGCGGTGCCTGGTGTGAGAGCCGCAGGGCGGAGAGCAGAGGCTGCTCGGGCCGGCTTTGCAGAATTATTGGCATTGAAAAAGCAGCGGGCAATCCCGTTAGCATCACTTGGGGACGTCTGGAGCCCGCAATGGGTCCACATGAGTGGGTCTTACCCACCGGCCGGGCTCCTGCAGCCGCAGCATCGCCTGCGGTGCTGGGAGGTCCCAGCTCGTCGCCACCAGGATCTGCAGCTCCAGAGGGGACAGCGCTTGCTGCCCCCCATCAGCTGCGCCTGCTCCCCACCAAAGGTCCTCATCAACCCCCCCCCCCGCTGCGCCAGGCTGCAGGTGCACCAGGGCTCCAAGAGGCACTCAGCAAAGGAGCTTAAATGCTTGTTAAAAAATTACTGATTTGCTCCTCGCCACCCAATGGGGATAATAAAACTTTGCTGTCAGCTGTTTTTATTTTTTTTTCCCTCCCCCTGCGTGGTTTCCACTTTCAGAATAAATGCAAATGAAGATTTTTTTATTTTTTTTTTTAAAAAAAAAAAACAACACACATCACATCTCAAACAGAAGGACTGATGGAAAGGGCTGGGTGGGGGCGGGAGGAAGTGGAGGGGGGGATACAAACGCTTATGGTTTGTTTGTGTGGTTTTTTTTTCTTTCCCTGTGCTGAAATGTTCTGATTGCAAAGGGAGGAGGGCAAAGGAAGATGATGCATTTGAGTCTGTAGCACGGCTAATAGCGCTAGGTTGGGAAATCGAGCATCTGTACTCTCCCCAAACTGGGAACCAGCCTCACAGCCAAACTGGGAAAGGGGACTTGGAGAGAAGCTGCTTTTTCTGCCAGTCCATCCCCGCAGCTCCTGGCTGAGGTCTCCCCCTCCTGCCTCTGTGCCCAGCCCTCAGGAAGGGGTGTCTGGGGGAGGCGGTGAGCGGGGCGATGCTCCTCGGCTGCGACAGAGCCTGCGATCGGCTGCCCTGGCTGGTGTTGTCGGATCTCCTCCAGCCCCAGTTTATATATTTCAATTACAGCCCATTAAAAGCCTCCGTGTTTCAGGAGCTGCCCAGATTTACGGCTCCTGTCCTGCGGCCAGCTCGGGACTCCACGGCTGAGCCTGGTGGTGCAGCTCCTGCCTGGAGCGGGGCGGTGCTGGTGGATTTGCAGGCTTACAACCACGATGGTGGGAGCCAGCATTCAGCTTGAAACCTGCCCCCGTTTGCCC
The DNA here is from genome assembly GCA_011075105.1 of Heteronetta atricapilla. Taxonomy (NCBI): domain Eukaryota; kingdom Metazoa; phylum Chordata; class Aves; order Anseriformes; family Anatidae; genus Heteronetta; species Heteronetta atricapilla. The sequence goes on from CM021757.1 coordinate 5,070,556, forward strand.
CAGCTCTCCTCTCCCCAAGTGCATTTTCCTTGTGAGCACCCTGGGGTCAGAGGCACCAAAATCTGGTGGTCAGTGGCTCTCATTAATTGGCCTCATTCCCACGGGGCAGGGATGCCCAAGGCGGGGTGGGGAGGCTGCAAGCCCTGACCCAGACTGTTGACTCCTGGAGATGGTTTTGGATGGTGGATGTGGCATCTGGTTTGTTCTTTGGGGTTTGCTTTTACAAGGGACGTTTTGAGCTGAAATGGGACCAAATGTAGAATGGCAGCAGCTCAGACCCCAGACCTGGCTGAGCCGGGATGGACCCGGCAGCTCAGTGGGGGTGCAATGGGATGGGAGATCAGGGCGATGCTTTCCCCGGTGTAGGATTTCCCCTTGGTCCTTTACAAGCCCCTAGTTCGCTGCAGGGCCCTGATACAATCAGGGGAGAAGGGAGGACAGAAAGGATGAAAAGGGAGAGGGAGATCCAAGGGTGAGCAGCGAGAAAAGGGCCGTGCTGGGACCTGGGCTGCGGCACGGGGCAGGGTGCAGCAGGGCAGCGGTGGCCTGGCCTCATCTCTTGCCCCGCACAAATTCCCCGCTGGATACCGTGCGCATCACCATGGGCAGTGCACGTTTCTAAAACGCTGGCGTGTTTCAGAGGCCAAATTCCTAAAGAATTTGTGTACGCAAGCATCTTGCGAACCTGGCATCGGCCTCGTGGCACAGCCTTGCCCATCTCCTGCCCTGCCTGGAAGCTCCTTGGTGCTCGCGTGCGGCGGGGCCCCGATGGTTCTGGGGGACCCCACCGAAGCCCCCGGCACCTGCTGGAGCCGAGGCTGCAGCTCGGCCACAGCAAGTGGCACGGGGCAAGGGTGTGAAAGAGCCACCTGTTGGGTGGCTGTCCGGCCTTCTTCCATCCTTCCGTCCTTCTTTCCTTCCTTCTTTCTGTCCTTCTTTCCTTCCTTCCGCAGCTGCCATTGCACTTGGCAAGGGCAGAGCAGGAGAGGAACAAGCTCTCCCCTCCCGTGTTATTTGGAGGGATGCTGTCACGGCGCTCAGGGTTTTTATTTGGCTCGGTGGTTTTATGTTAATGAACTCGCTCTCTCGCGCTGAAAAGAGAAGGGAAAAAGTGTCACTTTGGATCTTCATGCATGGAAAAATACAGCACCTCCCTCCTGCAATTAGAGTTGGATCTCGGGGAAGGCGCGTGGAGGCAGGGAGGGCTGCAGACACGGATGTCCGCCTCGCACAGGCAGCCCCCAGCTGAGCCCCCCAGGGGTGGCTCCAGCCCCTCTGTGCCTGCCCGTCCCAGCTCCTGGCTTCACCGTCCGGCTCTCGGCAGCCTGCTGGTCCCACCTGGGGAGAGGCACAGAGCCTGCGCTTGTTCCTCTTCACCCATTGCTCACATCTGTGCCCATCCCAGCGCCGTGGCACAGGGTCCTGGTGGCCCTGCGCCGGGTCCCTCATAGGAATTGGGGACAGGGCTCTTGGGGTCACAGCTGAATGGCCCCGATGCCACCAGCGAGCAGCGGAGCAGAGGCAGCGCCTGTCTGCTCGGCCATGCAACAGGCAGCCCCAGCGTTGCCTGAGGACTGCAGAATCTGTCTCATTTCAGGAGGATTAATGATTCCAGCATAATTTGGAAAACATTATATGGCTCATTAAAAACACATTGCCCAGACCAAACAGGGTGGGTGCGTGTTCCCAGGCCTGCCGGCCGCCTCCCCATGCCAGCCTGTGGCATTGCCCTGTGCCCCGCTGGGCCACGGGGGGTGATGGTGAAGCCGAGGGCTGTGCTCGAACCAAGCCCCGTGGGGTGCGTGGGGTGGCCGTCGCCCTCCTCCCTCCTGCGCCTGCTTCTGGGAGCGGCCGGGGGCAGCCAGCCGGGACCCCGCGTCCCCTCGGGGGGTTTGGTGATGCCGAGGTGTGCGTGCGCTCTGGGGAAAAGACATCGGTGCGTGGATGTTGGGAGCATCCTCTGCCCTCGCCTCCTGCCCACAGGGTGCCTGCACAGAGCTGCGAAGCCCTGGCTGAGTGCAGGAGGCTCCTGGGGAGCCCTCGGCCCCCCCAGAGGGGTCCCCGTTCTCCCAGGGCCCAGCAGGGTGAGGGGAGCAGCACGCCTCCTTCCCCCCGCACCCGCTCCCTTTCTCCCTGCTCCCTTCGCACGCCTCCTCCTTTCTCTCGCCTTCGCTGCTTCCTTTCAACTCTGTGGTGGGGGGAATCAAAGAGGAGAGCAGTTTGGGATTTTCAGTCCTTCCTCATCCGCTGCACTGCGTGAAAAGCAAAGCCTCTGAAGGACACTCAAGGACGCTGCGATGGCGCGTTCCCGCTCCGCTCCCTGCCCTCCTCCTCCTCCTCTTCCTCCTCCTCTTCCTCCTCCTCCTCCTCCTGCCCTGCCAAAAGCAGCACCTGGGCAGCGGCTGCTGGCGGGGCCGGGGCTCAGCTGCACTGCCTGGGACTGGCGGGGTGATGTGACACCTTGTCCCTGCGCCAGGGCCCTCAGGGCGGTGACAGAGGTCTTGGGCAGGTGTCAGGGAGCCCTGCTCCTCCCTCGGGGCTCGCACTGGGGTGCAAAGCAAATCGTCGCCCTGCTCCTGCTGCACGCTGCCGGGTTGGGGCAGGGTGGCTGCGGTCTGGGCACTGCCCAGGTCTCCGTCCCTGGGATGAGGGGACCAGGAGGGAATTGCTCAGCACCCCCTAATTCAGCATCTCGGGTGCTCCCCAGGTGACGATGTCGAGCTCTCCTCAGCTGCCAGTCCTGCCCCCCCAGGAAACAAGTCCGTTATCTCCCTGCTGTGCTGGGAAGCCGAGGGGCTTGGAGGGCAAGTTCTCGGCCCCAAGGTTGCTCAGGGCAAAGGGGAGACTGAAACCAGGAGCAGGAGCCGTGGTGGGGGTCTTGGCTTGGGGGGTACGTGGCAGGGACAGCACCCAGAGCTTTTTCCTTCCCCCCATACCATGAAAATTGTGAGGATAAGATCAGAGAGTTCACGAGAGAGCAAGCCATGGAAAATCTCGTGTAAGAGGAGCCACGTTTGTCCCCCTCCTTCTTCTATTTCCACCAGAAAAGCCGCGCTTTGTCACTCGGGTCTCGTTGCTCCTGGGGCAGAGGAAGGGCATTTTGCAGGCACGACCCAGCTGGGGGGGGGGGGGCATCGCCCCTTGCTGGGCCAGCACCTCCAGCCCCGGGCTCCACGGCCCCTCTGGGTGCCCCAGCCCCAGCCCCCTGCCCTCCTGCCGGGTCCCACGGCCACCAACAGCCGCAGATTTCCTCCCGAGCATTTCCTGGCACTTCACAAAAAATGGCACCAGTAATTAAACCTGAATGGCAATTATCAAAACTAATGAATAAAGCCCATTTAGGAAGGATTTTCCACTTTTATTTCGTGCTTCTCGTTCCTCTCCCGTTACGCCTTTAGGATTATTTCCTCGCTCTGTGCGTGAAATCCATTCGCACACCACAAGGCTTGGAATTCGTACCCCGGGCCACAGGAGCGTGCGGCCAGTCCTGGTGGTGGGAGAGGGGTGCACATCACAACCACCCCCCCTTGGTCTGAGGTTGAAGACCCCCCCCCAAAAAAGTCGAGGTTGCCAAAGGATCTGCAGCTGTCAGCTTCGCTCGCTGGGGCTGCAGCCATGGAAACAGCGTTCATCACCCTCCTCTTCCTCCTTCATCTCCTCCTCCTCCTCCTTGCTGGGGAGGGGGCCCCGCGGAGCCCCCGCACTGCCCGGCCTCACCCGGGGGCTGCACCCCGAGGGCAGCGATGGCAGCGAGGGCACGGGGAGAGGAGCCAGGCTGGGGACGAGGGGACAGACGTCCCACGGCGTGGGCGTGATGGGTGAGCTGGGTGCAATGAATGAGGTCCTTGTGAGCGCCAAGGTCTGGCCCCCTGCCCTCCCCGCTGTCCCCTGCCCGCCCCTGCCCCTGTCACCCCGCTCCTCCCACACATGGGCTGGCAGCACAGTGAGGCAGGGGAAGAAATCCACCCTGGCCCTAAAGACAAAGGCTCCAAGCAGCCCTGGGTGAGCGCCCAGCACTGCCCGGGCTCTGTCCCACTGCAGGCAGGAGGCTGGGGGCATTCAGAGCCAGGGACAGCCGGGTGGGGGGACCCTGCGTGGCTGCTACCCCTCCCGGTGCCCACCCAGCTCCGCTCTCGGCATCGTGTTTGCCCACGGGGAGCAGTCAGTGCGAGCAGGTGCTCTTTGGTGCTGTCGTTTTGGAGCCAACGTTTGCCCCCCCACGGGGAGCTGGCGACCCCGGGCCAGGCTGTGCTTGGTTTTGGGGTACAGCGAGGGCAAAGCTTTGGGAAAGGTCCCGGCTTGTGTTTGCCAGAACAGAACAGAGCGAGCCCGTCCTGTCCCGTCTGAGCACCCCTCGCCCTCCCGTGTGCACGGCCCCTGCTCCCAGGCTGTGGCCGGTGCTGGGCAGGGTCCCTGTGGGCTGGTTTGGGGGCGAGCCTCTGTGCTGGGGGTGCGGGTGCAGGGGCTGCTACTCGTGTGCCCCCACGGTGGGGTGATGCCAGGGGTCTCCAGCCACGGGGTGCAGCCTGGCTCCCCGTCACGCAGCTCGCTGTGTGTCATTCTCAGATGCTTTCTGCTGCTGCTCTTTTGTTTCAGATTTATTGTGTGTTTGCTTGCTCTGATTTATTTGTTTATCCCCCTCCATCCCCGGCGAACTTTTCCGCCTGGATCGCGTTCATTCATGAATCTCCTCCTTTCCTGTCCCTAACCAGGGCTCGATCGAATTGCAGGAGGGAAGAAGCCAGGACTCTGTTCCCTTTGTTTAAAGTCACCAGGTTAGTACCGGGGCCGGGGGCCAGCAGTGTGCTCCTCCCCACCCTGCGTGTTTCGTGTCCATGTTCGCTCCCTCCCCGAACCCCTCCTGGGTGCAGGGGGCGGTGGGAAGGCAGCACCTGCGGTCCTGCCCGGGCTGGTGCCTGCAGCCGGAGCTGGAGGCATTGCTGCTGCTCCCCAAGGGACTGGCTGTCCCCCAGCGAGCCCCGCGGCCGGCAAGGTTTGGGGTTTTCCCTGCTGGGGACGGGGTGGGAGGTGTTTGGAGGGGGAGAGCTGTGCTGGCTCTCTGGGGTTAGGTGAGGAGGCAGGTGCCTTCGCTGGGAGCCGGCTGTTGGACGCGTGGCTGGTTGAGAAAAGCTGCAAGAGGGAAATGTGGTGGAATCTGTTCAGTAGCAACCCCTGCTGGGTCTGTCATAATAATAGATTTTATTTCTGTGGCATCTGTCGGCCTCTAATGGGCTGGGTGTTCACATTGCCAGAGCTGGTTCCAGCGTCTCGGCAAAGATTTCAGCGCTTCTTTTTTGGGGAGGCTGAGACGTGCACCAGAGCCCTGCCAAGCAGGGCAGCAGCTCCAAGCTAGAATCATCCTGGGAGCCGCAGCACCCGTCAGTCCCGGCCCAGGCGATGGGGAGAGCGCCCGCAGAGACCCTCCTCCAGCAGCTCCCTGGCTCTCCAAGGGCCTCTTCCCCACGGGGCTGAGCCCCAGGCACCATCCCACCCGTGCCTTCTGCTTTAGGTTTGGTTATCCGGGCCTTTGGTCGCCTCCTTCCCTGGACCAGGAGGGTTTTCTGTGCTTGAAGGCAACGGGAGCGGCACCGGAGGTCCGTCCGAGGGCTGCATGTCGCTGTCGTGCAGCTGAGTCCCAGCAGAGCAGGGCTGGGGAGAGGACGGCCTGGAGGTGGAGGAAATCGAGCTTGTAATGCGCGGGGTGTGCCAGGCCCGTCGTGGTGGAAAAGCACGGCGCTGGAACGGCGCGCTGCAATTGAATCGCATTTTCCTGCGCGCGCCTTGCTGAGCTGTGATGAACACGTTATCCCGAAAGGGGAGCGGGGAAGCAGGATGAAGACAGCAGCCCATGCATGCATATGGGGACCTGCCCGAGGCGCTGAGCGCTGCTCTAGCCCGTTTGCTGTCCCAGAGTACGCGTGCAATTGACTTCCTGGCTCCAAAGGCAGGCACGCCTGCCCCTCAGCTGGAGAGCAGATTGCGCGGCTGCTTCCTTGGGACCCTGCAGGAGGGAGGTCTCGGAGCCTCGGTGCTGTCCGTGGGGTTTGCTGTCGGCTCCGTGTCTCAGCCCTGCCAGTTCCACTGCTGCTGCCGGTGGTCTCCCACCCGTGGAGGGCTGCGGGTCCTGCTGGTGCTGAGCCTCGGCACGCGGCGGGGATGCGGCGTTGCGGCGATGCCGCGCTGGGATTTGCGCTCTTGGACCAGCCGGGCAGCGCCTGGGGGTGTTGAAATCAGCACAGCAAGGGGAAGGGTGCAGGGAAGGGGTGGGATCTGCGCATCTGTGGGGTTAGTGGGCTCTTTTCAGGACCTCAAAAGACCTTTCTGATAGCCCGGTTTGATCCCACCCACGTAACACGGGCCATGCAGTCTGGGCAGTGACTTGCACCAAGACCATCGCTTCTGGCTGAGCCGGAGTCTGTCTTTCAGTAGAACACCCTGCCTTGATTTAACGGTGGGAAGTGATGGAGAAACCACCCCTCGGTGCAGGCTGTTCCCGGGCCCCGTTAAGCACATCTGCCTTCTCTTGTCTGTGTTCCTGACGCTTCAGCTTCCAGCTATCAGATCTTGTTCTGCCTTTGTCTGAACAAGATTAAAGAGCCCCTGCTCTCAGAAGCTGCATCCGTGTGGAGGTGAACACAGAGACAGTTATAAGGTCATCCTGCAGACACGTAATGATGCCAGTTAATGAGCACGTCTCCTGTGCAAAGAGGCAGGCTCGACCCCTTCCCAAAGGCTGCAAGCCCTGGCTGGGCTGGCGGAGCTGCTGCCCGGCACCGCTTGAGGAGCCGCGGAAACGGGATCGGCGCCCTTGTGCGTGGTGCGGGGTCACCCTTCGGCAGGGCTGCTCCTGCCCACGGTCCCCGGAGGCAGCCAGGGAGCCCTTCGTGGCGTCCCAGTGCCATTCAGCCTTGGCTTTTGTTTCCCCAAGAGATGCCGGACGTCCCGCTGGGCACCAACAGGGCGCAACAGTGACTTGGCTCCCGAACTGAGCCCCAGGGCCGGGTGGGGGGCAGCAGGGACCCTCTGTGCGTGTGTCCCCTCTCCCAGGCAGAGGGGCAGCAGCTGGGATCTCACAGACCAGGGGGGTCTGGGCTGCCCCCAGCCGCTGCCCAGCAGCTCCCGCTCCCCTCTCACCTTGCCGGCGCTCCCCGAGTCAGGATGCCAGAGCAGCCCGCGCTGTCTGAGTGCTTATTCGCAATCAAGCAACCCAAGGAGGAATAATTCACCGAGTCAACGGCTTTTTAATATCTCTGTGCTTTAAGTCAATTTTCAGTGCACTCATTTGCCTTTTAATTAAAATTATTGCTTCTCCCTCACATGCATCTCCCCTTTGCTTCTAAAACCAGCGAGCCAGCAGCCTCTGCCCTTCCCTGGTGTCGTCGGAGCCTCCCAGCTGCTGGCTCCTCCTGGGCAGGAGCCGTACCTGGGCTTCCTCACCACTGCAGGCAGCTGGGGATGCTCTCACCTCTGTTTTTTGGACTTCTGTAGTAACACAGGTGGCTGCCCCAGGCAGCCTGGCCAGGCTGAGCATGGCTCCGGCCCGCTCCCAGCTGCTGTTTTGGGCACCAGCCCTCCCCAGCAGCCTGAGGGTGCAAGGGGAGCGCTGCGGGAGGCTGGGGCAGGAGCTGGTGCCCCCTTCCCAGTGACAGCCTGGTGCCAAGCCCCGCGGGTACTGGAGCAGCCCCTGAGCATCCCTGGGGTGCTGACCCCTGGGTGATGGGGAACCGGGGGACCTGATGGGGTGGGGGTGCCCAGGGCAGCCCGGAGCCGTCCCCAGAGCGGCGTTGGGACGGGTGGGAGCAGCCTGAGCCCCTCTCCCCGCTCTGCTCCCCGCGCGGCGTCTGCGGCGCTGCACTGACAGGTGCCGGGCTGACGAGCTGCAGACTTGTCAGCGCCGGTGAGGCACCTATAATTACTGTCTGATGTGCCAGAATTAGACTGGGAGCCGAGGAGTTTGATGCAGACGTGAGTGTCCTTGGCTGCCAGCGAGCGCTTTAACAAGTGCGGGGCTGCGGGCAGAGCCGAACCCCCGGGGCTGCGGCTGCTGGGGGGCCGCTTCCCAGCCCCCTGGCGTCACCTCCTGGGGAGGAGCATGAGGAGCGGGTACGTGGCTGGGGCACGAGACCCGACCCCGTGTTATGTTGTGTGGTGGCCCTTGGCTGATCCCCGCTGTAGCACAGAGCAGGGATGCCTCTCCCCAGCCCCGCACGCGGGGTTGAACCTCCCCGTCCCGCAGCCGAGCTCCTTCCCTGGCATTTCGTTGGTGTCAGCCCCAGCTCACGGCTGTGGGCAGCTCCCAGGATGGCCGCATGTCCTTCAGTGCCTCGGCTCGGGTCAGATTTATCGACCACCTTCAGCTCCTGCTTTCCTTTCCCATTTCTCACCGCGGTTTCTGGTTTCCCAGCTCCACTTCCATCCGAGGCTCTGGCTCACTGTCACTGGCCCCGCTCGATGTGAGCGAAGGGCACCCCCAGCCTGCGCCGAGGTGTTAGCGCCTTTATCATGGTCCAAGGCCTGTAATTCACATCGCAAGAACCAATAAATGGGAATGATTCAGAATCATTTAGCAGCTTCTGCTCAGGAAGAGAGAGACCAGGACCTCAATTAAGCCATTTGTAAATTGTTAATTTAAGCTTTTCACTCAGATGCCTTAAATTGTTCCCTCCTGCAGTTTACAAATGGGTAAAGAGCACAGAAATATAAATGGAGCGGTGGGGAAATGCCATTTAGTTACCGTTTTCGGCAGTGGTAATAGTACTGTAGCTAACAGCGCTCCGACTTAAATCAGAGCAAACCAGGGCGCTCCTTCACCGACGGCGCGCAGGGACCGCTGCTGCCCAGGTGCTGGAGGACCTGCAGTGTCGAGGCCGTGCTGCTGCCCCGGGATCTGGGGCTGGGGCTGCCAAAAGCCCTGTGCAGCCCCAGGACGGTGCAGCCCCTGGTGTGATGCCACCGCTGTCCTTCGCTCCTCCGTCACAGCCCTGTTGTGTCCATCCCTGCGCCCAGCTCTCCCTCCTCCGGGCCCCACATTTCACGAGCAAGGACGAACGTGCTCCTGCTGCGAGGATAAGGTCGTGCCTTGCCGCACTGATAAGGGTGCGTCACATCCGTTGTCACCCCCACCAGCCCCCCCCGGCCACCGGTGATTGCAGTGTGGGAGTTTCCAGGTTATCAACTCTGGGGCTTAAGCAGTGCAGTGAAGGTTACTGAGCAGCCCCGGCCGTGTAATGGAGCTGAGCTTGGGGGGACAGCAGCACAGCCTGGCTCATGACAAGTGTCCCTGTCCCCACGCGTGGGGATACGCTCACCTGGGTGCCCTGTTTGCCAGGGGTTTTGCTTGGGAGAGGCTGGTGAAGACGAGGACGGTGGTGGAGGCTGTTTTAATGCAGCAAAGGGCACATCTTCTGCACACCCCGTGGGACAGGGCTCAGCTCAGAATCGCTCCGCGTCTCACAGAGCAGGATTTGCAGCGTCTGCGTTCGGCAAGTGAGCAAAGGGAGACGGGCACCGAGGAGCTGCGAGGGCTTGGTCCCGCGCCACCGCGCCGGCTGGGAGCCGTGCGCCGCCGGAGGTGTCACTTCGGCAGCTCGGGGCCGGGCTGTGCTGCCAGGCGTCACCGGGACGGGGCTGCTCGGGGGACGAGCTCTCACTTGACACTTCCCCAGGTGGCTTTGGCTGCCTCACCAGCTGGGGAGCAGAGCCCCAGCCCCGCGGGCTCGCCGAGAGGGAACAGCTTGGGCTGCGAGCGGAGACGAGCCGCGGCGCACGGAGGCACCGGTGCCCGTGGGCGGCTGGCGGGGACGGGGTGCGCGGCGGGGCCCTCCTGGTGCCAAGTCCTTCCCGCAGCTCCACCTGCCAGCACTTGGCAGGTCCCGGTGCCGATCTGCGGCACCCATGACAGCCCCGCCAGCGCTGCCGCGCGATGCCAGCCTCGGCAGATGTTGCCGGCAGCCTCGGCAGGCGGAGCAGCCACGTGGCCCCGGTGTCTCACAGGGATCCGTTCCCCTGCTCCTCCAGCAAGGCTGAGCCATCTTCAGGACTGCCTTGATGCCTCCAGGTTCTCGCTGGGGTTTAAGGAGTATTTATTACTCAAGAACGTATCAGTCATCAGTTGGCTGAGTTTAACAAGAAATTACGTTCCCCAGCCCTTCAGCTGTGAAAATGTGTTTAGTCGTGTGATGTCAAAGGTCTCCAATGGATTTTTTTTTTCCCCTAATCTGGCTTCCTCCCATTTCTGACAGCAGCAGCCATGATCTGTCTGCCGGTATGGTGCAACCATTGGCCTCTGAAATGGAAAAAGCCTTTTGGTCCCTGTCCCAAGCCTGGTGCTGCACTGCGCCGGTGCCAGAGCCTCTTCCCTGCGTGCAGACACCCCAAGGACCGGGACAAAGTCTGGTCTGAGCAGCCTGCCCGTGGTCACACAGCTGGGGGACATCCTGCCCCTCTGGACGGGGGCAGAGCTCACGGGGGCTTTTCTGGACATTGCTGCTCGTTAGCCGGCGATATCTGGGCATTTGAGCAGCGCACAATAACTCCACTGTGTGCGGCGTGTTAGGGCACCGCGTGCATGAACGTTGCTGTATAGACGGCGTGCGGAGCGCGGCGGGGCCGGAGCTGGGCTGGACACAAAGCCGGGCTGTCTCGGGGCTGAGCTGTCTCGGGGCTGAGCTGTCTCGGGGCTGAGCTGTCTCGTGGCGCTCGGCACCGGGTGAAAGGGGTCCCGCGATGACTGCGCCGCTGTTCGCCCTGCAGCCGGCAGCGCCGGGGCAGAGCGTGGCTGCATTGTGCTGGGGCTGTGCGCGGGCATTGTGAGGATTAATCGTGCTTCTGAGGAGCTTGCAGATGACAGGAGCCAGGAGGGGTAGCGCAGGAAAGCCAGTGCCTGGAGCCTGCTCCTCCCGGCCCCAGGGACTGGTGCTGTGCAGAGCTGGCCCTGACACCCTGCGCCCCGCCAGGTGCTGGGGCTCCTGGATGCAGCTCCTCGGAGAGCCCCTGAGAGCAAAACCGTGTCTGGCATCGCAGGTGCAAATGCAGGCGTCTCGCCCTGACGTGTTAGCTGCTTTTACCAGCCTCTCCCTGGGAGTTCGCTCGCTGGCACACAGCTGCTCTGCTGCACTGATCGCAGCCTCAGAGGGGGCGAAGTGGCACCTGGGTGTGGGGTTTCTGAGGGCACCAGCGGCTCTTGGTTTAACCTCAGCTCAGGTTTATACTGCAGAGAAGTCGTAGCCTTGGAAAGTCCCAGGGTGGTAACACCTGCCTTTGGATTTAAGAACAGGCATTCTCCTCCCTGCTGAGCACCGGCAGCGTGGGGCCCATCGGTGCAGGGTGTGAGGGGGCAGCAGGACAGCGGGCAGGCCCTTCCGAGCAGCTCTCCAACTGCAGTAATGCTTGTTTGCTCCTCATCAGCAGAGCAATCAGAATTAAAAGGTCACCCCATCCTCTGGCCCTCCCTGGAGCAGGACTGTGGGTGTGAGCCAGGTTTCAGGGATCAGCAGGAAGAACAATTAATCCTTGCTGCCAGCAGTCACCGTGTTTGCTTTTCCAGCATCCTCCCCCTCGTGCCCCCAGACCCCCAGCTTCAGCTCCGTGTCCCCATGCTGTCCCCAAGAGGGAGGAGAGCGTGTCTTCTCCATCGCTCTGGGCCCTGGGTGTACACGGGCGACCCTCCAGCCCCGCTGCCTGCCCGGGGTCATGTCCCCTCACCTCCCATCTGCACCTTGGCTGACTCCAAGCTCTTGAACTCTTGAACTAAACCTTCCTATTCCCATGGCCTGGGCCCAGGTGATGCAAATAGCACCCAGGTTAGAGGCAGCGTAGGCACCGTACAAACGCGGAGCAAGAGGTGCCCTTGGCCCCAGGGAGGCTAAGGGAGGGAGGGAGGGAGGAAGCTCACCCCGTGCGTGCGCGGTGCCCGCAGCCAGCCCAGCCTCCTCACTCCGCTCTGCAGAAGCGCTCAGCAAAGAGGAGCATGATTTTGGGGGTCGCCATGGCACGGCGTGCGATGAATCTCGCCTGCCTGTGCCAGCCGTGACTCACGGCTCTGAGTCTTCAGGAGCCTGGACGGGCTCCAGCCCGGAGCCCAGCACTGCTGAGCTGCTCCCTTCTGGCCCTGCTGCCTCTGGGCTCCAAGCTGGAGGCACGGCTGAGCCCCGGCTGGCACAGGGCAGGGGTCCCCGTCTGGGGCAAGAGCCTGGGACGTCCAGCAGGAGGGGGGCGTCCAGCAGGACCGTGGGGTCCTGGCCAGGACTACAGGTGACGTGTGGCATTTTGTCCTAAAGCCCAGGACTCCTGCAGTCCATTCTGCTAAGGCCCTGGCAGGTCTGGGCAAAGCTGTACCCTCCTTCTGTGCCTCGGTTTCCCCATGGGCAACAAGGGGATAAAGCCCCCCCCCGTGGGTCCTTGGTGAAGGGTTTCTCTGCAGCCCAAGCCAGTTCGGCTTTCCCACTCGGGTTGTTTGGGCTGGGGCTTTTGGGCTCAAGCAGTTGTAAGTTCTTGAGAGCGCCTTCGGAGTGCCAAAATGCACCGGTGGCAGGTCATGGTCACGGGGCAGAAACCCCGGGAATGGGGGAAGGAGGAAAAAGGGGTGAGCTTGGGAAGCCACTTCCCAGCCCTAGAAGAGAGGGGAGAGACTTGGGACGGGAAGGAGGGGAGGGCTGAGGCAGGGGGGATTTGTTTGCTCTGCCGTGGCTGGCAGGAGAAATTCCCCTCGCGGACACGCCGTGCGGCCGGCTCTGCCCGGGGGCTGAACAAAGCGTGCCACGGCAGGCAGGGTGCGGGCAGCAGGGAGCTGCCTCGCGAGCAGGTGAGCTGTTTCTCTCCAGCCACGGCGGTTTAATTGGCTTCCATCTAGCTGATCAACAAAGTGCCCTTGGGCAGGTTTTAAATCTGCACAAATTGGGTTTCTCGTAGCAGTGCTGAGGCCGCGGTGTTTTCAGCTGGATATTTCATATTTCTGGCAGGTGGAAAATGCCGCTCTTGGCTCTTTTGTAGCTGGGGCTGGGGTGTAAGTGTCCCCGTAAGCACACGAGCGCGTGATTTCGGAGCACTGCTGGCATTGCTGCTGCCCCGGGGGGGCTGCTTGGGTTTGCTTTTAATTGCATTTAATTAGTGTTTGTGTGCTGCTCGGGGGCAGCTCAGCTGAAACGCGTCCATGCAGGACAAGTCTAGGGCTCTGCTGGTGTCCCTGCGGTGCCAGGGGTGCAGGCCTGTGGGACCTGGCAGTGGGGTGCCCCCAGTTGGCTCAGGATCGTCCCCGGGCGAGCCCAGGGCCGTGTCTGCTCGGGCAGGGCAGGGAGGGGCAGTGCGGGCGCTGACGGCATGGGCACGGCTGTGCGCTGGCTCCTGGCTCCCGGCCCATGTGATGTATTTGAGGGGGCACGCTGACATTTCAAGAGGAGAGAGAGAAAAAAAAATAATACCCAGAGACCCACGGGGAGCTTTGAAGTGCCTGAGCCAGAAAAGAGAGCAAGAGAGACAGCCATCCACGCAGCGCCGAGGAATAACACCGGGCAGAGGGGGGGAAAAGTTCCCGGGGCAGGGAAAGGATGTGAGCACAAGTCCTGGCTGCGAGCCGGGAGGATGCGATGGCCGCTGGCACAGAAACTGGGGCGGCGATCGTCAGCCATGCAGCGGCACCGTGGCGGCTCCTCTCCCCCGCGCCTTGGAGCCGGCTCTCGGGGTAAGGCGGCATCGCTGCGCGGCTGAGCGCCCACCGATCGCTGCGCGCAGGCTTCCTCGAGGTCAGTGCCGTGTAATGAGGTCGGTAACAATGCACCTAGCTGCTCGCTTTCGCCGCGTACGTGTTTAATAATGAACCGGTTCTGTATTTAATTAACATAAACAGCTAACGCGACTCGATCCGTCTCCTTAGATTTAACTTGACAGAGATGGCGTGTTGCTTTAAATGCCAAGTGATTGGTAAAACCATATTTAATTTGGTTTAAACATATGCGATAAGATGCATGCGTTTGTCACACAGATTTTGGAGCCGTGCTCCGAGCAGTCTCCTGGTTCCTCTCGGCTGCCTGGGTGCGACCATGCTTCCTCGCTGGGCAAAGCATCCCTTTGGCGCTTCCCCTAGAGCAGCGCCGCGGCTGCGGGAGCAGGAGAGACCCTCCGAGCCCGGGGACTGCAGGCTGACGCCGTTGCTCGTGGGTACGGAGCGGGGGGCGCGGGGGGGACGTGGGCTCCAGAGGCTCGGCCGCTGGGGACGGACCTGGGGCAGCGCGGGCCGGGCTGGATGCTCAGCGCTGCCGGGAGGAGGCAGGCAGGGCTGCAGGCAGCTGCTGCTGTCCTCCTTTTGCTTGACTAAACCTCGCTGCCCCGGACGGCTGCGGGCTGGTGCTGGTGGAAGGGCTCAGCACCGCTCCCTCAGCCTGCCCTCGGGCAGCGGCGTGCGTTCGGAGCGGGCAGGGGCAGGGGATGGCACCCGAGGAGGGATGTGGGCACCAGCCACCCATGGGTGCTCCCAGGGGGACAACGTGGTGGTCTTGCCCTACTGCCACCCGCGGCAGGACATGGTGGGGTGCACCGGGGGATGCGGTGAGAGCTGGGGAGCCCTGTGGGGACCAGGCACCTCGGCTTCCTCCAGCAGCACGACGTGGCCCAGCCGTGTCCCTCTGCTGGGGTCTGTGTGCCTGGGGTCTCTGTTCTGGCTGACGGCAAAGCCTGGGCAGAGCTTCCTCAGTTCTTCAAAGTGTGGGTGCGCTTTCCTGCATCTAGGAGGCTTTAGACATTGATTTATGCAATATTTTTCAGTATTTTTGACTTTTAACTAGCTGTGACTAAACAGGCTGGCAGAGCAGGCTGTGACCAAACACCTACGTGCTACCTGCGTGCTTATAAATAGGGTCTGTTCTCCCCTCCCTGTCTGGAGCATCGCCGGGCTCCCGAGCCCCTCCATAGCAGAAATAGCTTCCTCCAGCCTCTCCCCTCCCGCCGCCAGCACGCAGCATCGCCCCAGCGCCCGGGGATGTGCAAAAAGCCAGGGGCCGAGCCCCCGAACGCCCCCGTTCCTGCCTGCTGGCTGCAGCGGCAGGCGGCTGCCGGGAGCTGGGCTCAGCACACCGCACTTGCAGCACGTAGCGATGGCAGCAGGAGCCAAGTCCTCGAAGGAGCCGGCTGCCCCCGTGCCAGCGCAGCGCCGGCCAAGTGCTGCGTCAGGCTCCGCGCGGTGCCCCCCGAGCGGCCGCTGCGGATCCGGCACACGGAGCTCGGGAACCGGGGGGCCGCTTCTGGCGGAGCTGAGCGCTTGGTGCTGGCCTGAGGCTCTCCTCGCAGGCAGGGGCTGGAGAAGCTTTGGGTTTGACTTGTTTTTTTTTTACTGTTAGCGGCTTCATCAGCAGGGGTGCGGGAGGGGGCGGCTCTCCCCTCGTCCCCGCTGTGTTCCTCCAGATGAATTTGCTTTTGATGAGGTGTAGCATGTAGTCGAAGCTCCTGTCAGGCGGTTTCGGCCTCCCATCGGCGAGCGAGTGGTTAGCCTGACTGCACTAATGGCAGGAGATTAGAGGAAGTGATTAGCTTGCTTGAAAAATTGCAGCAAGTGCATTCGGCACGAGCGCGGGGCTGGTGCAGTGCGTGGCTGCGCCCTGTGCATTGCCGGGTGCCGTTCACCCCTCGCTGGGCTTTGTCTCGTTTTAGCCTTCCCCTACAGCAGTGTGTTGCGTTTTGCTTCCACCTTTGATCTCGGGCTCTCTGAAACGAAGCCTGCCTGCATTCCCACGCCGGTGTGGCCGTGCCTAACCTGCTGCTGTCCCTCGCAGTCCGACCCCAGGACGAGGACACAGCCTCCAAGGAGCACTGCGCCCTGCTCGTGGCTGTAGTCCATCCATACCCCATGGGCCATGTGGGGAGGGGTCCCATGGCCCCCTCGCTGCATGGGGTGGGTGACAAGGCTGTGGTCCCCATGGTGTCCCGGGGCCACCACCTGGCCGCTGCCGGCGGGGCGCAGGCAGAGCGCGCTCTTCGTCCTCATTTCTCCTGCCACCGAAGCAATTGCGGTGGCCTTGCTCTGCTCGGTGACTTCACTCGGTGTCTCATTAGAGCAAGAAACAGTCCTGTCAGGAATTGATTTTTGATCTCGGCGTGAGTCCCCAGCCCCGTCTCCCCCTGCTTCCTGCTCGCGCGGCTCTGCTGTTCCCGTCTCCTCTCCTGGCTGGCTCCGCAGCCTCCGCACACATCTGTGCCAGTAAGGAGCCAACCCAAACCCCGACCGTGGGGCTCAGCTGAGGCCCTGCACCTCCCACTTATGGGGAATTTATTCCTTATGGGGAACGTTCATGTGGGGAAGGTCAGGTCTGAGCAGCCTCAGCTGTCTGGGATTCCCCTGCCTTCCTTCCAAGGGCATCACATTTTCCCTTTGTGCTGCACCTAAAAGCCAACAAACTTCAGGAAAAGCAGGATGCTGGAGAGGAGAGCAGAGGCTGGCAGCAGGCACCGGGACGTGTTGGTGCCAGGCGGGGCAGGGGTGGTCGTTGGGATGGAACTGGGCACCCCCCTTGGTGCTTTTCCTCCTGCCCTGATGGGCAGCGCGCTGCCAGAGATCCTACGAAAGAGCAGCAGTGCTTCTGTGCCCGGCCGCCACGCTGGGAGCGCCCCAACGCTGCCCTGCACCCCCAGACCAGCAATGCAACAAGGAAGGGGGAAGGCTGAGCCTCCCGGCCCCTCCCCACCACTCCAGCCCCAGAGAGATTTTGCTCCTGGGGGTGGGTTTGGGGCTGGCTCCTCGCAGCAGGACCCCGGCCCCCCCACCTCCCCCGCACGCTGCTCCTGCCCCCCTGCCTCTGCTCTGGGCTAAGAGGAAGCATCGATTTGGTGTCTTGAGGGGCAGTTTATCGCTTTCCTGATGCCTGATAGATTGGAATTGATTTGCAGAGCAATTTGCCTGAGCAGCTCAGCTCGGAGCCGTGCTGCGCCCTGGCTCTGCAGCAGTGCGGCGGCGCCCCTGGGGCTGCTGCCCCGGCCCGCAGCGCTCGCAGCTCCGGAAAAAACTCAGGGAGGGAGATGCGCAGGGCAGGCTGGCTTCTCACAGCACCACCGATCTACCTGCCTGCAGGGAAGGGCTGATGACGAAGGCAGCTTTGCAGCAGCTCGGGGGCCTGAGTCCTGCACTGCCTTGGGTTTGTCCGGGCGGCTTCTCCCCGAGGTGCGAGCGGGGCCCCGGCTTCGCTGCGCGTCGCCGCACGACTGCGGTGAGTCACTGACCCGCGCCCGCCCGCACGGAGGCAGCCGCCACTCTCGCCTGTCTCAGCGTGGCATGGGAGGGAGCCGGAGCTGCCAAGGCGCTGGGAAAGCTCAGGGTCCTTTTGGGAGATGCTAAATCCGAACCCAGCGAGGGCACCCCACCGGGCACGAAGGCGGCACGTGGCTCTGCCTGTGCTTTCCCCCTGCTCCCACATGGGATTTGAGCCCTTTGTGTCTTGGCATTCCTGCCTGCAGCTGGACCCATGCACTCTGCATTGAGCTCCTCTGGGCAGACACCTCCCAGCTCCATGCCTCAGTTTCCTCCTCGTGTCCAGGGCCAGGGGGATCCCCAGGCTGGACCTGGCTGGGGCCATGTGGGCTGATCCTGTCCCCACTTCACCGCCTTGAGCTGCTGCTGCCGTGCGGGTGGGAGAGGAAACCGTGACGTGTCTTGTATTTATGCTGGGAGGAGCCCGGCCCCTGCTCTCCTTTATTTTTACCCAGTGTTTCTTGTCAGGCTGTGCAGGGCTCCTTGCTCAGCTGCTCCCCAGTGGGGAAGGCTCTGCCCGGCTCCGCACCGACCCCCTCGTCCCTGAGGACCACGCTTGCTGCCTTTCCCTGGGCAGTTTCTGCTCAGGGGCTGCTGCCAGCTTTGTCCTCCTGCCAAAGGTCAGGGAGGGAGCTGGTGGCAGGGCAAAGATTTGCCCCAGCTCCACCAGCCGCCTCTCTGCGTCCCCTCACCCTCCGTGAGCTCCCCAGCTGCTTGTCTCGTTTTCCCTCGCCAAAGCCAGGGCAGCTCCTTCGCGTGTCAACGGGGCCGTGGAGCTGCGCAGCCTGCGGGGAAGTGCTCGGACAAGTATAGGAACAGCTCCCGGCCAGGAGCGTCAGGAGCTCCCGGGGAGATGCTGAGCTGATCAGACAGCACCAAGAAGAGGGACGAGGCTGGGGGAGGAGGGGGCTGGTTCGTGCTTTTTGGCTGCTGGGTCAGGACGTGGTGCTGTGAGCAGGCAGGGACAGGCAGCACAAGGACAGGGGGCCCTGCCTGCAAAAAGCACCCTGGTGGGGCTGCGTGGGTAGGGCTGGGGGTTTCTGGGGGCCGTGTCCCCTTCCTGCGTGTGGGAGGGGACAGGGGACAGCCTGGGTCACATCCCCCTGGCAGCACAGAGAATGGGGAGGGGGCTCCAGGCCAGTGGTGCCACTCCTGATACCGAGCGCAAAGCGGCCGGGGGTGCTGGGTGAGCTCGGCTCCGTGTGCCCGCGTGGGTGCGATGACACCCGGCGAGGTGGGAAGTAGCTGCTGCTTTTTACAGGGCCAGCCAGATGGGATTTCTCCTTCAGCTCAGGTTTTGACAACGACAGGGGAATTCAGCTGATGGTTTCCCTGCATCCAGAGCCAGGGCAGCGCTGCGCTGCGGTGCCAGCTGAGCCGCCCCATGCTCCAAAAGGGAATGCGCCCTGCCAGCGTGGCTGCTGCCTTCGGCCCCAGCGCTGTGCCCAGCTGCCTGGGACGGATCCTGCCCTGCCTCAGGCAGCCCCTGGGTGCCACCAGCTGTCACAGCCACATGCCTGTGCCCAGGGGCTGCGCTGAGACGCACCAACACATTGCACGTCCTCAGGTGGGCTCCTTGGTCCCACGCAGCTGCAGTCGCCTCGGTGGGTGCGGGCACAGCCGGGGCACGTCGCAGCTGGGGATGAACAGGGCCAGGTCTGCAGGGACGCATCCGGGCTGCCGCCACATGGGCATGGTGTCCCTGCCAGCCTGCGGGTGTCCCGGGCACGGTGCCGGCACAGCGGGGCCACGGGAGCTGCGCCAGCCTGGCTGGGAAGTTCCCGATGAAGCGGTCGGCGGGTGGTGTTTTATCTTCCTTGGTTCCACTTGAATCGGGGAGTGAAAGGCATGGCGGGGAGCCTGCTGCTGAGCCGCAGCGTGGGGCTGCGGGGAGAGACCCTCGGGGGTGTGAGCGGCATTGCCCCCTGGGGACGTCCGTACCCTGGGCACGGCGAGGTTTGTGCTGGGACAGGCACCGACGGTCCCGTACGGGCAGCGGGGCAGCCGCCCTTCCCGCAGCAGCCTCAGCACCACCCAGCCTTTCCCAGGAGGTTCAGTGCCAGGTCTCCATCAGCCCAGGAGTGAGAGGATCGCGAGGAAGCTTTCAGCCCAGCCGTCCGTGAGCTTTCACTCCTCATATTGCTCTCTCCTCCGCACGAGGCCGCCGGGAGGCACGGGGAGGGCGTGAGTGCTCCCGCCTTGACACTCACGTGCTGGGATGGCCCCGCCGGGCCGTGGCACGTGGGTGCGTGGAAGCCCAGGTTCGTGCCTTACCTGAGCTGCAGGGGCATGTGCTGAGCCCCCCACCTGCAGCCCCCCCAGCCAGGCAGAGATGCCCCCAGGAGGCATGGCTTTGGTAAGAAAACACGAAGGCAGCTGGTGCCAAGGCTCAGTGGGTGCACAGCCTCACACCAAGCCGAGGCCAAGGGCAGCTGTGGGTGACGTCTTGTCTGACCGCCGTCAGAAAAAATGCCAGGCAGGGAACAGCTGGAGAGAAGCTGGAGAGCATCCTCAGCGCTCCTGGCCGGAGCGGTGCCACCCAGCTTTGTCCCTCCGTGGGGCACCAGCACCCGTGCAGCTCTTGGCTGTGTTCACCAGGCTCGTCGGCCCCGCTGTGCAGAGCCTCGAGGCCACTTTACCACCAGGGCCCCATCCCAAAAGAGGTACAAGTACCGCTTGGCTCAAGCACAGCAACTCCTCTGCTGGTCTCCTCACCCCGCTGGGTCCCAGCCTGGGCTGGGGCTCTGCTCCTGGGGTCCCCTCCGAGCTGCTCAGCACAAAACGAGCTGAGGGCAGCGCCAGGAGCAGCCGGGTGCGTCTCCTGCTGCCCTTTCCCCAGCCGTTGCTCCAGCCCCACGTGCTCCACGGGGACCTGGTGGCACCGTGGCGGGGAAGGGGTTAGCGCAGCGCGGGGCTCTCCGTGCGCACCGTGCCGTGTCCCCGGGTGCTGTGCGCAGGCAGCGGGGTTGGAGCTCGGCGGCTGCGGCGTTTCGGGGAAGGCGAACGCGTTGTGCTCATCACCCCGCTGCCTTAATGGCCGGGCGCGGGGGAGCCACATAGCTCCAAGGGCTTCTATTCTTTTGCCTCCCTTTCTCCCCAAATGTAATCTCTCCTCCCCCTCCCCAACTCCCCCTTTTGTACAATTGCTTTCTTGGTCTATTTTTCATGCTCCGCTAACTGTCACGGCTTTCACGGCCTGCGTGAGCCTTGCTGCTTCATGAAGATTTATGAAACTGCAGTAATAAACTGTGTTTGAAAGATCCTCTTTATGATAAACCCCCGCCACGCTGCGGGCGGGGGGATCGGGACAGACCACCCTGCCGGCCGCCCACCCCGGCGTGGCTCTGGCAGGGCAGCACCCGCGGCACAGGGCAGGGTTTGGGGACCTCTGCCACCCGTGTTGGCCGGGGAGGGAGCAGGGAGCTGTTGGAGAGCGGCTGCTCGGGCGGCAAAGCCCCGGCCCGGAGGAGCACCATCGCCAGCACGGGTGGGCTCCGGTGCCCTCCCTCTGCTGGGATGGGGGTGATGGCCGCATCCTGCTAGGAGCCCGGGCTGCGGCCCCTCTGCTGGCAGGTCAGGAAGATGGATGGATGAATCGCTGAGCGCTGCGCTCCCTTCACCCCCTGCTGCCTGGAGAGGGGCTGGGCAGGACTTTCCGTGGGATTTCAGCTGTTGTGGGAGCCAAGGAGCCACCTTCGGGCACTGGAGAGCTGGGGGCTTCCCCCCCCCCCCCCCCCCCCCCACCCCGTTTTGGGGGGGGCCCGAACCGGTCCGGGGGGTAAGCATGGGGCAGCCCCCTGCCAGGGACGTGTCCCGCAGGGCTGCCTGCCTGGCCGGGCTGGGGCTGGGCTGCCCACGGCTCCCCCGGCCCAGTGACCCACTTGGAAGCAGCCCCCGGAGGCAGCCACGTGCCAGGGGAGCACCGTGGAGGATTTTACGGCCCCCTTCCGAGGAAGCTCCCGCACCCGGCCGTTGGATCCTCTCGTAGCAAATGATCCATGGATGCCTCCTGGGCGCAGAGGGATGAGATGGGGACGGGCGCGTGCATGGTCTGCGGGGGCTCCTCCTGGCCCCACCATCCCGGGCTTTGTTGTGCTGGGGCTGCCTCCCCCCGGCTGCTCCGGAGCCCGGCGAGGGGTGCGGAAGCGGATGCGGCACGGCCGGGGGTGGAAGAGCCCCCAGCAGCTTCCAGCTTTGCTCTGACCCCTGTGCGGATTGTGCAGGGCTTTTCAAATCATCCCTTTTAGTAGTCGGGGAGAGACAGGGAGCTGGCATGTTCCACTCCCGGAGCGTGTAATTAGGGAGCAGGGAGCTGCATGCTGATGTGCCGCTCAGTGCCGAGAGGAGGAGGAGGGTGGGAAGGAGCCGGGAGCACAGCCGGGCCCCCCAGGGTGATAAACCCGGGGCCGGGGGAGGCACCACCCACCGCAGCACCCCAGGGTGCAAGGAAAGCCCTCCCTCGCAGTGCCCTGAGCCCCTGCCCCTGCGCCTTCCTCCAGCTCCAGGCCTCTTCGCTGCGATGCTGCTTCTCTCCCCGGTGAGGACGAGGAGCTGCAGCTCCTTCCTCCCGGCGCCGGCGCTGCCGTGCCCGGGAGCTCTCAGGGTGCTCCCTGCTGCTGCAGCCTGCCCGGAGCCGCCGTCCCCACGGGATGCGGTGAGCCTTCCCTGCAGGGCGACCTCGTCCCCGCCGTGCAGGTGCTGGATGCGTCCCCACTGCTCTGCCTGCTGAGCAAGCGCTCGAGGGACCGGCCGGGGGCAGGAAGGGGTTTGCTGCCCGAGAGCAAATCCTGGGCGAGAAGCGGCTTTAGGGGCTGTTACACAGGAGGAGAGGTGGGGACGGCAGCTCCTGCAAGGAGGGGGCTCCGTGGGGTGCTGAAGGAGGGACTGCTCCATCCGCACCTCCCAGAGGGGCTGGAGCTTCGCAGGGCTCCTCGGCTCTGGGGTGCCTGGGGTGCTCGTGGCCTCCTGCCCTGACCCAGCGCCGCGCTGCCTTCTGCGGTGCGAGCAGAGGGGCCGAGGTGGCCCCGTCTGACACCTCCCTGGTGCCATCGTCCCCGGAGGGCTCCGAGGGCGTTTTGCACGTGACGGCTGTGCTGCGATGACCGCCGTGCAGGGGTGATGGGGGGACCAGGCTGAGCCGGGGTCGGGGGTTTCAGCTCTCGCTCCAATCCTGCCGCTGTCCGAGGCAGGATGGCTCCAGGCTTTTGCTGGGGGCTGAGTGCTGGTGTCACCGGCTCGTAGCAAAACCCCTTGGATGACCTTGAGCACAGATGAGTGATGTCGGTAGCGCGCACTGGGATCTCGTCCTACGCTAATAACGCGACTGCTTGTTATAAAGCTAATACGTTGGGCTAATAAATAATTAAGGGAAGAGGAAAAGCTCTCTATGATTTGCTTAACAGGAGCTTGGGAAGGAAGGGGGGAAAAGAAGGACAAGGAGGGAGATGAATAATGGATCAAGGTTAAATGGTGAGCGAAACAGGCGAGCCGTCGCGTGGTGAGTTCCTGCAACACGAATGCTGCAGGTTGCCAAAATAGTTACCGTGCCGGAGAGCTCGTGGCCTGGGCATGGCCGCGGGGCTGGCCCCGGGCTGCGTGCCGCGGGCTCGAACAGCGCGAGGGCTTCAGAGCCTCACCGGCAGCTTCTTGGGGTGGCACCGTGGGGGGCTCTGCAGCGGGCTGCGGGGCTGCGGGGCTGCGGGTGGCCTCGTCTCGCAGCCACCGAGGAGGTGACAGGCGTTGGCAGCGTGCGGGGACTTCCAGGCATTAATTACCACTTGCATCGTGCGTGCTGGGCGCAGCTTCCCTAGAAATTAGAATCACAACATGCTGCTGATGGCTGGCCCGTGCCCACGAAGGGACGAGCCCTTCCTGCACCCGCACCCTGCTGGCACCCACTGCCCGGGGCTGGCACCTGCGAGGGCTGGGACAGGCAAGGGGGGGTCCTGGCGGCCCCCAGCAGCAGCACAGTGCAGGCACTGACAGGCGGCCACGAGCCCCCGCTGCCCCGGCCCACTTTTCATTTTCTTTTTGGTCTGTCTGTGTATCTGTGTCCCTCCGTCTGTCTGTGCTCCGGGTGGTGCCCGGCTCGTGTGTCTTGCCTGTGCCGTTTTGGTGCCCCAGCGCTGTTTTGTACATGTTTCAGCCCAGATGTTGCGGTCCCAGTAGCACCCCAGCCCCTCTGCCCCTCCTGCAGCCCCCAGCCCTGTCTGACCCCAGGCACCATCGCAGGGGGACAAACCCCGTGCCACCCACCCGCCGGTTGCGTCCCCTCGGGGGATGACCCAGCTCCCAGCGGGGCTCAGCCACCTCCCGACACCACCTCCGGCCCCTAGCTTACAACCCCCGTGCCCCATCGTAGCACCCCAAACCCCCCCGGGCCCTGACCCTGCTCTGCTCTCCCTGCGCAGATCCCGACAGGACGAGCACCCACATGATCTCGGCGGACGATGCCGAGTACCCGCGGGAGTACCGCACCTTGGGCAACGGCACGCGGCGCTTCTCCAACGTAGGGCTGGTGCACACCTCGGAGCGCCGGCACACCGTCATCGCCGCCCAGAGCCTCGAGGCCCTCACCGGCCTCCAGAAGTCGGAGATGGAGCGCAAGCGGGACGCCTTCATGGACCACCTGAAGAACAAGTACCCGCAGCACGCGCTGGCGCTCCGGGGGCAGCAGGAGCGCATGCGGGACCAGGTAAGGGGCGTCTGCTCGGGGAGGGACACCCCACCTCGCCCCGTGGGGCTGTCCGGTGGGGCAGGGGCTCACCGGGGGCCTGGATGCAGCATGGATGGGAGCTGGGGTCCTGGGGCAGGTTTTCCCCTGCGCTTTGTGGATTTGATCCCGCTGGCTGTCGGCAGAGGCAGCGGGTGTTCGTGCATTCAGGCAGAGGGGTGGACGTGGCGGCCACAGGGTGGCTAAGCCCCACCGAGGAGGGGGCACCCACGCGGGTCTCTGCAGGTTTCAGCTGCAGTTGAGGATGTGGGTGTAAAAATGCAGCCAGTCCTGGCTGGAGCAGCACAGGGATGGGGACAGTGACGGGATGGGGACAGGGATGGGATGGGAATGGGGATGGGGATGCGCTCAGAGCTGGGGTTGTTCTGTGCAGGGATCTCCCTGCTGCTGCCCGGGCAGGGCTCCGGGACATGGTGTGAGCGTGGGGGCTGTGGGGAAGGGCGAGCAGAGGCAGCGAGGGGCCACGGCTCTGCTCCAGCACACGCTGCTGAGCTGCGCAGAGCAGGGGCTGTGGGCAGGCAAGGTGCTCCCGGAGGTTGGTGCCACACGGGGACATCCCTTGGCCACCTGATTGTGGGGGCTCAATTCTCCCTCAGGGACCTCGGAGAGGGCCAGGGCCAGCGGGTGACACCAGCAGGCAGCCTTGCTGAAAGCAGCAGAGCCCAAGGGCCAAGGGGGTGACATCCACCCTCGTGCCTGGGGGTGCCCCCAGGGTGCTGCAGGGGGGCGCCCAGGCTGCTCCTCCAGGTAGAAGCAAGCCCCAGCCCTGGGGCCCGCCGGGGCAGCAATAAATTCCCACCTAAACTGTCGCTTTTATAAGGAGGCACAGGGGAGGGCGAGCGCAGAGCAGCTGGAGGAAGTGGCTGGAAAGAAATCTTATATCATCTCCAACTAGACGCCTCCCCGAGGGATGGAGGCGACGGCTCCCAGACTATCACAGTGGAAAGAAATAAAGCTTCGTAAGGAAAAGCGGCGGCTCCGTGCCGCATCCTGCCAGCCTGTCCCCGCTCCCTGCCTGCCTGGGGCCGGGAGGGCAGCGCCAGGGGTCCCGCTCTGCAGCCCCTCTCCGTGCCATCATCTCGGGGCTGGATGCGAAGAGGAGCAGCCGAGCCCTGCGCTGCTCTCCGCAGTGCTTTGCACCAGCCGAGCACCCAGGTGCCGGCTAAGGGCTGGCAGCGGCGCTCCCCGCCTCGGTGTTTGCGGCAGGGCGAGGGTGAGGATCCTGCTCCGGTCACCAGGAGCGGTGCTGGCTGGCGGCGGTGGCTTTGCTGTCCCCAAGCAGGGCGCTGCCCACGGGATGCTTCGAGAGCCGCCCCGGGGCCTCCGGGGGGCCGTGGGCCGTATCCAGGCCTTCTGCTCAGAGGCGAAGTGACATTTCTAGCCGCAGAGTGGTATTACTTAGCAAATAACTAGGAATCTTTCCCTTATTATTACAGAGATTTAAAGACTTCTTTTCTTTAGGCAGCAGCTGTAAAAGAAAAATCCAGCTAGTGTTGACTCGGGGTCCGGTGAGCTTTGGAGGATTTTAGGAGGCGAACAAAAGACCTCCTGCGTTCTGGAAGCATCTTCTGCATTTCCAGCCGCCGGCTCCAGCCCGGCGCTTGGGGCCGTGGAGCCCCTGGGGACGGCTGCCAGTCGCCTTCTTGCAGCCGGTGGGGAAGGGGAGGAGAGAAACCGTGTCTGTACGTTCTCGTTTTCCCTGCAGGAGGCAAAAGAGGGGAGAAAATGAAAATAGAAACAATGGGAACCTGGGGGCAACCTCGACATGACACTGGGGTGCGGCGCTCTGGGCCTGCCTGCAGCGTGCAGAACTTCCTGCGGTGTTTTTGAGGGAGCCCGGCAGATCTTTCGGATCACGGCTTTGCTGTTGGGTGCTTTTTGTTTTTATAAATTACATGTGAGAGAGTTTACACAATCAAAGGTGGATGGAAATACTTCACAAATGTCAACATCCCTTTCAGCATGGCAAAGCCCGCAGCAAATTGCAGCTGTACTCATGCATGGGAACTGGAAAGCAAGCGCAATATTAATTTTAATCGCATGTAGGTATAACAGAGCAGGGGAGAAAAAAAAGGCAAATAATTGTACCAACACCCAACAGACTGCTAGCAAAGCTGCAGAGAAGTCTGAGGCAGCAGCTAGCTCATTTAAAACCCAGATGGGAGAACGCGTTAAATGGGCATGGTAACAATAAAGGGAGGAATGGGACTGGGAGCCTGGCGCATGGAGCACGGCGGCTGCGGGGCTTCGGGGCTGTGCCTGGGCTAAATCCGAATCCCCCGCGGCAGGAGAGGGGCAGGACGGGGACAGCACAGCCGGGGCTCTCAGCACCCCCTGCAATGATGCTGGGGGACACGGGGGGCTTTGGGGCTGCCTGCCCCTGCCGTGACCGCTGCCAGGACGCTTGGAACAGCCCCAAGGTGAAGGTGGTAACAGGGTGACCCATCCCCGTGCCCCTCCTCGTGTCTCGCTAATAGCCAGATCGCTTTCGGATGTGCTTTTCTGCCCCATGGTTGGAGGCACCAACCTGAAACCAGTGCTGTTATGCAGAGAAATGGTTAACCCCAGAAAAAAAAAAGGGGGATTACAAATTCCCCTTTGAGCAGTTCAGGTGTGCATGGCAGCTGAAGCCCCGTCTGTTTGGGGGCCTTGCAGCCCACGAGCTGCAGCACGGGGTTAAATACCGCAGCAGAGCCGAGCAGGAACCTCGTTCAGGTCTAAAATGAAAGTATATAAAAAAATATAAAAGCTTGGATTTAAGCTTGTCCACTTCTGCTGCAGAAAAAAAAATAAATAAATAAAATAAAAGGCTCAAGCTAAGTGTTAATGTGTCCGTGGTGCCTGGCAGCAGCAGATTTGCGGCTGCACAGAATAAATCCGACTTTGGAATAAATAAATAACAGCTAGCGCAGAGGAGCGTACCCACAAATCCGGGCCCGTGGCCTCTCCTGCCTCACCAAGGGCCCCCCCGGTGCTGCTGTGGGGACAGGATCAGTCCCAGGGCAGGGGGCAGCAGGCTGGGGGTGCTGGTCTGCTGCAGCTGGCATCGCGCCCCCCTTCCTGGGCTGGGGCTGTGGGCACGGCTGAGCAGGGAAGGGAAAGCCACTCTTCTCTCCTACCTGCACACGAGTTTTTTGGCATGTAATTGTGCCAGTTCTTTGCCCACAGGGCCTGAAAGGTGCCCCCGGGGCTTACGAGCGCTGCGTGCCGTGCTTCGGGCTGGGGGCACGCCTGGGCCCAGCACCGTGCATCTGCTGCAGCCCCCGGCTCCTGCCCGTGCCCCTGGTCCTGCATGCTGCTGCCCAAACCCAGGAGCTCCCGCTGATGGCAGAGGGCGTGAGGGGAATCCTGGCGGTTTTAGGCAAATGCCGCTGATTTCACTGCCCCCGGGGCTCTCGGGCCTCGTGGGGGGCGCTTCGATGTGATGGTGTCGGAGGGAAAACCCTGGGAGCCTTGGGACTGCGGGAACTGGGGGCTGCGACGGTGCGTGTGCACGGGTGGGTGTGTGCACGGGTGGGTGTGTGAACGGGTGGGTGTGTGCACGGGTGGGTGTGTGCACGGGTGTGCTTGGGTGTGTGCACGGGCTTGGGTGTGTGCATGCAGCCACACAGGTGCACATGCGTGTAGGTGTGTGTGCATGCACATGCACAGCTGTGCACATGTGTGTGTGCATCGCACAGCTGTGCACACATGTGCTCATGCATGTGTGTGCATGCACATCTGCAGCTGCGTGCACAGCTGTGCACACGTGTTTATGCATGTGTGTGCAAGCACAAGCACAGGTCTGCACACGTGTGCGTGCATGCGAATGCACAGCAGTGCACACGCGTGTTCATGCATGTGTGTGCATGCACGCGCACAGCTGCACACGCGTGGACGCGCATGCACGCCTGCGCTTGCGTGCGGGTGCGTGCGCACAGGTGCGTGCGCGTGCATCAGCGTGCACGCGCGTGCGCGCGCACCGTGCCCGCAGCCTCCCCCCCTCCTTTACCCCCCCACCGCTCCGCCTCCTCCACCGGGGGGGGCGGGGGGGGGGCGCGCGCGGCGCCGCGCCAGGTGGAGTCGCGGTTGCCATGGCGACCGCGCCCCGAGATA
>CM021757.1:5099460-5169379 GCA_011075105.1 Heteronetta atricapilla
GTGTCCCCCCCGAACCCCCCTCAGTCCCCGCTCCCTGTCCCCACTGCCCGGAGGGGGCTCACGGTGAACGGCCCCCGCTGGTCCCTGCCCCTATGGGGCCGTGCAGCCCCCACTGCAGCCCCCCCCCAGCCCAGCACCCAGGCTGCCCGGAGCTCCTGGAAGGCCGTGCGGGGCGGCGGTGGCCACCACAGCGAGTTTTACCCCAGCGGGAGGGATTTCTAACGCCCTTGTGCTCCTGCCGGGGGGGGTGTCGGAGCAGGCTGGGGGTGTGCTGAGCACCAGCGCTGGGCCCTGGGGAGCTGCGGCACGAGGGGGTGCCGGAACCTGACCGTGGAGGCCGCGGAAGGGGGGTTTTGGTGCCACGCGGGGGTGTTTGCGCGGCTCATCCCCTGCTCCTGGTGCCGGGGGCTGCGTTTTCCGAAGGCGCTGACTTGCTGGGTATTGGCATTGTGCAAGGAGGGCGCTTGAGTAAGGGGTCAGGAGCACAAACCCGCTGGCGTCCAAGGGCGTTTGTGCGCTGACATCTCCTGTTTCAGCGGCTGCCTTGTAGGTCTGGGCTGTAATTACTGTCGGAGAGCTGACGAGCCTACAGCAAGGGGCTCTTGGAGAGGCTGGTGCACGGGTAGGCGAGGGATGGGGCGTTCCTGCAGGCTTCCCAATCCTGCCTGGGACTGCTGGCTGCCCCCAGGACACCGCGGTCACATCCATGACACCCCTCGGCAGCTGTCGGAGCCTCCTTGGGCTGGGGACTGGAGCGGGACGCAGTAAAACCCAGGCCCCTGCCCGAAGATGCTCGTGCCTAAAGGAGGAGAGGGAAAACAAGCATCTCGGTGCCCTTCCTGTGGTGGGGTCTGGGCGATGGAGAGCTGATGTGGCTCCCGGAGCCCCTCGGGAGCCCTGGCACAACGGGGACTGGATCCAGCGCTCCTGGATCCCGGTCTTGGCTCACGCTGGCCTTTCTCCCACGTGCTGCGATGCTCAGGTTGGAGAGGTCCTTCTGCAATAATTACCAGACCTCGGATGACAGCATCTGCAATGCACAGCGTCAGTGTCTCTTCGCTGCATCTGGTTACTGTTTGCATCCAGCTCGATCTTGTCATTTTGCTAATTCAGCTCCTCTTGTGCTGAAAAGCATTAAAAACTTTAATAAGGAGAAACAGGTTAACTCTACTTTGCTGTTATTTTTCAAGGAGATTTTTGTTTGTCAAGACGTTGTGCCTGAGGGGGGCTCGATCAGAAATTGGAGCTCCTGGAAATGAGTTAATTAAAAAGCCAATGAAACGGCTTCTGTCCCTCCCTTCGGTGGAGGGTGCCGGGGATGCTGCTGCTGTCCATTTTCGAGGGGCGCAGTTGGTGCTGCCTTGTTAATCACTAACGGATCTGTGTTAGAATTGTTAACCGGAGGAAGCCTGCCTTGGTCAAGGCAGGGACTCACCTGGATTTCGTTTACCTACTGGTCTTCTCCTGGGACTACCACAAAGACGTGGATTTTTAAAATGTAGTTAACGACGTGGCGTTCTCGGCGAGGCTCCCCCAGCTCTGGTTCTCGTCTGGTTTGCAGTGTGTGTGTGTTTGTGCTGGTGCAGCTCTGAGCGTTGCAGTGTGCGCGGGTTCCCTCGCATGTGCACCCGAGCAGACCGTGTGTGCACGCCTGCTGGTTGCGACGTGCATGCCTGTGCACGTGTGTGCACATCTGTGCTCTGGGAGGGCCCCGAGTCCTCGTTAGTCGCTCATTTTGCAGCATGACGGACATGACTTTCATTGTAATTATAATCTCAGCCTTTGTAATTCCTCATACCTTCTGCACAGCTCTGCTGCGAGCGAGCTGCCTGTTTTATGGGTTGTAACAGGGCTGTCGTTTCAAATCCTCTCTCAGACCATTATCTCCCTTTGATGCTTTTGAAGAGCCAGCGATATGTTAATTCTACCTTGGCCTTCTCCTCTTCCCTTCTCTTTGTGCCAACCCGCGCCCGGCCAGATGTGGGGCCACTGGGGGACAGCTGGGGGTCCACTGGGGCTGCCCCTGCACCCAGGGCAGCTTTGGGGGTGCTGCTGCGGGGAGGCAGCCCCGAGAGCCGGCTGCTTGCTCAGCGCCGAGCCCCTCTGCCACATCACCACCTTCCCCGCAGGGATGGGGCGTACCTGGGTCACGGGAATGGGGGGGTTTTGGGGGAAATGGGCTGGTAGAAAATGAGCTAAACCGGGCAAAGAGCCGGCTCGGAAACCTGCTCCGCGCCCCGCAGAGCTCGGTGCCGTGGCAGTGCCTGCAAGGACAGATGGAGCCCTGCGATGCCCGCGGGGGAGATCTGCCCTCACGGCACGGCACCAGCTTGGCAGACCCAGACCTGGACCGGCACGGTGTGCCCCCCCGAGCCCCCCCATCACCCTCCCGCAGCCCAGCGGGGGACACTTGGCTCCCATCTGCAACGAGACGGGGCTGAGCCCTGCAGCACCACCAAGCCAAGCACCCTGCTGAGCCCGGTGCTGGGGGCTCCATCTGCGCCATGCGCGGGGGAACCGACCCCGGCTGTGGCCGGGGGGCTGGGAGGGGGCCCAAAGCCACGGGTGTCCGTGAGCGTGGGGTGAGGGGATGCCGTGCCGTCCTGGCACCCGCTCGCCCTGACCACACCTCATCGTTTCCAGAATGTTCCCCATCCCCTGCCTGGGCACTTGGGGTTCAGACGAGAGGTTTGATGTGGAGTGGCTGTGTGCAGTGGGGGTGTAATTTATGGACTTTGAGATAAGCCTGTCCAGTCATCCTAAAATAATAAATAAAATACATACCAAGGGCTCTGAGAGATAGGATCGGAAATATCAGGGGCTGAGGAAAATTACTGCGACTCTCTGACAGCAAAATAAGGAAAACAAGCCAGAGAGGGAGCAAGTTGGGAGCATCGCCTCTGGGCTGGGCCCTGGTCCTTCGGGCTGGGGGGCTTGGCCCTGTCCCACCGCTCAGCCCCTCCGGGCTCCTGTGCTTGGAGCCCGAGCGTGACCTTGGTCCTGTGTGGGGCTGGGAGAGCCCGCGGCGAGTCTGGTGAGGAGGAGGGTGAAGGATTCACTCCTGTTTCCTTTGAAATCGGCTTTGGTTTATGCACCCTGCCCTGTGCAGCCATCCCGGAGAGGCAGCACCCCAGCTGGGCTGGGGGGAGCTCAGCACAGGGCTGCGGGGTCCCAGGCAGAAGCCCCGCTACAAAGCGGTTCCGTCTGCTGTGGAGCTTGAGGCGCTTCCAAATCCAGGAGCAGAGCATCGAGCCCTCCAGCATCGCTGTGGTCCTGCTCACCTGCAGGGGACGCAGAGATGGGGTCGTCAGGAGCCCGCTGCTGGCTGGGCTCCATCCCGTGCCCAGGCTGCAGCTCCAGGAGCTGGCCCAGTTGCTAGGTGCCCTGGAAAGCTTTGTCCAGTACTAACGTGTGTTCCGAGCCAGTTTCTTGCTTTCAAGCTCCCGGTGTTTTGGAATGGTGTTACGTGCCCAGGATAGGCTTGGATCCTGCTGGTTGTTGTCTCGTAGTGCCTGGTAATCAGGGCTCTGGGCTTCTATTCCTGGTTGTGCCTCTGAGTCACGGTGTGCC
Organism: Heteronetta atricapilla; assembly: GCA_011075105.1. NCBI lineage: Eukaryota > Metazoa > Chordata > Aves > Anseriformes > Anatidae > Heteronetta > Heteronetta atricapilla. Next base: position 5,103,031 of record CM021757.1, read on the forward strand.
CTTGGAAGAGACCTTTGTGCCTTGAGGCTTGGCTGCATGAGCAAACTGCGCTTGTTTGACTTGAATCACTTCTAAAACAGTTCGAGTTGGTTTGGGGCAGAACTTGTTGTGGGTCTGCTCGTGTCTTAGGGAGTATCAGTGAAATGCACCCACGTCAATCTCAAAGTGGAGTAAGGGTATTCTGAGGCTGCAGATCAGTCTAACAAGTGACCTTACAAGAGAGATTGTGTTGATGTAGAGTTGACCTCCAGTTACCTCGTCAGGAAGGGTTAATACCCTGGTAGTGGACTGTCAAAGACCTTGGACGAACACTCCACGAGGGTCCAGCCTTACCAGAACTCTGTGCTCCCCGAGCACTGGGACAGGAGATGCCTCGGCAGCCACCAGGGCACTGTGGGGTCTGGGGACTGGGGTCTTGGTGCAGGAGCTGGCTTTGCATTAAAACAATAAGAAGGAAAGCATCCTTGACCCAACGAGCTAGCTTTGCAGCCATGGTGACTGTGGAGAAGAAGTAGATACCGTGATGAGAGGGGAGATAGGTGCCTTTGAGAGGGGAGGCAAAGAGAAGCCGAGAACTTTGATCCCAATAAAAGACTGTTGGGACGGAAGCTGCTCTGCAGGTGTTTCTCCCGCCCCCACCCATGATTTGCATGCTTCAGTGATAGCAGAGCGCGTTCTCCTCCCAGCCCGGTGGCTCACACTTGTTGTCACCCAGCCGGGTGGATCACACGTGTGGTCACCCGATACAGCCTGCTGCTGCCTCCGGCACAGCCTCGCGCTGCAGCTGGCGCTGGCTGGAGTCACCAGGGTGCTGTGGGACCGGCCCCGGCGCGGTGCTGGTGCTCGTGGTGCTGGTGCTCGTGGTGCTGGTGCTCGTGGTGCTGGTGCTCGTGGTGCTGGTGCTCGTGGTGCTGGTGCTCGTGGTGCTGCTGTGTGCAGCGTGTCCCGTCCTGCAGCACTTCCACTTCCCCAATCAGCACGGCGGGGAGCACGCATTCCTTGCTGGCCATGCTCGCCCCATGTGGTCCTCGGAGGGTCTCGTGCAGCCCTGGGGAGGCACCAAGCCCTCAGCTGGGTCTTAAACACACCCGCTGCCCTTCAGGGGTGTCACAGCCATGGCTCTGGGCATCCTTGGGAGTTTCGGTTCCATCTCTCTGCTGACGGTCAGCAGTGGCTTGGGAGAAGGAAGCTCCCGAGCTCTCCGGCTTGCTGGGCTGTGGCTGATGCCAGCTCCTGTCGCTCGCTGTAGCACATCGGTTTGACACCGGTGGAAACGCCGCAAAGAAGCAACAGAGGGAGGTAGCAGGGGCAAGGCGGGGGGATTGGAAGAGCCCTTTAAAACTGAACATTATTCTGGCTTCCAGTACCGACTCCCGGGGCAGCAGCCTTGGCAGCACGTGCCAAGGCAGTGTACTCCAGAAGCGATCCTGGGCTGCCGTCCCATTCTCTTCCTTCTGCTTCACTTAGTTTGCACCCCCGTCTGCGCTAAGTACCCCTCTCCGTCCCTTCCTGCCTGCTTGCATGAGCCTCCTTCCCTGCGCAGCCCTCGGCAGCATGAGGCGTAGGCAACCCACTGGGAGGGGATTGTAAGCAGAAAGCAGAGCAGGTTTAATGTTGCAGTTTAAAGTCAACAATTCTCAAAAGGAAAACAAAAGTCAAAGCAGAATCTTAATGGTATTTTTTGTTTTCTTTTGTTTTGTTGTTTTATTTTTTGTTAGCAACCCAACTACTGGAGCTTTAAGGTCAGTATTTCTGATTTTTCATGCTTCTGTTTGAAATGCATGCGCTTTTCCACCCTTGCCTTATCTCTGTGTCTATGCAGGGGGGTGGGAGCTTGGGGTTTTGCTCAGGATTCCCGTGCCAAAACAGTTTGTCCTCAGCTCGGCAGTAGCTTAAGCTCATGAGAAGGGCCTTGTGCTTTTGGGATGAGTTGTGCAGGAGTAAAACCATTACCTGAAAGGGAGGAATCCACGTCCTGCCCTCACCTAGGCCGCTGCAAACCCACAGGCAAATCCTGCTGCTCCTGAGTTACCTCACTGCAGCAGGGACAAGGAGTCCAATTTCCTTTACCGTGGGAAAAGAACAGAAAAAAAAAGCCCACAGCAGCTGGGCTCAGGATCCACGTGTGAAGCTCCACCAGGAGAGGACCGTGTCTCCGTGTCTCCGTGCCGCGCGTGGCAGGAGCGCAGGCACAGACGGGGTGAACGTGGGTGTGCGTGGCAGCGTCCCGGCTATGGCTGTGGCTTCTGAGTGCCCGGCAGTGCCAGCCCTCACCTCGCAGGCAGCGGGGTGATGGAGAGGGAGGAGGAGCGGGGGATGCTGGCACCAACTGTGTCAGGCCCCGGAGAACGGCTTTTGCACGGTCTGTAAAAGGACGCGCAGGGCAGACCGCAAGGCTCAGCTGATGGTTTCGAGCCCCACGGGTCGGGTCATGCCCGCAGGAGGGGAGGGGGCAGCAATGTGGGGTGCCCAGGGGCTGGGGTGCTGCTGCCTCGGTCCTCGTGTCTGCCTGCACCCTCCTCCTTGTCACCTGGTGCTGGGGACCAGCCGTCAGCAGGCTGCGGGTGGCAGAGCAGCGGGCTTCTTGCTGCTGTCTGCTGCCTTGTGCCAGAGCCGCCGTGCCCGGCGCTGCCTCTCCCCGGCGGCACAAAGGAGACCCCGGTGGGAGCCTGTCCTGCCCGGCGCTGCCTGCCAGCACCTTGCAGACAGGCACCGTATTGTCTGCAGGGGGAAGTACGCATGTCCCTGCCTCCCTCCTCCTCGCCGGGGGATGCGGTGGCAACACTTCAAGGCCAGGCGTGTTGCTGGGTGACCTTGGCATGTTGTCCCTGGTGGGCCCGCTCTTCCTGTGGAAAAAACAGGCACTTGCCTCGGCTGGCAGCTCAGAGCTGAGTAGTCATAAAATGCATAATATGTGCACTTGTTCTGAGTGTTCATTCCTGGAGTACTTGCACTGTAAAATGCGTGCAAGCAGCAGCTCCATGAATATCCAGCTGTCTGAGTCCTCCCTGCCTGGTTTTAACCACATGCTCTCTGTGACATTTCCGGGGTCTGGAGGGAAGGCACAAAAGCCTTGATTTTTCTTTCTTTTTTTTTTTTTTTTTTTTTTTTTTTCTTTCCTTTTTTTTTGGTAAGAAATGGAACGGGGACGAGCTCCAGGCACCCCAGGGGTGTCAGCGCTGGGTGCTGGCAGGCACGCAGGGTGCTCTTCCAGAGCTGTGCGCTTTTTCACTTTGCCTGCCAGGCGTAGCAGTGTCCCCTGGCTGTGTCTGCTCTGGAAGTGCACCAGGAGTTAAATCACCGGCGCGTTCCCAGCCCGGGGACCCCAGCTGCCTGACCCCGCTACCAAGTGGGGCACGAGCCCAGGGCAGCTGGGGATTGCTCGGCAGGGGCGAGCCGTGCGCGAGGCTGATGCTGGCAAGCAGGTGCCGGGGCCTTCCTCGAGGCCACCTGCGTCCCTGGGGGCTTGTAGCTGCAGGGCCCCCCTCGGGCAGGGAGCTGCGGGGACGGAGGGGACGGGCTGCGGGGAGCGGCTGTGCCAAATGCCCAGGGACCCGGTGCGCAGGGCCCGGGGGCAGGACCTGCTCCCTTCCTGCCCCATGGGCAGGCGATGGCAGCTGCTGGCTGCAAATTTGGGGGCTCTCCAGTCATGGGCTTCGGGGGAGGATCCCTGTGGGGGGGGGGCATTGCTGTGCTTGTCAGGCTCGGGCTGAGCTGAGATGAGCAGATGCTCATCGGCTGGCGCTGTCTTTGCGGAGTGGGCTCCAGGAATTGCGCTGTCCCCGGCCGCTGCGGTCCTGTGCACCCCACTGTGCAGGTCCTGCCGCAGCCTCCTGCCCGTGCTCTTCTCCTGTCCTCCTGCCCAGTGCCCCCACAAAGTCAGCCCCAGCGCATCCCTGGGGCTTCTGCACTTGCTTCTAGATTGAGCCAGCCCTGCTTATCTCACGAATGCTCCTTCCTGCCAGCTGGGTCAGGCTGTGTGCTCGCACAGAGCCATCGATCCAGCCTCTCCATGGCCACTGTCACGCTGCTGCCAGTCCCTGAGTCCCCTGCCAGGTGCCCAGCCGCCTTTCCACCACCTACAGCCACGTCCCAGCTCCGAGCCATCGCCTGGTGATCCTGAGCAAGGGCTCGTCCCCTTCTCCTTCCCTCATCCCCTCCGTGCCCTGTTCTCACGCTTGGCTTTCCTTCCAGCCCCCCAGCGTCCCTGAGGGATGCAGTAATTTGCTTATTTTGGAAGATGCTGTCACACGAGGCAGTGTTGTGGGAGAGCAGGAGATTGGAAGCGGCTCCTGCTCGACCCGAAGCGAGGGACAAATGCTGGGGCAAATGTCCACATGGGCACTGAGGTGGCTGGGGCAGAGCCAGGACTTTACCCTCACCCCCAAATCCATCTCCTGCCACACGTCCCTCCCCAGCCCCGACACCCTCATCCCCAGGAATGGCCTCAGCCCCCCTCTCCCAGCCTGGATTTGGAGCACCTGCTGCTCTGCCCTGAGCTTTTGGGGAGGAACTGGGTGTTGGGGGGGCTGAACGCAGAGCCGCAGTGATGCTGCCCGGTTTCCATCCCATCCCTGGGGCAGAGCTGCTGCCTGGGCCGGGGGGGAACGGCACTGAGGGGTGTTTGGGTGGCAGCGACCAGCAGCTGTCAATATTCATGAGGCTGCAGAGGAGCCAGGCTCTTAAATATTCATCAGGCAGGCGAAGGCTGCCGGTGCCAGCAGGAAGGGGAGCGGCGTGGTTAAAGGGGGCAGGCAGCCATCCGTGGCCTCCGCCGGGTGATGTCCGGGTGCCGAGGGGTGTTTGTGCATGGGAACACTACATCGCAGTGCCGGGCACCTTCAGCATGCCAGCAGCGTGTGTTTGCAGGGCAGGGGTGGCGGGTGCTGCTGTCACGGCGGTGCCTGCTGCAGGGGGACCCGATACGAGCTCATGCCCGGCTCCCGCTCACATCTGGCTGCCAGCAGCGGGCTGCGCACATCTGGCGGGGACGGCCCCTTCCTGTAGTCAAGGGGTCTGCTTTAAAAACTAATCCGATTTTAACGCTAATCCTGTTAACATTGAGATCAGGATTAATTCTGGGTTAATCGGGATAATCCTGACAAAATGTTGAGCATTAGACGCTGGATGAATTATTGTTGCCGTGAGTAGTATGCTTTTAATTCGGTGGTGAGATCCAGGTGGGTTGAGAGGGCTGGGGGTCAGCGGAGACTCATGGCACAGCTCTTGGTGTGGTGGTCAGAGCACCCTGAAGCTGCACCACGGGCCTCTCATCTCTTCCACCTTTGCTGCTGCAGCCCCATTTTCCACCAGTTCTTGCTCCTTTTACTCCCACTTGTGCCTCTCCTGGCTCCTGCGTCGGGAGGCTGGAGCTGGGCTCGTGGAAGCCCCTCCTTGCACGGGGGTTTTGCCGAAGTTCAGCTCTCCCGGCTGGCCGAAACACGGCACAGCGCCGGGGAGGTTCGGTGCAGCCGATCGGCCCCAGGGAGCGGGGAGCAAGTGCCCCGAGCCAGCGATGCGAGCTGCACCGGGACAGCCCGGGGCTGCTCCGTCCGAGCTGTTTGGAAACTTGAGAGCCCAGCGAGGTGGTGCCCGGTGCCCTGGTGCTGCGCCTGCCTGCGATGCTCGCTGGAAGGGATTTGCAGCCGGACCCGTAGTGAGGAGGCAGCTGCGGGGGCCGTGTCCTGTTACCGGGGCTCTGCTCCTCTTACCAGGCCGGCAGGCTGCTGACTTAGTCTCCGGGAGCATCAATAATTGAGGAAGAGCAGAGTTCATTAGGAATGAATGAATGAGTGAAGCGGTTTGCGATGCGCTGCCTTGGTTGGTGTTTCCTCCCTCTGTCTGCGGAGGGGTCAGCGCCGTTTCGGGTGTCATCAAAGCTCCTGGTTGGAGCCAGCTGGGGGCTCTCGGGGGAGTTCTCCAGGCGCTGGACCCGAGATGGCTCCTGCAAGGCTGCAGTGCCCCAGCCCCAGGCTGCGAGTGCTGGGTGGGCAGGCGGCAGGGCAGGCACCCGGGGGCTGCGGGCCGGGGCTTTTGGCCCCGTGCTGGCTCTTCCTGACCCCAGCAATCAGCTGGGAGCCGGCTGGCCTGGCCAAATGCTGCCGTGACTTTTTGATGGGGCGAGGCAGGCGGCGAAGCAGAGGGGCAAGCACTGCAGGCAAAACGTCCAGAAATCCCTCCCGCCCCTCCCTGCCTCTGTTCCTTTCCAGAACTTCAAAAAAAAAAAAACAACGAAAAAAAAAAAGTTAAAAATTTCAATTAAAATTTTCCTTGGAAACAACAGACGCAGAGCTGCGGGAGGGACAGATGTTGTTTTTCTCCCAGCTTTGCTAACAGCTTTGCTTGCTGCTGACCCTTGCTGGCAGTGCAGGGCCAAGCGGCCGCAGCCCGGCAGGTCCCACGCTGTCCCCGTCCCCTCTCCCTGTCCCCACACGTCCCCCACGTGCCCAGCACCATGGCCCCGCTCTGTCCGGGGGGGGTCGCTCCCTGCATGGGTGCATCGCAGAAGGATAAAATCGCAGTCTTGGCTCTGCTGTCTGTGGGGCAGCCCAGTACAAGCAGCAGTGAGCGGGGGTGCTGGGGGGGTTACAGCTGCGGTGTCACCACCAAGGTGTCATCACTGCTGGGGGGCAGCGCTGGGGCTGTCAGCTGGCTTTATTTTTTTCCCCATTCCTTTGTTTCTGAGGACTTTTTCCTGTGAAGCAGCGGGGCTGGGAGCAGCGGGCTCAAGTGACCCAGGGTCTGGGATTTCAGGCCAGGAGACCTCAAAAACCATCCCCAGGGGGTGTGCACATGGGTAGGGATGGGGGGGGCGTGGATAATGGCTGATATAAATTGATTTTTTAAATTATTTTTTGTAGATAGGGAGAAAATATCCTTCCCCTCAGCTCCCTGCAGTGCTGGGAGACCCCGCTGGGGTCTCATCCCCAGCACGGCCCGATCCATCGGGGTGCTGAGCTCCAGTCCCTGCCCCAAGACCACAGCACTCCACCAGCTGGGAGCTGCGGTCAGAGGCTGGATTAACTGACGAGAAGGGGATTACGAGGAATTAATCCAGATCAGTGTCCGGCCAAGGGCTGCAGCCGGGGCTTTATGCGCTCGGTAAATAACCAGTTGCCTTGCTTTGCCCGGGGATGGGCTCACCAGCTCCGTGCCAGCTGCTTCCCAAGCTGCCCAGGGCGGATTTCAGGGGCCTTTATCCCGATCGTGTGGCCCGGCGGAGGGGACGCGGAGCGGGGCTGGGGGGCAGCTGGCGGAGCGGTGCGGGACCTGCACGGGACCCCGTCCCCCCGCGGCAGGGCGATGCGCCCCCAGCCCGGCTGCCCTGAACACCCCGCAGCGCGTTACCCCTGTGAGTGTGGCAGGATGGAGCGTGGCCAGGACAGGGCTGGGGGCAGCTGCCGGCCCCCCGTGTGGCCGCCCCGCTCCAGCCCAGCTCGGGGAGCCGCGTGTGGGCTTCGCCTGGAGGTGCTGAGGTCTGTGCCTGGGGCCGGAGGCTGCCTGCGACGTTAGCACGGCGAGGGCTGATCCTGCCCAGCTGCGGGTACAGGTCTGTACTGGTGCCTGCGGGCTGAGTTTGGGTGGTTCCTGGGAGGGAGAGGGGCTGGGGCTGAGCTGGGCTCGGAGCGGGGCTGTGCGCCCTGGGCGCATCTCCGCAGGGTACGGAGGGACCCCCCCTGTGCTGCCCGGTCTCGGTGCTGCAAGGGCTCTGCTTCCAGGTGGCATTTTCTGAGTGCTGCTGTGTGTCTGATGTGCAGAGGGGCAGCAGAAATGGGCCGCAAAGGGCTGCTGTTTCTAAAGGCAAGTACAAACCACCCGTGGTACAAACTACCCCTCTTGGGCAGGGGCGAGGTGTTGTCCCCGCCGGGACAAACCCTTTGCTCCCTTGCTGGAGGTCTCTGCGGGGTCAGGCTTGCTGCCTGGTGCTAGCAAGGGGGTGGAAGAATTGAGGATGGAGACCAGCTCCGGTGGCTTTGAGTCTTGCACGGGAAGAGCTGCGGAGTGCCCTGCTCCGTCCCGAGGCAGGACCCGTCCCGGCACATTGCTTCTCGTGTTTCCCTCCTGTCTTCTTCCAGAAAGTCCTGGGTGAGGTCAATTGCTGCTCCTCCTCCCCTCCCTGCCAAAACCCTTCTGCCCCCCTCTCCTTCCCTAAACGCTCCCCCCTTTCCCTGTCTCCATTGCGTGTCAAGACCGAGGCCTGTCCCCAACCACTGGGGTGCCAGCAGCACCCATGGGAGAGCCCCCACCTCGCCCCAGTCCTGCGAGCACCGCGCACACCTTGGCTCCCTGGAAGCTGGCAGGGAGAGGAGGGAGGGAGCGGGGCAGAAGGGGGGGGGGATGGAGACAAGGGGCGGGAGGAGGAGGAGAGAAACATCCTTATCTAGCCAGGCAGATATAATGAAGCTGCTTCAGCACTGACAGGAAAGGGATTGTTGGAAGTTTTAGGAGCTAAAAGAATTGCTTAATTGTGTCTTTTTTTAGCTCTGGGGAGATAAAAGACAAAGGCCCCCAAGTCCCCCCCGTTCCCCATCCCACCTCTTTTACATAAGGCTCCCGGGACAGCACAGAGCCGGGGTGGGGGGCGGTGCTGCCTTCCTGGGGGGCCTGGGGAGCCGAATGCTCTGTGAGGGGGTTTCAGTGGGCAAATCACCAAAGCAGCACCCCTGGCGCTCTCCCAGGCTGGAGAGGCTTTGCTGATGCCTCTGCACCAGTGAGATTTCCCCTGCTGCAGCATGCAGGGGGCTACCGGGGGCTTTAAGGTGCCCCGCGGCAGGTGAGCAGGCACATTTCATCCCCGGGGCAGGCTGCAGTCACCCTGCCCCTGGTGCCTGTCACCGCAGCCATCGCATCTCTGCTCCCCACTTCCCAAAGTGAGCTCCTTGCTGGGCTTCCTTCCCTCGGTGCGGGGCTGGAGCAGCTGCCTGGTGACCTTGGGCAGCTTTGTTTTGCTTCTGGGCACTTGCACTCCTCGGCTTCCCCTCCGTGCTCTGCCCATGAACCCGCTGCTGCTTCCCACGCTCGGGGCCGTGCCGTGCTCCCAGCGCAGAGCACGGGGCCCCCAGCGCTGCCCAGGGCGCTGAGCCCCGCGGGGCTCCCAGCACGCAGGATTCAGCCCGTGCTGCATCCCCCCCGTGCTGCGGTGCTTGTTCAGCAAGAAATGGGTCATCTCCCAGCGTGGCATCGCCGAGGCGAGGGGGATGCTCTCCCCCCTCCACCCGGCCGCTCGCTGACACCGTGGATCTCAGATGCCGTGGGGAAAACCTCGGTGCCCGAGGCACGTGGGGGACGTGGGCGCTTTGGAAGCCGCAGGGTGCTGAGCTCTGCGATGGGGCTCTGAGTTTGGGTAACAGGGGGTGCCCATTTGAGACTCCACGGTGACGAATGAAGCTGCACAAGGGTGCTGGGTCCCGACACGTGGGGGTGTGCGGAGGGTTTGGTGGACACGAAGGGGTCCCAGCTCCTTCAGCAGGGCTGCGGGCGAGGTGAAGGGGGCTGGGGGAGCGTGCCGGGGCTGCCGGGCCCTGCCCGCATCGGCTGGCGGCCGTCAGGCTGTGTGGGGGCCGAGCTGTCAGCAAACATATTACCTGATAGCGGGACAAGTCGTTAGCGAGGCAGAGCAATAAAAAACAATTCCCTCGGAGCCGTCTCATTACTGGTCCATGGGAGGCCAAGGACGGAGCTGCCAGCTGCTGTGGGGCTCTGTGGGTGCCCCAGCCCTGTGGGTGCCCCCCGTCAGGCCAAGAGCAAGAAAGGGCAGAGACCACCCCCACAGCACGGGGGGGTGCTCAGCCCCTCTTACACCCTGGGGAACGATGCAGGCACCGATCCTGCCCCTGCTGGGGCTGCGCTGCCTGGGCGCGTCCCTTCGGCCGCTGCTTCCCCCGGGCTCGGCGCTGCTGCTGGTCCCTCTGCATGCCAGGCTGAGCATCAGCCTAACGATCAGGGCGGTCCCTTCCGGGCCAAAAATCCATTAATTTTCATCTTGCTGGGATTTTTTTCCTTCTTTTTTTTATTTTTGAGGATGCCGTAATTATCTCCGTCAGAGCAGCTTAATTACTCGAGGCCAGCTGAAGACCCGGGGTGGAGGCAGAGGGCAGGCAGGGGCTGGGCTCATTGGGGCCAGGAGCAGGGGCAGTGCAGGGGCAGCCCCCCCACACCCCTGCCAGCCCCCCCAGCCCTTCCCCAACCCCCCCAGCCCCCCCAACTCCCCCCGGCCCCGCTGTGTGCCGTGCGTTACGGCGCTGAGCCGGGATGCGCACAGCACAACCCATAGCAACAGCGATGCGACGTGGCAACGGCGATCCCATCCGTCCCGTCGTGCTTCGGGGAGGGAGAGACAGAGACCCCCCCCGGACAAAATCCATTTTCTAATGATTATTTTCTCCAGACCGAACACGTACCGGGGGCAGGGTGCTGGCTCGGGGAGGGATCCCGGGTGGGCTCCCACCCGATGGAAGAATTTCAGCATCTGCGCTGCCTACGAGCCTTGCGCTGAGACAACGACAACACAACTAAGCAGTCAATTTTCCAGCAATTAGCTACAGCGAGAACATTTCAAGTCCTAGAAAACCCCGCCCCACAGGATTAATTAAATCCTCCAATTAATGTCTAATTTAAATGACGATGATGGCTGTTATCATTTCATATTGATTTTTTCTTTTCGGTCTTAAAATAGAGCTGTTGTCCCTTCCACGCCGCCTTTTCCACACCCCGGGAGCTGTTTGTTCTCTCTGTTTGATTTGCCCACGTTAAACACGTGTCTGGAAAATCAAGCCTCACGTTCCGGGCATTGACAGGCAGCGTGTGCTCCACCGAGCCGCTGCGTGGGTGGGCACCTGCGGGACCCAGACCTGCCTGTGCCGTGTCCGTCCATCTGTCTGTCTGTCTGTCTGTCCGTCCGTCTGACCCCTGGCTCAGCTGTGCACGGTGTGGATGCAGCCCCTGGGCATGCCTGGGCCGTGTCCCGGCACCGCTGCTCACTGATTTTGTCCCGCTCAAAGTCCCCTTCTGCCCGCCGGGGTCACCCCATACGTTGCCCCCCACTTCACCCTGACCCTGGAAGGGGCAGGAGCAGCTCCAGCCGCGGCTGCTGCTTGCACGAGCGCTGCCTGCCCGTGGGGCCGGGGCTCGCCGAGCTGCTCCTGGCTCATACCTGGCCCTTGTGCACCCGTGGGTGAGCCATTCCGGGAGGGTCAGTGGGTGCTGGTGGGTGCCAGTGGTTGCCAGTGGGTGTCACTGGGTGCCGGTGGGTGTCATTGGGTGCCAGTGGGTGTCACTGGGTGCCGGTGGGTGTCATTGGGTGCCAGTGGGTGTCACTGGGTGCCAGTGGGTGTCGGTGTGCTGACCTCTACCTGGTGGGCACCGTCCTGTCTACATGCACAGAGCCCACATACAGGGCTTAAAGACGTTTGTGTGGAGAGCCCCTGTCTGTAGCCTGAATTTCATGCGGGGGATATATGCTTGGCCATGTGAAATTGGACTCCTGGCATATTAAATTTTCACTGCTGTAAACCCAAACCCATTACTTTCCCCCAGCTCAGGCAGCCATAAACCTTGCCGCTGCTTTGCTTCCAGAATAAGCCAGGCATTTATGTTTCCCGGGAGCTGGTTCATTGGCGTAATGGATGTGTAACCTCCTGTAATTGCTAAGGTTATTCCAGTGCTCGCATGCAAGCCCTGGCTCTGTTACCAGCCAGCGATCGCTGCTTTTATTTCGAGTGGGTTGCTGGTGGAGGAACTCAAAGGCGCCTGGAATGGTGCTGGGAGGCTTTGAGACGCGGAGTGCCGCGAGCCTGAAGTGGGAAACACGGGCAAGGCACTGCAGGCAACAAGGGGCACGCCTGGGTGTATGTCCTGGGGCAGCGGGTGGAGGGGGTGCTGAGCCCGGTGCTGCGCCCGTGGGTCCAGCTGGGAGGGGGGCTGAGCACCCCCAGCCGCGGCTCAGCCTTGCCCGCATCCTGCACGAGGCTCTGGGGGAGCGGAAGGGCCCGGGGCAGGGCAGGGGGGCCCAGCACCCCTCTCCTCTCACCTCCCCGCTCTCCCCTTGCAGACCAGGAGCTCCCGGCACTCGCAGGGCTCGCAGCCTGGCCTGGCCGACCAAGCCAAGCTCTCCTTCGCCTCTGCCGAATCCCTGGAAACCATGTCGGAAGCGGAGCTGCCCCTGGGCTTCAACAGGATGAATCGGTTCCGGCAGAGCCTGCCCCTGTCCCGCTCCACCAGCCAGACGAAGCTGCGCTCACCAGGTACCGGCACTGCGGGGGGCACGGGCTGCCCCGGGGCTGGGGAGGGGGCACATGGGGCACAGATCCTGCCCGTGGCGCATCGCCAGCGTTGCATCGGGGCCGGGGCTCACCTCACCTCACCGCTTGCTGCGCGCTCTGCTTCCAGGGGTCCTTTTCCTGCAGTTTGGGGATGAGACGAGGCGCGTCCACATCACCCACGAGATCAGCAGCATGGACACCCTGCACGCCCTCATCGTCCACATGTTCCCCCAGAAACTCACGATGGGGATGCTGAAGTCTCCCAACACTGCCATCCTCATCAAGGACGAGTCGCGCAACGTCTTCTACGAGCTGGAGGACGTCCGGTGAGGGGCGGACAGACGCAGGGGGGAGCTCAGGAACCCAGCCCAGGCTCTGCGCCGGTCCCCAGCGTCCTGGGCCAGCTCGGGCAGGGGACAGCAGCCTCCCTCCCAGTGTTCCTCCGTGCACCATCCCTCAAGAGCTTGCTCGCTCCTGGCCCGGGGTGCTGAGCACATCAGCTTGCATTTTTCATCCATCTCGGAGGCGAGCTGATGTTGGCAGCCTCGCTGCCTGCAGTCGTAGTCCGGTGTCTCCCTTTCCAGCAGGGATGGAAAGACCCTTGCAACGGGGAAGGGTTTCCTTGAAAATGGTGGAGGAAACAAAGGGCTTGTGGGGGGTAAATGCCTGCAAAAGGGACCACAGCAGGCAGCGCTTGCTCATCTCTACTGAGCCAAACCAGCCCCTGGTGCTGCAGCTCCTGACCTGGCATCTCTCAGGGGATCCCCGACATTGATTTCTGTTTCTTTGAGGGCGCTGAAGACGGAGACATCGGTAGTCTGCAAGCAGCAGGGGGGGGCGTGGGTGCAGTCCTGGGGCTTGGAGGCTGCCTGTGCTCGCAGGGTGCCGGCTCACAGCTCTGCCTCTCCTTGCAGTGATATCCAGGACAGGAGCATCATTAAAATCTACCGGAAAGAGCCGCTCTACGCCTCCTTCCCAGCCTCGCACATCACCAACGGCGACCTGAGGGTAAGGGGCTGCGTGCCCCGGGGTGCGGGGCTGGGCTCTGGAAGAGGGAAAGTGATGGAGATGGAGGGCCCGGTAATTGCTTGTGTTTGTGGAAGGAGTAATGACTGCCATTCCTCTTCCCCGGTCCCAGCATTGTTAAGTGTTACCTTAAAAGAATGGATGTCTGGGGCCTGACAGGGGGGTGATAAACATGATAATTTGGGGATTCATCCGAATAAATCATCCTGCTCCCGTGGATGGGAAGGAGGGAGCTGCTGTTTGCCAAGGCCAGGTGAAGACGTGCGAGCTCCCGGTCCTTGGAGGGGGGGACACCAGGGCAGGGGCTGAGATGGGAAGGGGCCCAGCCCGCGGGGACGCCGTGCTGATGATCCCTGCCCCTTTCCGCAGCGGGAGATGGTCTACACCTCCCGGGAGTCATCTCCCACCCGCCGGCTGAACAACATGTCCCCAGCCTCCCACCTGGCCTCCGGCTCCCCTCCGCCCGTGCTGCAGTCCTCCTCCCCGTCCCGCTCCCGCATGTCCTACAGCGGGGGCCGCCCGCCCTCCTACGCCGGCAGCCCCGTCCACCACGGCGAGCGCCTCTCCAACCTGCCGCCCGCGCCGGGCGTCTCGCCGAGCCCCAGCGCCATCCTGGAGCGCCGCGACGTGAAGCCGGACGAGGACCTGGCCGGGAAGAACATGGTGCTGGTGAAGAACGAGGGGCTGTACGCCGACCCCTACGGCATGGTGCACGAGGGCCGGCTCAGCATCACCTCCACCCAGTCCCTGGCCGGCATGGGGGACCCTTTCGGCTACTCCGGGGGGCTCTACAAGCGGGGCTCCGTTCGCTCCCTCAGCACCTACTCCGCGGCCGCCTTGCAGACGGAGCTGGAGGACAGCCTGTACAAGCCCAACGCGCAGATGTACAGCGACACGTACGGCCCCGGCCTGGGGTTCCGCATGCCCCCGTCCTCCCCGCAGAAGATGGCCGATGGCCGCCTGGTGGACGTGCAGCCGGGGCAGAGCCCGCACAGCCCCTACTCGGGGCCGCCCAGCCGGTCCTCGCCCGTCCGCCAGTCCTTCCGCAAGGACTCCTGCTCCTCCGTCTTCATGGAGAGCCCCGTCAGCAAGCCCCGCAACCCCAGTGCCTCGGGGCCCCCCCGAGCTCTTTCCTGGCCCCAGCGACCGCCCGCTCTCGGGGTTCAGCTCCCCGGTGCCAGCCAAGGATACAGAAACGAGGTGAGGAAGGGGCACGGGGGGAGCATCCCTGTGGAAATGGGCTCTGCTCTCAGGTCACCGTCCTCCAGGAGGGGTGTGGAGGTGGAGCAGGGCCAAGTTTGCCCCAGTCCATCCCAGCAGAAGCACTGGGGTGGGCGATGAGCACCGAGCTGCGTGGGGTTGGGGGACCCACCCGGGGGCAGCGAGAGGCAGCAAGAGGGAGCGAAGGGGGTTGGGTACGGCAGCTGGCGGCTGCACCGTGCCCCCTGTGTGTCCCCCCTGGGACCTGCACAGACCCCAGCACCCGGTGGGTGAGCGTGGGTGAGGCCAGGACGAGCCGTGCCATCGGGGGGTCCGCGGTGCCGTGCCCCATCCTCACCCCCTGCCTCCCTCACAGGGAGCGGATGGAGGCGATGGAGAAGCAGATCGCCAGCCTGACTGGGCTGGTGCAGAGCGCGCTGCTCCGCGGCTCCGAGGCAGAGACCCCCAGGTAAGGGGCAGGGGGACAGGCATGGACCTGGGGGGTCTCCTCCAGGCAAAGTGCTGGAGGGGGCAGGGGTGCCTGTTCCACGCTCAC
Source organism: Heteronetta atricapilla (assembly GCA_011075105.1). Taxonomy (NCBI): domain Eukaryota; kingdom Metazoa; phylum Chordata; class Aves; order Anseriformes; family Anatidae; genus Heteronetta; species Heteronetta atricapilla. Next base: position 5,118,073 of record CM021757.1, read on the forward strand.
CCCCTCCTCTCTTTCGTTGCAGTGAGAAGACTGAAGCCACCAACGGCGGGACCCCCCCCATCAGCGTGTAAGTGGCAGGGGAGAGGTGCAGAGCCACCCCCCCACCGTGCCCCCCGTGTCCTGGGGCTGTCATGGGTCCCTGGCCCCAGGAGCTGTGCTGCTGCAGCCCCATCCCATGCCAGAACCCGGGGGGGGGTTCCATCCTGCCAGGGGACGGCTCTGATCTGGGCTCACCTTGGTGCCAGCGTGGGGACAGAGCTGATGGCAGTTTTGGAGGCCGGGCAGAGGCAGTGCTGGCCTGGAACAGAGCGGGGAAGGAGAGGGTTCCCAGGAGGACCCCTCTGGGACGGGCTGGTGCCTTCCCTCAGCAGCTTCTGCTTCCCCCTGCAGCGACCAGCCGCAGCGGCATGGGGACCCCAGTGCCCGCGCCCCCGCCACCCTCTGCCACCAGCACGCCAGCGGGGCAGCCCACGGCCATCACCCGCCTGCACATGCAGCTGCACCTCCACGACCTGCAGCAGAACGCCAGCGACCTCCGCAACCAGCTGCAGCAGCTCAAGAAGCTGCAGGTGGGTACATGGGGGTCCCCCAGCCCTGCCCGGCTCCGGCTGGGAGGCTCCAGCTCAGAAGCACAAAAATCCCCCTTTCCTGGTGACCTTTTTTGCGGGGCAGCTGGCCCAGCCAGCAGCCTGACCCCCCTCCCTCGCCCCCCAGCTGCAGAACCAGGAGACGGTGAAGACGATGCTGCGGCGGACGGAGACGGAGATCAGCGTGCGGGTGACCGACACCATGCGCAAGCACGAGGACCCCCTGCAGCGCCAGCGCAGCCTGGTGGAAGAGGAGCGGCTCCGGTACCTCAACGAGGAGGAGCTGATCACCCAGCAGCTGAAGTGAGCACATGGGGGGGGTGTCCTGGTGCCCTGACCCCCCGCTCTGGGCCACATCCTCTGCTGGTGCAAATCAGAGGCACCGCATGGTGCCAGCCCCGTCCATGACCATGTGCCCAGCATGGGAGGGAGGATGGGGACTGGCCCATGGGGACCTGCCCATGGCCACCAGCTCCTCCCCGGGCTCTCCAGCGTCCCGGCGCAGCAGTGACACCCCGGCCCTGCTTTGTGCTCTCAGTGACCTGGAGAAGTCAGTGGAGAAGATCCAGAAGGACCTGGCGCACAACCACCGGCTCATCCCCGTGCAGGAGCTGGAGGAGAAGGCCATGGTGCTCAAGCAGCTGGGGGATACGCTGACAGACCTCAAGGGTGAGGAGGGGGCCGGGCACTGGGGAGGGGGAGGATGCTGTCAGCCTCCGTTGGTGCTGCTGCCAGGCTTTGGGGCCGGGTAAATGCATCTTTGGAGCCCGTTCTGCTGTACGTGGCGTGTTCATGCCCCAGCACAGGCTTCCCCCGGTGCCGGTGCAGGGCTGCGCCATGTGTCCTGCAGGTTGCTGCGGGGCAAGGGCTGCGCCCCGTGCTCCTGCTGCGTCCTGCTCCCAGGGATTGGTCCCTGGTGCTCTGCCGGTGCCAAAGTCATCTCGAGTCCCTGTGCCAGCTCCCACGTGCTTGGCACGGCTGCCCCAGGGGACCTTGCTCCCGCCCCCCTGCACGCACGGCAGCGATTCTGCTGCTCCTGCAGCCTCCTGTCCCCGGCTGTCCCCACCCTGCCTTCCCTGAGCAGACACCCTGCACCTCAATGCGAAGTGGCAGAGCTCCTGCGTGCCGCAGCGCGGGCAGACGGAGCGGGGACTTCGCAGAAGTCACTGATGCTGGGCTGATGCTGAGCAGCCAGGACAAGTGCGCAGAGCAGGGGTGGGCAGCCACGAACAACCTGCTCCGTGTCCCCTGCCACCAAGCCTGCAGGGTCCCAGTGACCCAGCCCCGGCTCCAGGGCAGGGTCTGTGCCCGGGGCTGCAGGCTGCAGCTGCCAAGGGCTGGGACCAGTGCCTGCGAGAGACAGGCAGGGATGGGGGGCACGGGGAGGTGGAGGGACAACAGCCCAGGCTCCCCGGGACCCATCCATCCGGACACGGTGGCTGCGGTGATCTCGGTGGGTGTGGGGTCCCCTGCAGTGCCCCCTGACCCCCCCTCTCCCACCACAGCCCAGTTCCCCAGCCTGCAGAGCAAGATGCGGGTGGTGCTGCGGGTGGAGGTGGAAGCCGTGAAGTTCCTCAAGGAGGAACCCAACCGCCTCGACGGGCTGCTCAAGCGCTGCAAGACGGTGACAGACACCCTCGCCCAGATCCGCAGGTGAGCGCTGCGCCCCGCGGCCGAGCCCCCAGCCCCTGCCCTGCAGCCCCTGGCGCTGCCCCTGCTCCGTGTCCTCCTTACAGCCCCGCGGGTCCTTCCCCTGCAGGCAGGAGGGGGTTGTGTGCACCTTGGAGGGCACAACCAGGCCCTTCGGTTGCTCCTGTGCCCTCCACCCGTGTGCCAGTGTCCTCTCTATGTCAGGGGTCAGAATTCCCAGAGCCGCTGAAAAAAGGTTCGTTTTTTTTCTGCTAAGGAATTAAAAAATGCCCTCAGATCTTCTCAGGGCGTACGTGGGAACCCCTCTTTCAAAACCACCTTATCCCCTCGATAAAAAAAGATCATATATCTGCATGCAATGGAAACTCTTGATGTGGTCAGAAATCTCATTCCCGAGGAAGAGAAAACTCTTCTGGTGGAGAAAATCCTCTCCCCGATCCCATGACGGGGGTAGGCTGGGCCGTGCGCCGCCGCTGCGCCCACCTGCCTGCTCTGATTACGAAGCCTTTCACAAGAGCTTACAACTTGGCCAGGCTCGAGGAGTGCTCCGCCACTGGGGCTTGCCTCAGGCTCATTTCTAGCCTGGTTTTCTATGGAAACGAGCTCGTATGATCACACCGCGCATGAATCTGCCTGCCTGTCATTCCCGTTTCCTCATAACTTCTGAATCCAAAGGGCAATTTCAGCCCGATCTGACAGAGGGGCAGAATTTGGAGAGATCCGATTTCTCCCAAGCTTCATGCAAACGGACAGCCAGGGAGAGGAGCTGCCGATGTGCCCTGCCGAGGGAGGCTGGGGCTCGTGCTCCGGCTCTCCCCGGCTCTCGGGGGTCTCAGCCTCCGGCCATGGGACACAGACACCGAGCGAGGCTCTTTGTGGAGCGGCTTGCGGAGCCTGCACTAACCGAGCTCCCCGTGCTGTGCCGTGACCCTGCGCCTTCCCTCTGTCCCCGACAGGCAAGTGGACGAGGGCGTGTGGACCCCCCCCCCCCCCCCCCGGCCGGTCCCCCAAGAGGATGGCCCCCGGGGCAGACTTCAGCAAAGGGCCGGGCCTGGGAGATCCCCACCAGCCCCCCGGTGAGCCTCCACCACCTGACGGCTGCCACCGAGACCCTGGGCATGCCCAGCTTCGGGCACAGCCCCCCCCCAGACCCAGACCCACCCCTCCAAGAGCAATAACCCTTCCCGAGCTCCGGAGATGGTACCTGCCAAGACCCAGACGGGCCCGGAGACTCCCAGCAAGAAGAGCGCAGACAAAGCCGTGTCCGTGGAGGTAAGGGCCCGGGGCAGGTTCCTCCTGTGCTGTCTGAACGAAACCCACAGCTGGGGGGCTCCTCCGAAGGGTCGAACCCTGCTGGAGCTCTCTCATGGCTAAATCCGGGAACAAGCTGAGCACATCCTTCTTGATGGGTTTGGAGCCGACGGGGTGTCTCAAAGGCGGAGAGCCCCAGGTGCTGGGCAGTCCCTGATAGCAGCGAGACCCAGCGCCCCATCACAGCCTTGGGGCACCCCCAGATTGCTCGTGGGCTGGGTGCAGGCTGGGGTGCACAGCTCAGAGGGCACAGTGCTGGGTTCGGCTGTTGGTGGGCGATGGGTTGGTGGGGAGCTGGCGGGCACGGTGGGTGATGGGGAGCCGCCAGCAGGCTGCAGGGGCTCTGCCGGCTGTCGCAGGCTGCCGAGCGGGACTGGGAGGAGAAGCGGGCAGCGCTGACCCAGTACAGTGCCAAGGACATCAACCGCCTCCTGGAGGAGACGCAAGCCGAGCTCATGAAGGCCATCCCCGACCTGGACTTCGCTGCCAAGCACAAGCAGGCCACGGGCAGCAGCAGCGCCGCGTCCACGCCCGAGCACAAGCCCTCCAAGCCGCAGCACGCACAGAAGTCCGCGGGCAAGGCCGACCCCAACGGCCGCAGGGGCTCAGGTAAGGTGCAGGGACCTGGGGGCACACGGAGGGTCCCAGGCCGGGGTGCACGCAGGGTCCTGGAGGCAGGCACTGGGGCAGGGCTTCGTGCCAGCTCTGCTTTCTGCACCGAGCTCTGTCCCTGTGTGCGCTGGCCGTGCCCTCGTGCTGTCCCCATTGTGCCTCCCCGGGCTGGGCAGCGCTGCCCTAAGGGAGCTTCGTGCCCAGGAGGGCAGCGGGAGAGCCTCGGGTGCTGTGCTGGAGGGGAAGGGGAAGGTCTCGTGCCCTCACAGCATCGTTTGTGCCCAGACGAGCTGACGGTGCCGCGGTACCGGACCGAGAAACCCTCCAAATCGCCGCCGCCTCCTCCTCCCCGCCGGAGCTTCCCCTCGTCCCACGGGCTGACCACGACCCGCAGCGGCGAAGTCATCGTCACCAGCAAGAAGGAGCCCGGATTTATGAAGGTGGGAGCAGGGCCGTGGGGGTGAGCTGGGTCACCCCTGGGCTGCCCCAGCCCCTCACCACCCCACGTCCCCGCAGAAGGCCGAGTCGGAGGAGCTGGAGACCCAGAAGCCGCAGGTGAAGCTGAGACGGACGGTGTCGGAGGTGGTCAGACCTGCGTCCACCCCGCCCATCATCGCCTCCGCCATCAAGGACGACGATGACGAGGACCGCATCATTGCGGAGCTGGAGGTGAGCGTGGCCGGGGGGGGGGGCTGCGCCTGCTCTGGGCGTCCACAGGAGCAGCTCCAGGAGCGGCCCCTGAGCAGCAGTGCAGCGGTGGGTGTCCCCGTCCTCGTCCTGTCCCCAGCAGGAGCGCGGTGCCACAGGGACAGGCGGCGTGGAGCGGTTGCATCCTGCCCGGGGAGCACAAGCGTTGCCGCAGGGCAGCAGAGATGCAGGGGGGGGCTCCGTGGCCGGGGCACGTCGCCAGCGGGGAGCAGCCGATGCTTCCCTCACTGCCAGCAGCTGCTGAGCCCCCGTCCTGGCGGGGCTCCGTCTCTGTCAGCCCCAAGCCTCCCTCCTCCAACCCTTCGTGTTTGACTCCCCAGGTGTTTCAGAGAAGCTCTGCCTCCCCTTTCATTCCCAAGCTCCGTTACGATCCGCTCGCGGCTGCCGTCTCCCCTGGGCACGCAGACATGTGGCCCAATGGAGCCTCCGTTGCAGCCGAAGGATGGAAGGTAACAGCTCGCTCTGAGCTCCGATCCCTCCTGCCGACATCTCCTGGCCGGCTGCACTTTAACCACCGCCTCTCCCACCTCTTTTTAACTCACTGCTCCTTCCCTCTCTGGTTTAACCAACTAATGGCTTCTCTTCACTCCCTTGCTCACTGCCACTGCGCGTACGGCACTGACACGGCACCGGGCCGAGCACTAACCCCTCTGCGGCACAGCACGGGGCTGCTGCAGCTCCCGTGAGGGCCGGATCCTGCAGCTGCATGGATGGGGGAGAGGCAGGGTCCCCCCGGCACCCCACCACGCAGGGCACAGGGAGGGCTCCCCCCTCTCGTGCCACACTGGGTGCCCGGGTGGCCTGGCACCGTGTGGGGAGGGTGGCACCGAAGCGGGGCTGTGCTCAGTGGCGCACGGAGACACGGAGAGCCCGCTCCATGCGCACGATGCGGGCAGAAGGTGAAGGTTGGGGTGGAGGCTGGAGGCTGCCAGGAGCCCCTTGGGTTTGCCCCATCTCCCCCCCCATTATCTGGGCTGCTGAGCGGAGCAGCAGGGGCTGGAACCAGCTGCGCACGGAGCCCTGCGAGGCTGCAGCCGCTGCCTGGGGCAGGGTTGGGGTGCGGAGCAGGGCCCCCCCTTTGCTGCAGCTGCCAGGCAGCAGCTCTTCTGCCAGAGCACTTCTCCAGCTCGCCTCCGTGCTGGGCTGCGGTCCCCCAGGCACCGCACGGCTCATTGCATCCCCCTTGGGACAGTAATGGAGAGGTGCAGGGAGGACGGACGGGGGTTTTCCGGGTGACTTCTTGCTGCTGAGGGATGTAAAGGTCTGTCACCCCGCTGCAGCCCATTTCCAATGGCTCAATCCTGCCTTCAGGTCCTGAGAGCACTGAGAGCAGCACCTCCTGCGGGGCTGAGCAGCCTGCGAGGGCTCGGCTCTGTGCTTGCACCAGTGTCGTGCCAGTTTACACCAGTACAAGAGAAATTTGAGCCGGACCACGGCAGGCAGGTTCCCAAACACACTTGGGAGGTGCGGCAGCACCGAGTCTGTTTTGCTGAAGATTCTTAGCCTCTTGTTGCTGACATCTCCATTACGGTTGCCTTATGCACAGTATTAACGTGGTCTCGCTCCGTGCCTGGGGGCACCTTTGGGAGTTCACGGCTGCCCAGACAGGGGACCCGAAATAGCCTGGCTGTGCTCCCCGAGCAGCTCCCTCCACCAGCAGGCAGGCTGCATCGCTCCCCGGCTCCTAATCTGTCTGAATTCTCTACCTAGGAGCCGGTGGCCCCGGCCCCCCCCGGGGAGCAGGGCTTTCTCCCTCCCGCAGATTGTGCTCACCGAGTGGGAGTCCGTGCCGCCGTCCCCCGAATCCGAACCCGAGGTGCCAGTGGAAACGGGCTGCTGTGAGCATGGGGACCCAGCTGGCAGCCGAGGAGCCGGAGGGGAGCTTGCACCTGAGGCAGGGGGGAGATGCCAAGTGTCTGCTGGCACCCCCAGAAAGTCTCCGTCCACGCCCGGGGGCTTTCCAGCCTCAGCCCCGCAGCCCTGGAGTGCCCCATCCCGAGGCCGTGAGCGCGCACAGGGAGAGACTTGCAGGGTCCCTCCGGCAGACAGCCAGGTCCCGTCTCCCCCAAAGCAAGGAGCGAGCCAGCCCACCGGGGCAGAAGGAGAGGACATTGCTCTGAGCTCTGCCAGGAGGCAGGAAGGCAGCAGCCAGACTGCACCGCAAGGGCCTTTGGCTGAGCAACCTCCTCACCCCCGAGGGCAGGCCACACATCGGGGGGCCGAAGACACAGCACTCGTCCCAGGTGCAGGCAGCCAAGGGCCCGGCGCCGTCCCCAGGGATGCAGAGCCCCGAGAAGGAGCCAGGCAGAGCACACGGGAGGCATCCGTCCCTCCTGGACGCTCCAACGGGGTTTGCAAACACCTGCAGAGGGACCAGCGCAACGGTTTGCCAGTGCCAAAAGCCAGGCTTCCCCCGGGCTGTGACCGCATCCAGGGGAGTGAACGGTGCCAGGCTGGGCACCCCCAGGGGCAGCTCGCTGCTTCCCCAGGGCCTCGCTGGTGTGCGGCATCGCCGGGACAGGACAGCACGGGTCTGGCTGCCGGGGCAGGAGGAGGCGAAGAGGATGCAGGTGGGAAGGCAGCGGAGGGGCTCTGCTGCCCCGCTCCTCGGGGAAGGAGCAAAGGGGACGTGTCCCCCCTGCACAGCATGTCGCCGCGCAGCAGGGAGATTTATGAAGGCACATACCAGAGACTGGATAGCCTCGAAGAAACTATCCGTGAGCTGGAAATGACCATCAGCGAGATCGGCAGCCACCCTGCAGCCGGATTGATGTTCCCTAAAGAACTGCTGGGACAAGCAGTGTCTGGTGGCAGCGAGGGGACACAGGCGGCTGCGGGGCACCTGGAGCACAGCGGCTGTGACGGTGGGACTGCCCTGGATCTCAGCCAGGCCAAGGAGGATGCTCCTGAGAGTCCGTCTCTGAGCCAGACCAAGCCACCTCTGCTACCCAAGCCACAGCTCCCCCTCGGCAGCCCTCAGGTTTATTTTCTGTTCTCCCTCTTGGTGTGCTCCGCCCTCGGATTCACTCTGATGTCTTCTCTTCCTCCACCTCTACCTGCTCCCTCTCTGTGACTCTACCTCCAGCCCCAGCTGAGGCGTAACACAAAACTCCTCTGGGAGCGAGGCTGCAGGCAGCAGAGGCTGACGTGTAAAGGCAGCCGGTGCCAGCGGCACTGCCACTGCCACCACCCTGGGGCCGGGGCTGCCCCGCACCCTCCCTGGCTCTGCACGGGTGCTGAATTAGACCTTGGGCAGCTGGCGTCTGCCACGGGTGTTGGGGCTGCTCCAGGTGCTCCCAACTTTGGTCTGCACCGCTCAGCTCAAGCCAGCGCTGCCGCAGGAGCTGGCCGTGCCGCGGGGGGGCCGCTGCAGCTCAGAGCCCCGCAGCGACATCGGCTCAGCAGCACCAAGCGCGTCAGGGGAAGCAGTTGGCAAAGGAGCCCTCCCCTGGGGCCCTTCCAGGGCCAGCCTTGGCACAGCACTGCAGCTATCCAGGCACGGGCCAACGAGCTCTAGGCTCCCAACCAGCTGGGCCGAGTCACCCTCTGGGTGGTGGGTGGCAGAAGGACGCTCGGGTCCCTGGTGCTGCCGGCACTGGGTTAGGGGGCAGGGACCCCCTGCCCAGGCTGGGGCTGCCACCTCGGCCCCTGTGAGCCGGGAGCGGCGACATCGGCTCCTGCAGCTCCCAGCAGCTGGTGCAGGGCAGGGAGGCAGGGCAGCAATGGAGCAGGCACCCCAGGCACCCCGGGCAGTGATGGAGCAGGTGCCCTGGGCACCCCGTGCTGCACACACCACGTGGCCGAGGGCAGCGCTGGCTCCGGCACCAAGCGGCCGCGGTGCAGGCAGGGGCCGGGGGAGCTGAGCAGGAACTCTCCTCCTCTTTGCACTTTGCATGAGCACTTTTCTGAGGAACTGCATTTGAAGAGCCACTGCGAAGCGGCAGATGTTTCTCCTAATTAAATCACAGCGCGGGCTCCCCGAAGCCGTCCAAATTGGTTTCTGCTGGAATCCGTGGCAGCCACTGGGCTTGCTGAATAGCTGGGAAAAGAGGGGGAAAAGTGCCCCCAGCTACTCACAAGTCAGCCTGCTCCTTTATTAACAATCAGCGCTCATGAATGAATCTCCTTTTTCATTTGCAGCAATTATCTCAGCCCCGGTTCTCACTTACTCGGCGGTCCCTTTACAGGGCTCCGGCTGGGTGAATGAGCCTTCCAAGCGGGCGTAGCTGCAGCTTCCCCCTGTTGTCAGGTCCTGCTGCTCCGCCTGAGCTGTGCACAGGAGCAGCAGAGCTACGAGGTGAATTTATGGCCGTGGCTGGCACGCGTGCACGCGCTCACAAAGCAAAGCTCAGAGCCGGGCTTGCCAGGAGAGGCCGCGCAGCCAGAGCTGGCTCAGCCGGGGCTGAGGTCTCACGGCACAGCTCTGGGCTGCTGCAGCTTGGATGCGAGCGCTGAGCTCCAGCACCTGGACACTGGCAGGGCTGCGACGCAGATGGGAAGCAGATTCCCATGAGGTATGGGAGTCCCCGTGTCCCGGCTGAAGGCGCACAGGGGGTCCCAGGGCCAGGCAGGGAGGGCAGGCACTGATTTCCAGTGCAAGCAGCCATCCCACTAACCCAGCTCCGGAGACAACCTGCGGGCTCTGTCCTGGCAGCGGCACAGCCTGGGCATCCGTGCACATTTCAGGGGCAGCACAGAGGTGCTGCTTTTGCCTCCAGGGGCAGCTGGTCCAGGCCAGCATGGGGCAGGCAGGGCAGCAGTGATGTGGGGTTTTGGGGTGCCCGGGCAGCGGGGGGTACATGTGGCCGGTCCGCAGTGTGCGGTGCTGCCTGGGCTCCGCAGCAGGCACGGCTCTGGGTACCTGCTCCGGGGATCTCCTCGCACTTAGGGACGTGCCAACATGTGACGCTTCTCTTGCTGCTGCTCTCGCAAGTCCCTGTATCTCAGCCTGTGCGGATAGTTAATAAAAACCTCTATTCCCACTGCCGCCGTTTCCACCTGGAATCTGCTTCCACCTTTCGTCGCCTCCTGTCCTGTCTCTGGGCTGTGCGCCCCAGCAGGGTGCTTTCCTCCTGCCCTCTGCCTCCCGGTGTCTGCCCCTTGCCCCCCGTTTGTGTTGCAGCTCCCGGTAAGTCCTGCCTGCTCCCTGGGCTCACCACGGCGCTGCCTGGTGAAGGCTCCCTTGGCACATGGAGCCAATGTCCCTGTCCTCGGCTGGGCTCAGCACCGTGGCGGGGTTGTCCCGGCAGCGTGGCAGAGCCCCGGGACCCTGCGGGATGGGACGGTGGTGCCGTGGGGACTGGGGACCATGGGGCCCTGCACGGCCCCGTGTGCTCCATGCCAGCAGTGCCTGCCTGCAGGCTGTGCCCGCGTGGGTTTTCACCTGCTGGTTTTAATCTTCGCCTCCCGAAATTCTCTGTCCTGACAGAGCGGTGGCGTTTCCATCCCGGCCATGAAGATGGTGAACCCGGCGTCCAGGCTGAAGCAGAGCCAGCAGGGCAGCCCCGACAAAAGCAAGCACATAAAGCAGCGGATGGAGTACATGCGGATCCAGGGACAGCAGCAGGTAGCCTATCTCTAGAGCAGGCTCCCCCGTGGCAGGGCGAGCTGCAGGCTGGCCACGAGCCCTGCTTTCCCCTCGCTGTTACGGGTGGTGGGCAGGGAGGAGCCAGCAGAGGCGGCTCGCGTGGCTCTGGACCCTCTCGGTGGCCGCTCTTCCCCTTGGCAGAGCCTGGCAGGATGCGGGGTGCTGGACCCCGCTGTCGGGGCTCTCAGCTCCCTCCGGGCCTGGCGAGGGGCAGCCTCAGGGGGCTGCTGGGGAGGGGGCTGCTCTGTGCGGAGCTGAGGGGGGCAAGCTCACCTCCGGGGTAGTGAGGATGAAGCAGGAGGCGACTCCTTCTGCCGGCCCTGGGTGCTGCTGCCGCCCTGATGGATGGGGTGAGCCCCAGTGCCCGGCTCGGGGATCCCGGGGGATCCTGAGACCCCCCTGCAGAGCATTTGGCCGCGGTGAGGAGGGGGAGCTGGCCAGAGGCCCCTCCCGTGAGACAGACGGGGTCTGGAGAGCCGCAGCCCCCGGGGCACGTCACCACGCTGAGCCTCCCGCACCAGGAGGGGATGCCAAGGGTGGGGGAACGGGGGCACAGGCGGCGTGGAGACGGGGTGGGGGCCACAGCAGCTGGAAGAGGAGAGCTGTAGGATGGGACTGTGCCTCCCCCCCGGCCCAGCACAGCTCCTGTCCCTCACCCTGTCCCTGTCCCCAGGATTCATCACTTGCTCCTGTGTTGTTGCGGGGGGCCGGTGCTCGCGGTGCCCATCCCGCTCCCTCGGGCACGAGGCCAGGTGCCCCCAGCCAGGCTGTGTCCCCCCCCCCAGCCCCATTCCGCTCCTCTCCTCCCCTCCCGCCGCTCTCCTCGCACCAGCCCCGCCGTGGGGGCACCACGAGCGGCTTCACCCTGTCCTGTCCTCCTCCCCAACCCGGTCTGTGTTCCAGTCCCCTTCCCTGGGCCTGTCGTTAACAAACCACCCAATAAACCCGATTTTGCTCATTCTGTTGGATCCATAAACCCTGCCAGGCAAACGTGAGGGGTTCCCCAGCTACCTCCAGCTGTGGCTGGCGTGAGTGGTGGTGGGGATTTCGTGCAATCTGTGCAGATGTCTCAAGAGCAAATCGGGCACCTCTCGTGCACGAGGGCCCAGCCCCAGCCCCTCCTGAGCGCCGGGTCGGAGCCACGCACTGGTGCTGTTTGTCACGACTGCGACAGGGTCCCCAGGTGGTGGTGGCATGTCCCCAGGGCTGTCCTCGCCCTGCAGCCTCCCCTTGGTGAGCGTTTCAGCTCCTCATCGGTGCCTGCAGACTTGGGGTGCTTGTGGCCGTGTTCTCCCTGGCAGTGTCCCCAGCCGCAGGGCTCCGTGTGGATCCGTGCTCCCGCAGCCCTGGCCAGCTGGGCAGGCAGCTACTGGCTCTGAGCACCCCAGGGAGGGGTCTACAGGTCCCCCATGGCCTTGGAAGCCACCAAGTCCCCTGCCCTGAGGCCACGTGCGAGCACAGGCTCAGCTGTCCCAGTGTCACCATGCTCCTTGTCACTTCACTCCCCCAAATCCCCACCTTGGGCACTCTGCAGCAGCCTCAGCATGGACCAGGACCCTGCCTCCCCCAGCTGGGGAGGGGGTTCCTTGGCAGCCTTGTCCTTGCTGTCCTTTGTGCAGGGCTCGGCCATGCCCCAGCCCAGCAGCCCGGGAGACGTCACCTCTTTCCCGAGGCTTTGCGAGCGCCTTCCCGGTGCCTTCCGCCCCGGCTCCGTGCAGAGCAGCTTCTGCACGAGCCCTTTTTGTCGTCGCCAGCGGCAGGGTGGCTTCATATCAAGGCGGGCGCAGGGGCTTGGGGTGGGCGCTGCCGCCTCTCGGAGGAGCGCGGCTCCCCCGGGGCCGGCGCTGGGGCTGCTCGGCTCCGATGAACAGCACCCCTGCGGCATCCCCCCGGCTGGGGCAGGCACCGCGCAGCCTGCGTGCCCAGCCTAACACTGCGATTCTTGTCCCCCCCCCACCCCGCCTTTCTCCCCTCTCCCCTCCGCCTGCCTGCCTCTGTGTGTGCGTGTCTGTCCACGTGTCCGTCTGTCTGTCTGTCTCTCTCTCTTCTGTCTCTCTCCTGCTCCTCTCGGGGGTGCCCCCTTCCCATCCAGTAACTCGTGGAACCAGCTCATCTCGTGCTCTGTTTGTGGTGGACCTTTTCCAGCTGCTTGACCTCAGGCCTAAATCAATGCTGCTTCTGAACAAACTCCTGTTTCGTTTTATTTTTTTTTTCCTTTTATTTTTTTTCTTTTATTTTTTGGTCTTTTTTTTTTTTTTTTAAGAAACTGTTTGACTTCCCTCCCCTTTTCCTCCTCCTCCTCCTCCTTGAATCTTGCTTTTCTTTCTAGGCCGCTAGACCATCTAAAGAGGCTAGTGAGACTTCCCCTGCAGTCTCAGAAAAACCTGCATCTGGCAGAACATCCATCCCTGTATTGACTTCCTTTGGGGCAAGGAACTCATCCATCTCATTCTGAGCCTCCTTGCCAGCTCCATCCAACCGTTTTCCTGCTCCTGGGGCCGGGCTTCTCTCTTCCTTGTGCTCCTCCCTTGGACTGTCTTCTTGAGGCACCTTGAGGCATCGCCACGTGTCCCTCTCTTTGTTTTAAATGTCTTGCTCCAATGTGGCCGACCTCGTGTCTCGCCTCTGCTCCGGCACGGCCCAACTTCTGTCTCGCCTCTGCTCCGGCACGGCCCGACTTGTGTCTGCCTCTGCTCCGGCACGGCCCGACTTCTGTCTCACATCTTGCTCCAAAATGGCCAACCAGCCACTTTCTGTTTCTTTCTCTCTCTCTCTCTCTCCCCCTCTTCCTTTTATTTTCCTTTTTTATTTCCGTTGGTTTGTTTGGGTTTGCTGTCGTGTTTGGTTCTCGATCCCTCCCTTCCCCACCTGCCGTTTTCTGTTTATTTAAGAGCTCTCAGAGCTTCACCCCACCAGTTTCACGAGCTTCAAGCAACAAGGACGCGGCGCGGCGCCCGACCCCGCCAGCGCCGGCGGCAGCCGCCCAAAAGCCGAAGGAGGCGGCCGGGGGGCGCAAAGCGGGCAAAAAGCGGCTGCCGAGGACGCCCCCGCCGCCCCTCGCCCTGCCCGCCGCCCGCTCTCCCCGCTGAGCTTCTCGGCCGCCGCGACTCCGCCGAGCCCCGAGGGGACGATGTCGGCGCCCGCCGGGTCTCCGTGGGCAGAGCTGCGGCCGCGCTCGCTCCGGCGCTCGCCGAAGGTCGGTGCTGGCTCCGAGGAGCATCCCCAGCCCCCGGCCCCGTGGGGCTCGCTCTGCCGCGGGATGGGCGGCCGCGACGGAGCCCACGTGCCCCCGAGGTGCCCGGGGGGGGCCGGGGTTTGCTGGGGCGCCCGGAGGTTGAGCGTGTAAAATTTGGGGAGGCGGAAACGGGTAGGGAAGGGGGTGCTGGGGGACTCGGGGGGGTCATCCCCCATCACTGTAGGTTCGTAACGTAGCACTTTAATTGTTCGTCTGGGTCATCGTGGTGGCTGGGGCAGAGGGGCGCTGCGATGCCCGGGGGCTCTGCCTGCGCGGGGACACCCTGCCGGACCCGTGTCCCTCTCCCCATCGCCCAGCGCCCTCGGGGTGTCCCAGAGCCCCCCCCAGCAGCAGGGCTGGGGCCAGCAGGCTGAGCGGGGCCGCACGGGGCAGCACCGGGGATGGTGGCCGGGGATGAGCCCAGCTCCAGCCCTGCCGTGATGCCCAGGGGGCCGGGGGCCGGGCTGTCCCCCCCCCGCTGCCAGCCCAGCCCGGCGGGTGTGCGAGGGGAGCGCTGTGTGTGCGTGTGTGCCTGTGCTCAATGCCGTGTTGTGAAGCGCGCCGTCCATCCGCAGTGCAACAGAGATCCAATCACTCCTTTTTGTTGGCTAGTTCGTCGTTGGGTTTTTTTTTTTTTTTTTTTTTAATTATTATTTTCTTCTTTTCCCCTCTCTTTTTTTGTATATCAATCATTTTTGTACAGAAGAACGAGCCTTTTTTGAATAACAAAGAGAAAAAAAAAGCAAAAAAAAAAATCATGATGCAATTTCTTTGGATTGCAAAAAGCAACTCTTTACATTTAAGTGAAGTGTCTTAACATTTTATATTGTTTTAAAAAATATATTTACATATTATATATATATAATATACGTAATATAAATATATATATAAATATTTAAAAAAAAGAAAAGAAAAGAAATAAATCTCTTCATGTCTGGTATATTAGGGGATGGATTTTCTTCCCTAGTTAAACTATAGCTCCCTGTGATTTTGAGAGGGTCAGTTCCTAGCGGCTTGTTAGCCCTCCTGCTGAGTTGGCATCCTCCTTCCACCCCCTTCTGTGGCCCGTCCCTGTCCCCATCCCCGTTCCTGTCCTGCCCCTCACCAAGGCAGTGGTGGGTCGGGGTCGGGGTCGGGGCCGGGGTCGGGGTCGGGGCCAGTGGCCACGCGTCGAGGCCGGGACCTGGGGCAGGGGGCAGCAGCTCCTGGCAGCAATAGCAGTCACTTGATGCATTTAATTTAATTTATAATTACTTTTTCTTGGTACCAAAGTGAAACACTGTAGCAAAGCCACAGCTTCTTATGGATTTTTTTGGGAAGGGGCCCATGCCTGGCCCCCTCCCCAGCCCCCCCCGCCCCAGTGCCGCAGTGGCCGTGCAGGGCTGGCCGTGCCCCCATCCCTCCTGTCCCCAAGCACAAGGGTGCCAAGCACCCAGGGCCCGCTCCACTGCGGGGCTCAGCACCTTGCAGCCAGCCCTGGGGGGTGCAGGGTGTGTTTTGGGGGGGGGTCCCAGCCGCCTCCAGCCCCATGGGGCTGTGGCCATGCATGCACAGAGGGGCCGGAGCTGCCGGCAGTGCCGCAGCATCCCCCTGCCCTGGCGTGTGCCGGGTGGTGCTGGGGTGCCCAGGGCAGTGCATGGGGGTCCCCTGCCTGCACAGAGTGAACTGGGGGGGGATCAGGGGGCACTCTGCAGCTGTGAGTGAGCTCATGCCCGGGGGGGGGAGGGGGGTCCACAGCCCCTCGCTGTGCCCCAGCCTTGCATTGGGTGTTGGCTGCTGCCTGCCCGAGCATTGCCAAGGGGTGCACCGGGACCCCGGCCCCAGAGCAGGCTGCAGCGGGGGCACATGGAGCTCCGGGCCACCCCCTTCTCTTATCCCCCCCCCCAACCCCCCTGGCTGCCCACCAGGCTGGTTTTCTATGTGAGCGTGTCTCTGCGTGTGTGCGTGCGTGTGCGTCCGGCATTTCATGGCATCATGCAAACTGCGTGTGAGCACCGAGCCTGGTGCTTTAGCTGAAGCAAGAGAACAAAACAAACAAACAAAAAAAAACCTGCTTGATCCTGATTTAAACTGAAAAAAAAAAAAAAAAAAAAAAAAAGGAAAAAATAATAAAAAAAAGGAAAAAAAAAAAAAAAGACAAAAAAAAGAAACAAGTGCTGCCTGCATCGTGCATGTGTCTGGAGGCGCCCGCTGCATGCGCACCCCGCTTTACTCGTCTGAATGTTGTTTAAGAAAAGGTTACAACTTTTAAAAGGACAAAAAAAAAAAAAAAAAAAAAAGATTCCTAATACTCTTTAGAGGCTGTTTTGGGGTTTCTACAATGTCGTGTGTCTCTTAGCATGAATTTTTCTTGTGAACTGTTTTGAAATTTAAGCAAACAAAAAACAAAACCAAGGACTCGCCGGGGCGGCGGCGGGGCCGGGCAGGGCGCGGGGTGGCCTCGCCGCGGCCGCCCGGCGGTAGCGTAGTGTCTGTATCTCTGTATGGATGCCATGGGTAGTTCTGTGCGAAACGTGACCATTGTAACTTGCAAACTCCGACGACAAAGGGTTGCTTTTTATTTTTCTTTTTCCCTTTACTACTTTTCTTTTCTATCAGAGTGTCTGGCTTTAATAAAATACTTTCTTTTCTCTATGGCACCTTTTCCCCGCAGGCCTGGTCTCTTGCGTCCGTGCTGCGGTGCCGGTGCTGGGGCGCGAGGGTTGGGACCCCCCTGCCCTGAGCCCGCCCCAGGATCGGGACCAGTCCCAGGGGCTGCAGCATGGAGGAAACGGGGTCCAGGCGCTGGAAGGCGCAGCAATAACAGCAGGAAACGCTCCTCGAATAACCAGTTTATTTCCGCTATATACCGGGACTCGTGGGAGGACAGTTTCCGAAGCAGGGATTTTGGTTGGGGCTGGTTGGTTTTTTTTTTTTGCAGTTTTGCGTTTACCGACTCGTACAACACGCCAGGGGTACACATGCAGAAGGGTTTAAAAAGTCAACACTGGTCCAGCGCTTTGTGTGGTCGGGGCTGGCCTGTCAGCTGAGCAAAACTTCTTACAAAATCCTTATAAATCTTTTGTAATATGTTACACATTTAGAGACAATATTTACAAAAAAAAAAAGGGGGGGGGGGAATTTACAGCAAATATTTGCATAACGTATGAGAACGACGTGTGACAGTGACAGTGACTTGACTTGATGCCCCCCCCCCAGCCCCAGGGGCGGCTGCCGGGCCCTGGCACACGTGTGCCTGTGCTCCCCAGGACCCCATGTCCCCACACCCCCAACCGAGCCGTGCCCCCCCGAGGTGGCAGCACATCACCCCCTTCCTAAAGTGCTTCTGGCCGGGAGGGCAAGCCTGGGGAGATGGGGTGGGCGGCGAGGGGGGGGGGTTACAAAGCCGCAGCACCCCAGGAAGCGCCCGCACTTCGTGCCGCCGGCACTGCCAGGGGGCAGGGACCCCGCAGGTTGGGGGAGCAGGGGATGGGGTGGGGGGGACATCCCCATGCACCCCCCCACCGTGGGATGGGGCCAGGCTGCAGTGCGGGACCCTGCAGGGCCCCCGTGACGAGGTGGCTTCGTCCCTCCTGGCCCACCCGCTGCACCGGAGCCACAGAGACGCGTCGCGAGGGAGGCCGTTAAATAAAAGCAGCTTGTCAGGAGCACAATTAAATACAGGAACAAATGCGAGTCCTTAAATTAAACACTGCCCCCCAGCTGGAGGGGGGGGAAGCCGGCAGCCCTGGGGGGGCTTTCCAGAAGGTCAGAGACATTGGGGAAAGCGCAGGGGGGGCACGGGGCCGGGAGCTGGGGGGCCAGGGCTGCCCGGGGGGCTCTTGGTGCTGGGTGCTTTGGTGGCACCGCCGGGCTGGGCCGGGCTGGGCGCCGCGGGCCGGGCTTTGGTGGACTCCAGGCTGCTGAGCCCCGAGTCCTTGTCACGGCAGGGCCCTGGGGGGACGTCGAGGCCCCCCCGCGGCTCCTTCCACTCGTTGAAGTTGAGGTCCTTGAGGCCGCCGGGCACCACCACGGTGTGCCGGCGCCAGCTGCTCTTCTTGCGGCGCGTCTCCGGGGAGTGGGCTCGGCGCAGGCGGACCCCCATGTCGTCGGCTGAGGCGCGCAGGCGCTGCCGGAGCTGCTCCCGCAGCGAGGGCCGCCCGGGGGGGGGCCCAGCCACCCTGGCCCTCCCCGGCAGGCAGCGGGGTCTCACCGGCCGGCCGGGGCCGCCCCAGCTTCCTGCGGGCCAGCGTGTCGCACTGGATGAGGCGGTGGGAGTTGAAGGAGGGGCGCCCGGGGGGCACCTTGTCCTCGCCCCCTGCGCCCCCTTCCACCTGCCCCAGCCTGGCCCGGGCGCCCTCCCGGCTCTCCGTGTCCGTCTCCACGTGGCTGAACTCGCTGCGCTCGTCGTCCGCCTCCTCCCCGCGGCTCTCGGCCACCGACTGCACCTCGGAGCACAGGCTGCGGTCGATGGTGGACAGGGTGGAGTATCCCGACACGATGGAGCGGGCGTCCGGCGCCGGCTCAGCCCCGGTGCCCCCGGGCTCCAAGACACTCTCCTGCTCCGGCCCCGCCGGGCTGGGGGCTGCCGGCTCGGTGCCAGGGCCGTGGGGAGCTTTGCCGGACCCCGGCGTGGCTGCCATGGCCTCCTCATCCTCCTGCTCCCGGCCCTTGGTGTCCCTGTGCTCCACGTCGTCATCGGTGCTGCTGCCGAAGCCCTCGGCCTCTCGCCGCTTCTTCCTCTTGCGGTTGACGGCTGAGATGAAGGGGATGGCGAGGAGCTCTCGGTGCGACGGCTCCTTGCGTGACGGCCACGTGCCCTGGAAGGATGCGGTGCCACAACTTAGGGACGGGCCACGTACCCTGTCCCCACAGCCGGGGCTCCCAGCTGCGGCGGGGGCATTACCCCGCTCCCCCCGGCCCCGGCCTGGGACCCCTCTCACCTTCAGTTTGGCAGAGCCGCTGTGGGTCGAGTCTGTAAGGCAGAGAGAAGAGAAGGGGGTTAGCGAGGCCCCGGCAGGGTGGGCGCATGCTGGGGCAGGGGTTCGGTGGGCAGAGCGGGGGACGCTGCTCTGCTCCCCCAGAGCGGGGAGGGGGACACAATGGGGCCACCGGCCCGGCCAGCCCCACGCAGGGGTGCTGGTGCTGAGCGGGTCTGGGAGGCTGCGGGAAGGAGCTGGAGTGGGGGGAGGCTCCGGTCCCACATGGGGACCCCGGCACCGCTCGCCCGCTGCAGCGCTGGTCACTGCAGAGCCCCGAGGTTCGGAGCAGGGCTGAGGGGGGGGCAGCAGGCAGACACACACAGCTCACGCTGCCACGAGCACGGCCGCAGGACCCCAACCCCCCCCGTGGCCATGGGGCACAGACAGGACTGGGGCACGGCCCTGCCACCACCCCGTCACCGCGATGGGACACGGGGAGCTGCCTCGTTACCAGTGCTGGGGGCTGCGGTGGGGCAAGTGCAGTGATGGGGGGGGGCTCAGACAGGCTGTGGGGCTGCCCAGCGCTCCCCAGTGGGTTAGGGGACAGGTGAGGACAGGGGGGTGACAGGCAGCCTGGCTCGAAGGACAAAGACAGCACAACAGGCACCCTCTCCCACCCTGCAGGCCCCAGCCCGGGATGGGGTTAGAAGCTGCTGACGACGAGAGAGGGGGAGGCAGAAAGGTGCTGAGCCCTCCCCAGGGAATGGGGACCCCCAGAGCCCAGCATTTGGGTGCACTGCTCCCGGGGCACTTGGCACCAGCCCCTGCCAGGGTGGGCCAGCAGCAGCCCCAGAGACACCACAGGGAGCCACCAACGAGTGGGGAGAACCGGGCTTGAAGGAGTTTGGGCTCTACTGGGGCCCGGGAGCCCCCCAGTGCTGGGGAGCCCTGGGGACAGTGGCTGGGCAGGACAGGACCCCCCCCCCCTCCCGCTGCCCCTCCTGCTCCCGCTCTCTCGTGGTCACCCGGAGGAATTAGTGCGTGAGCAATGCACCCAGGATCAACACTGTACCCGCTCTAGCTCTCGAGGAGGTCCGCTGGAGGAGGAAGAGGAGGAGGAGGAGGAGGAAGAGGACAGCACAGAGAAGTTCAAGGAAAGAACATAAGAAATCAGTCCAACGTCAAAGTCTCCAGGTCTCTGGGCTGGCAGCGTGAGCGGCACAGGGAGGGCACGGGCAGGGGCCCTGCAGCGGTCGTGGCCCAGGTGCCACCCGGCCGGGTCGCAGGGAATGAGCAGCCACCAGAGCAGGGGTGACAGGAGAGGGCAGGGAGGGGGCTCTACCAGCACCCATGGGTGTCCCCGCTTCCCAGTGAGAAGGGCACAGGCACAGCACGCTCTGGCACAGAGCTGCAGCCACGGAGAGCCCAGCCGGCTGCCCACGGCCGTGTGAGCAGGGGGACAGAGTGGCCGCAGAGGTGCCCGGGGTGCCCCGGTGCCAGGACCGGGGGGGACCCTGCCCCAGGCACGGCTCCTCACCTGAGGCATCGCCGGGCGCCGCGGTCCTGCCGATGTTGGGCAGCAGGTACTCGATGTTGGGCACAGACTGTGCCTCCTTCTCGTCCACGGGGGTCTGCAAAGGGATGGGGCGCTCGGTCAGGGGGCTGCCGATGGCCACTGGCTCTGTGCTAAGGCTCTGCCCCGCTCTGTCCCCGTCTCCAGGCCCAGCCTGGACTCACCTTCTCGCCCTTGTCCTCCTTGTCACTGAAGAACCAGTCTGACTGCAGAGGGAAATGGGAGAAGGGTTAGGGTCCAGCCAGGCAGCCCTGGGGTGCAGCAGTCCCCCCTCCACCCTGCCTCCCTGCCCAGGCAGCTCCCAGCCCCAAATTACGGGGATCAGCAGCCCCCCTCCAGCCCCGCTGACAATGGGGTCCCACCAACACCACCTACGTGCTGGATGAGGGTCTCCACGATTTTGTAGCGGTCGGGCATGTGCGTCACCATGTCGGTCATGTTGTCCTCGGACGTCCGCACCAGCGTGGGGCCGAACACCAGGGCCAGGTTTCGGGGCTCCATCTGCAACCAGAGCTGGGGTTGGTGCCCGCCTGTGGCTGCCCCGTCGGGTGCCATCTCCCTGCCCACCCCACCGGGAGCTCAGCCCCAGCTGGGGGGCTGGAGGCCGGGCAGGGGGTGGCGCTGGGTAGGGAGCAGCACCTTGTTCTTCTCCGAGTGGTCCGCAATGGTCTTCAGGTGGCCCACCAGGAACTTGAGCGTCTCGTAGTAGTGACCTGGCAGGTCCCGGATCTGTGGGAGGCACAGGGTCACCCCTCCGCTCACCCCACAAGCGGCCAGTGCCCCCCGCTGCCGATGGCAAGGCCCTGCCCCGTCTCCCTACCAGCTTCCGCAGCGTCCTCATCCTCTCGCTGGCGTCCTCGATCCGGTTGGCCTCGATGAAGTCGTTGTACTTATCTGAAAGGGACATGGGGGTCAGGACCAGGGGGAGGGGAGCAGGGACGCCCCTTGGGGCCAGGGACCCCTGGGTGCACCGGCCAGAGGCTTGGGGTGTCCCCAAGGACACGGAGGGGCAGGGAAGGGCCCGGGGCCGCTGGGCGCAGCGGGGAGGTGCCACGGCCGGGGTCGGGCACTCACCGTCAGTGAAGAGCGGCTCGGGCAGCTTTCGGAAGAAGGATTTCAACAGACTGCTGATGACGTTCAGGTCCTGCCACCGCTACGGGGAGAGAAGGGGCTGCTCAGCGGGACGGCACCAGGGCAAACCCAGGCACCAGCAGGATAAAGTCCCCAGCGCAGGGCAGTCCCGGGCCACCAGCACCGAGAGGGACACCAGCCAAGGCCACCATGGCCGTGAGGATGGCAGGAGAGCTGTCCCCACCCCGCACCCGGCAGGGAAAGCCCAGCACCACCACCGCTGCACCGTGAGATGTAAAGAGACGAACGTGGCCCCGCGCTGCCGCCCACGCTGCGGACAGCATCCACTAGGCAGCCCTGCCACCCCGGGGACGGTCACGGCACGGAGACGGGGACACGATGGGGACAGGGACTTGGACAACCCAGGGGCACGGGGACGGGGCCGCGCAGCCCTCACCTCGTCCTGCAGGTTGATCTCGGTGGCTCCCTTGTTGAGCTGCTCCTGCAGGCTGGACACCACGGCGTTGTTCCCGGGCACGCGGTAGATGCCCATGTACTCCAGGCCACGGTCCTCCACCACCTTGCAGCAGGCTTCGACGATCAGGGGCACATTCTGCGGGGACAGGGAGCGGTGAGGGACGCCTGGGGCTGTGCAGGGCCCCCAGGGCTGCCCCCAGCTGAGGCACCACCACACGCTGTACCTTGTTGTCCGGGGCCGGCTGGCAGTCCTCCAGCCTCACGCCAAAGGCGCGGGGGGCAGATTTCTTGTTCTTCTTCATGATGTTGATGCCCCAGGGGGCTTTCTGGGAGCTGCTCTCATCTGGGGGAAAAACAACCATGGGATTATTTCTTAGGAGCCGGGATGGACAAATGGCAAGAGCGTCCCTGCTGTGCGGCAGGGGTGAGCATGCAGGGCCCCCCCTCCCTGCGAGGCGCGCAGGTTTGCTGTGCCGGGGCTCCCCGTGCCGCAGGGGGGCACCCACCTTTCATTACGGCCGCATCCTGCCTCGGGGACCGGGGTGCGCTGGTTCCCGTCTGCTTTAGGAACTCGGCTTTGATCCCCAGCCCACGGGAGCCCTTGGGCGAGGAGTCGGGCTTGGCACCCGCCGGGCTGTGGGGAGAGCAGGATCAGGGGGGCACTGCTGGGACCGAGCACCGGGGATGGGCCCCCACCAAACCCCCCGCAAGGCCCGGTGTCTGCCAGCCTGCCCAGAGTCCTGCCCCGACCCCACGGGTGCTCACGGAGCCCTTCCTGCCCTTTGGCGCTGACCCCACAGGGGACCACAGGGCTGAGCCCCGTGCCAGTGCCGGAGGAGCAGCTCCAAGCCCTTTCAACCCCTTGCTCAGAGCTTGCCTGAATCAGGCCCTTCTTGCTCCCCAAGCAATCTCTGGGACGTGGGGGTGCTGCCCCCATGGTGGGAGGCGCTGGTTTTGCCCAGTGCCCACCGCTCCCTGGGGCGTCCGGGGGTGGGCAGGGTGCCCCGCTCGCGCCCCGCAGCCCCGGGCTCCATACCTCACTTTCCGGTAGTCGTTTAGCTTCTTGTTGATAAGCGCTTGGCTGGCAAAACCGGGGTCCTGGGGAGGCAGAGACAAGAGGGGAAGGGGGACCTTGAGCAGCGCGTTCTCCAGAGGCCCTGGGTAAGTCCACGCTCTCCCAGATGCCACACGGGGCCAGGCGCAGCCCGCGCCTGCCTCCAGCGCTCCTCGCCGAGAGGCACCTCCAGCACCTGCCGGCCCCAAGCCGGGGTGAGGGCAGGACCCGGGTCCTGGTGCCCCAAAACAACCGGTGCCCGGCAGCGCTCGCTGCCCTGCGAAGGCCTCCGGTGCTCCTCGCCGTGGCACACCGTATGCAAGCAGCACAGGGGCTCCAAGCCAGCCCCAGAGGCTCTAGTCCAGCCCTCCGCAGCACATACACCTCCATCTGCCTGAAGCAGACACGCGAACTGCACCCGACGGTGCCCCAAGAAACGCGACCTCCCCGGCAGGGTGTTCCCTGTGGGGTCCTGGCCCCAGCGGGCAGCCAGACAACTCCAAGTCCTCCAGCCCGGCAGCACCTTCCTGCACCCTCCAAACCGGGCTGTGCTGCAGCAAACCAGAAACCGCTCCGAGCTCAACGTCCCCTCCAGGGCCGGAGCTGTGCCACAATCCCGGCATCAACACCGAGTCCAACCAAGGCCATCGCGGCACCGCAGGGAGACGGCGCACACCGGCCCAGCGCCGGCACATCCAGCCCTGCACAGCCCCTCAGGTGGAGCCCGCGGCCCCGGGAGCAGCTCTCCCTTCTCCGACCCGAGCGACCACTGCACAGACCACAAGGGCTCAGCCCTGACCCTGCGCCAGCCCCGAGGACAGGCGGCGCCACGGGGACCGTGTCTGGCGCAGGCAGGGAGCTCCCTGCAGGTCTCACCCGCAGCCACAGCGACACCAACGCGCCCCGGGGTGCAGACGCACCACGGCCAGGGCTCCAGCCAAGCCACGCGCGCTCCTCTGCCGCTGCGCTACCGAATGCAAGCAGTGGCTCTGGCACGGCCCCTGCCTGGCCGAGCCTCCGCGATGCTCCGAGAGCTGCGCCGCCTGTGCCGAGCACCTCGGCGCACCCTGCCTGGCCAAGCCGACGGAGCCGCGCTCTTCTTGGATGCCGCGGTGCCCGGCAGCCCCCGTGCACCCCTGGGAGCACGGCGCGGCGCGCGGGACGGGCGAGCC
Organism: Heteronetta atricapilla; assembly: GCA_011075105.1. Lineage (NCBI taxonomy): Eukaryota > Metazoa > Chordata > Aves > Anseriformes > Anatidae > Heteronetta > Heteronetta atricapilla. The sequence goes on from CM021757.1 coordinate 5,142,011, forward strand.
CCACGCTGCCCGGCCGAGCACGGGCTGGCCGTGGCCTGGGGAAGCAGCACAAGGCAAAGAGCCGGAGAGAGCCGAGGCGGTTAGTGCCGGGAGAGCCAGAGGCAGCCGGGAGCCCCATGTGGCTCTCACCTCGCCCTCGGCCTTGCTGTTCTCCCTGATGACTTTGATCCAGGCCAGCATGTCTTCCCGATCCTCTGCCTGAAAGAGATATTCACAGAAGTCAGCGGTCGTCAGCCGGAAGACGTGCTTCCTCTTGGTCTCGCTGTAGGAAATGTCCACCAGGCACGCTCGGATGCTGATCGGCTGCTCCTCCTCACCTGGGGCCGGGCCGCAGGTCACTGCCTCCCGCCTGTCCTTGCACAGGTACAGCGAGTGGGTGCGCAGCACGGCGAAGACGCGCTTCCACTGCCGGATGCCTCCACCGACTTTCTGCGGGGAGAAGGAGCCGGGCCCGGCCGTCAGAGCTGCCCGCGGGCCCCGTGCCGCTGGCCGGGCCGGGGGTCCCCGCGTACCTTCCCCTTTTTGGTGAGGATCTGCTTGTAGTGGAGCCAGCCCTCCTTCCTCACGTCGCTGAACGTGACGTCCGAGAGGTCGGAGGTGGAGTGCCTTTTGGAGCGGGTGTCTTCGGACGTACCGAGGCTGTCCAGAGACTGCCGGGGCGAGACGGAGCGCGGGGTCACGGGTGCCGGCGGCGGCTGTGCCTGGCCCTGCCACCCCACGGGTCCGTGCCACCGGCACCCCCAGCCCCGGCCGCCCGCACTCACCCCGTCGGTGAAGAAGCTCCTCAGCATGCGGAGGCTGGGGACCCGGCTGGGCATCCTCCTGCCGAGAGAGCAGCCCCGTGAGCGGGGTCACGGCGGGGAAGGGACGGCGCCCGCGCGGCGGCCGGGCGACAGGAGCCAGCCCTACCTGAGGATCTTCCCCTCGTCCCGAAATGTGTTCAGACCATCGTCGCATGACTTGGAGCGCTCGGTGGTGATGGCCAGGAGGTAGGAAGAGCGGCGGCCAGCCTTGATGCTGCCTGCCAGGGGGAGGAGGGCAAAGCACACGGTCACGGGGCTTTGCAGGGCTCAAGAAGGTGCCGAAGGTGTCCCAGGGGGGTGAAGGGGGCAGAGCTGCAGTCCCCAGCCACAGCGAGCCCATCTGCCCCTGCCAGCCCAGCTCCAGGTCCGGGGGCTGTCCCCGTCCTGCCCCCACTTACTGCAGTCCTGCGAGTAGTGCCGGCTCAGGGCAAAGGCGAAGGTGGGCGAGGAGGGGCTGGTGGCAACGGCGGGCGCAGAGTTCATGGCACTGGAGACAACGGAGGAGGCAGGGACGTGCTTGGCCTTCAGGTCGATGCTGGGGCTTGTGGGCTCGTCTGCGGGAGAGGGGTGGGAGGTTGCAGGAGGGCTTAGAGCAGGATGAGACAGGAAAGCCTACACTGGGAGCCCCCAGTCCCTCTGGCAGGTGGCGGGTCTGCACCCCCAAAAAAGCCAGAAGCCCCCCACTGCACCCAGACCCCTGCACAGAGCATCCCTGACCCGCAGCGCACCCTGCCCGCTGATCCAGCCCCAGCCCTGGGGACCCCGCTTTGGGACCAAGCTCCCCACGGTGCCCTCCTTGCTTCGGGGCACTCACTGAACTGCCCATCCCGGAGCAGGGCCAACGCAGGCGAGCTGCCGGACTCACCGATGAAGGGGATGGATGCCAGAGAGTCCTCGGGGGCCGCCAAGGGGGCCACGCGCCGGCCCGGCCGCTCGGCTGCCGGCCTCTCCCCTCTGCTGCTGGCTGCTGGCGGGTCACAAATGTCCGTCTCCTTCACCCCATCGGGGAACACAAAGTTCATCTGCCGCAGGGGGGGGCGGCATCTTGCGGCCCGTGGGTGGCTTCTGACGCAGGACCACCTCCTCCCTCCGGTCCTCGTGCTGCTCGGGCACCCGGCTGCTCTCCAGCCGCTGCTCCTGGGGGGCTTCGGGGGCCAGCGGGGGGCCGGGCTGAGTGGGGCCGGCGGGCAGGGGGGCGACAGGGGCCGCCCTCTCCGGGAATGGGGCTGCCGTGGCGGCCGGCCGCTGCGTGATGCTGAAGGTTGGGAGGCCACCAAAGGCTGGGTCGCGGAAGGAGAGGGCGTGCAGCAGCCCGGTGCGGCGCTGGAAGGAAGGGCTGTAGCTCCGGTAGCCGATGTAGCCCGAATCGTCCACGCTCTGTAGGTTGGGCTGCGACGGGTGCTTCTGCACGGGGGCTGGCGGCTCCCGCGAGGCGGAGGAGGAGGAGGAGGAGGGGGGCGTGAAGGAGCTGTGCGTGCCGGGCGGCCCCGTGGCCGTGGCCCGGCAGAGCCTCTCGGGCGGCCACGCGGAGCGGTCGAGGCGAGGGGAGAGCAGGGCGCCGGGCTCCAGCGCCTCCATGGAGCGCCCGCAGCGGCCCAGGCTGTGGTCGGAGCGGGCTCGGTGCGCCCAGCCCTCGCGGGCGGGCTGCAGCAGGGTGTCGTGCGAAGCGCTGTGGGGCCAGCCCCGGGGGGCCGCCGAGCCCCCCAGCCGGTCCTGGGACACGCTGCGGTAGCGGGGCGGCATGGCGTATCGGCGCTCCTCCGAGGTGCTGCGCCGCGGCTCCTGGCTGCAGAACCAGCGGGACAGAGCCTGCTGGCACTCCTGCCTGCCCGGCACCCGCGGGCCCCCGCCGCCCTCCTTGAAGCTGCAGTGAGTCCGGTGCTCCGGGAGGTGCTTGGGACCCCCGCCGTAGCAGGATTTGGCGGCGGGCGGGACCCCGTAACGCTCGGGCAGAGAGGATGCGCTGGAGCTGGGGCAGCCGCTTCGGGAGAAGGAGCCGGGGCGCCCGTGGGGCACGGCGGGGCGCTGCGGGGGGCCCCCCCCCGGGCTGCGGCTCCTCGGGGCGGTGCGCGGGGCTGCCCCCCGCCTCGCTGCGGGCGCCGGCGAGCGTGGCCGTGCTGAGCGGGGACGAGGGCCCGGCGGGGCGGTGGGCACGGGGGTCCGGAGGCTGGCCTGGGGGCGGCTCAGCGCCCCGCGCCTGGAAGGGGTACGTCTTGCGTGGGTAGCAGATGGGGGGCGGCTCGGGGATGCTCTGCGCCCCGCCGGAGTACGGCTCGTTGCCCTTCAGGTAGGCATCCTGCGAGTACGCCTGCGGGAGGACAGGGGGTCAGGGTGGGGGGGACCGCGGCCACAAACCCTGCTCCCCCCCGTGGACAGGACCCCGCAGGGCCGCGCTCTCCTCGTTACCATCAGTTCAAGCTGGGCAGGGCCGGCTGCAGCCCCCCGGTCCTCCTCTCCCACGGGGCCCCCCCCCAGCGCCGAGCAGCGCCGCCGCCAGCCCCTTCCGCTCTCCCCGCCGCCACGCAGCGCCCGGCCGCCCCCCCTTCCTGCTTCCCAAAATACCCCGGGACGCACGGGCTGGCCCGTCCCCGAGCCCTGGCTTTCCCTTCTCACTTTTCACAGGCGCCTCTGACTCCACACCCTGGGAAACCTCAGGGCCCGGGGAAGGCACAGATGTGAGAGCCCCCCCCCCGCCTCGCCAGGGCTGCAAGATCCCCCCCATCCCTCTGGGGACTGTGCCACTGCTCGAGGACACCAGCGAGGACACCAGCAGCAGGTTCTGGCGCTTGCAGACCCCAGGAGAGGTGCCCACCAACCTCCCCCATGGCCCTGGGCTTCAGCCACCCCCCGAGGATAAGCCAGACCCTATAACCCACAGCATCCAGCTCTGCAGCTATGCCTGAGGATGAACCCCAAAAAGCAGGGGGCACATTCCCCAGCCCCCCTGCTCCTGAGCCCCCCCCGGACCACCATTTCTGCATCCGCTGAGCCTCACAGGGGTCCTGTCCTCAAGCATCCCCCAGTTTGATCAGGGGCACTTGGGTCCCCCCAAAAAAAAAACAGGATGGGCACATGCAGGGAGAGCAGCCCCTGGCCTGGCTGCACATCTCCTCCCTTCCCGGCTCTCGGGGAGCTGCTCGGGGCTCTGCCGGCTGCCGCGGGGCGTGGAGGACAGCCGCCCCCCCCGGCCGCACACCGCAGGAATGCCGGCACACCCCGGGAAGGCCACGCCGGGGAACCTGAGCCCTGGAAACCAAAGCGGTCCCTGGCACCCGCCCGGCAAACAGCGAGGGCAGGAGGAATTTCACTGCCCGGCTCCAGGATCTGCGCCTGGTTCAGCACCAGTCCCACCGGGACCCTGAGCTGGGGGGGCAGCCGGGGGCAAAGGGCTCGGCCAAGCAGGGGGGGACTCACCAGCTGCAGGATGTCCTCGTCCTTGGGCATGATGGAGAGCTCCAGCACGTCGGCACTGAGGAGAGAGGGGATGAGGGGTCAGGACGGCCAAAGGCCACAGCGTCCCCGTCCATGAGGGGACCAATGTCCCCGTCCCCACGGGAGAGACGCCGGCAACGCGCTGCCGGTCCCCATTCCCCCTCACCGAGTGAGCCACGGCTCTGCCAGCCCCAGGGACACCCAGGGACAGAGCCTGCTGCGACATGTCCCCTCCACGTCACCTCCCGGGCTCTGCCCAGCCCCGTGCTCCTCCCAGCCCCGTACCAGCCCCCTGGGAAGGGGACTCACCTGTTCTGGATCAGGGCGATGACCTGCGAGTAGGTTTTCCCAATGATGCTCTCCCTGTTCACCTTGACCAGGCGGTCCCCTGCAGATGGGGGGGGAAGAGATTGTCACCCCGAGCGTGTGGGAGGTGGGGACACCTGGCTGTCCCCTCACAGCAGGGACTGGACACGTCCAGGGCTTTGGTCAGGAGCAGAACCTTGTCCCGAGTGACAAGGGGAGCCGTGGGGACCCCAGCACTGCTCAGGACATCTCCACCCAGGGATGACAACAAGGTAAAGCGAGAAAGGGGGGGGGGAAGAGGAAATGCAAGAAAAGGACCAAAACGAGCCCCCAGAGCCCTGGCAGACGAGGCAGAGCTTTGTGCCCATCCCACCAGCAGCTCTGAGCCTCCCCGGCTCTGCCACCCAGCTGCACCCGCAGCGTGCCCCCGCTCACCGGTGCGCAGCCCGGCCTGGTGCGCCGGCCCGTCCTCCCGCACGTTCTTCACGAAGATGGTGTCCATGGGCTCCAGGCGGCTCCGGGGGGGGACCTGCTCCCAGGGGACAGGGGGTCAGGGAGCCATCGGCACGGCCACGTCCAGCCCCCCCGCGAGGAGCAAGGCAGGCAGCACACACACACGTGCACACCTGCGCACCCCCCCCATGCCCCGCCAGGCTTTTGCACGCTCGGCCCCTCGCCGTCCCTCCTCTGCCTCGCTGAGCCCGGGTGCCACAGCACCACGTGTGAAACACAGGTCCTGCGTGGGGAGACCCCTCTGCGGGGGTTCTGAGCTCCCCTTGCCCCCAAAGCAGCCACAACTCCTCCTTGGCACCACTGCGGCTGCGGTGCTTTGCAGGCACTCGGCGGGCGGGTGGTGGGCAGATGGCTCGGGCCGGTGCTGGCAGGGGAAGGGCGGTGGGGACAAGGTGCTGATGCGGGATGCTGAATTCCCTGGGGACCACCTACAGCAAGGCTGGTGTCCCCCCCTGGTCCCCATGGGCACCCAGCGCTGGGTCTCAGCACCCCAGCCCGCCCGGCCCCGCGGTGCCTCGTCAGCCCATCAGCACGTCGATGCGTTCTGACGCCTTCACATTCTCTCCCATCACCGTCAGCCTCCAGGGGAGAGAGGCCACGTCCCTGTCCCCAGACACCCGAACTCAGCCAAGCCGTGCGCCACAGGTGCGGGTGCTGAGCCATGCCCAGCTCCCCAGCTTTGGGACAGCCCCTGTGGCACAGTGAAGCCCCCAAGGCGCCCCGAGCCCACCTGCCTCTCCGCGTGTCCCCAGGCTGCCACCGTGCTGCTTCTCTGCCTGCCTACATCTGGGGCTGTGCCACCCACACCATGACCATCAACCCACGGAGGTGGCTGACCATGACCCGGCCAAAGCCTCCACCCTGACCCACAGGAGCCCTCTGACAGCCACAGCCCCCGTGCGGTGCCAGTGCTTACCTGCTCGGTTCCCATTCTCCTCCTCCTGCCAAGAGAAGAGAAAAACACTCATTTGGTGGCTGGGCCAGGACGGGCGCTGCAGGGGGACCAGGAGGGGACAGGATGGGGCGGTGGGGTTGGACTGCCCCAGCCAGGACTTGGCTGCACCCCACAAAGCCCCTCGCGGACCCGCGTGTCCGTCTGCCCCTCTGCCCTCTGCCGCCCCAGGCTGCGTGGCCAGGGTAAAATTAACTCCTGACACCGGATCCTGCAGGGCTGTCAGCGCAGCCCGGCGGCAGCCGGGAGCAGGATCTGGCCCTGGGGCACCAAGCTGCTGGGGAAGGGGCCGGTTTTGGGGCAGGGAGTGTGAATTTGCCGTGCCTACATGGGCAGTGGGGTTTACCCTTCTCTGCAGCCCCTGAGCACACACCCAGCACGTGGGACACCATCGCACCGCTGCCTGTGCGCCGAGCGGCTGCCACGGTGCCACTGCAGGACCGTGGGGCTGCCAAGGGACCCTCAGGGGACCCTGGAGACACAGACATACCCCAGCACCCAGCCCGGCCCCCAGGCAGCCCCGCTCCCCGGAAAGGCGCTGACGTGGACGCGGCGGTGCTGGAGCGCGAGGAATGCGGAGCTGCCGCCCCCCTCCCTGCTGAGTCAGCGCCACCGAAACTCAGCCCCCAGACCTGGCCGCCCGCCGGCACCCATGGGTGCCGAGCCAGCCGCGCCCTGCGCTGCCAGCTCGGAAGTGCCGGGTTTGGCTCAGACGGGTGCCGGGAGCGATTCCCAGCTCCTTCCCAGCAGCATCCGCCCCTGGCAGCTCTCCGCCGGCCCCTTCCCGGCCCTGCCGTGCTGATGCCCTGCTGGGCAGCACCGCGCACTCCATCCCGGGGAGGCTCAGGGGCAGGATCTGCCCTTAGCTCCTGGAGGGTGCCCTCGAGTCCCAGGAGGGGCAGCGGCGCCGCGGGCTCGCAGCGGGGTTGGGCCGTGCCCACAACTTCCCTTGGCAGCGCCGCGCTGCCGGAGGCGGCTCAGGTCCACGCTTCTGGCACAGGCAGGGAAGGGCAGGCACGAAGGGCTGGGGGGAGCAGAAGCGGGAGCCGGGGAAAAGAGCTGCCACCAAGGAGGCCGCGCATGGGGACACCGGGACCCGGCTTTGGCAGCGGGACCGCGGGCGGCTCGTTTCTCCCCACCCCGTGATTCACTTCCCGCAGCATTTCCCTGTCTGCTGGCAGTGGGCACGGGGCAGGACGGCATGCCGGGGGCTCAGCGCTGCCTTTTCCTGCTGTTCCCAGGGCTGTCTGAGCCTTGGGGCTGCTGCTTGGTGCTGAGGCATCGTCTCTGTTCCCACAGACAGCCGTGTCCCCAGCCAGGAAGGCTCCAGGACGTCCCCAGAGGCGCTGCCCACTCGCTGCTCACTCAGAATGCGGCTCCCAGCAGCTCCGAGGCTCCCCCGTCTCAGGGCCACCCATGGGTGGGGGCACCCAGACAAGGCAGGCAACGGATGGCCCACTCCATGGCTCCCCAAAACTGCCCCCCATGCCCCCAGGTAACACACAAGCATCCGGCACCAGCCGGCCCTCCCCCAGCCCCTCGGAGCCCCCAGGCCCCCCTCTCCAGCAGACCCTGGCCCGGGGGTCCCCCCACCCCCAGCCCCAGCCCTACCTTGGCCGGGGAGTGCACCGCCGACTCGGGGGGGTAGACGATGAAGTGGCGGAGGGTGAAGCCGAACCCCCCCTGCGTGCTCTTCCGCAGCACCACCGTCTTCGGGCCCCCCCAGGGGAAGGGTCCCTCCGGGGGCGCGTTGTCATTCGGGGACGCCCCATCTCTGCGGCCCGGCGTCGGCTGTGGGGACAAGGGGGGGGGATGTCACACGCAGCAGGGTGCAGGCAGCCAGCACCAGCTCAGCACCACGGCCCTCAGGCCTGGGGTCTGCCAAAAAGCCCCCTGGCTCCCAGGAGACCCCTCCCAGCCTCCAGCCCTGCTGCAGCAAACGGCAGCTCCCAGAGCCCACCCCAAAGGCATCCCCAGAGCCTCCTTGCGAGGGATGGTTCGGAAGAAGGCACGTGGAAAGGGAAATAAAAGGGGGGGGGGACCTGGAACAAGCCTTGCCCCGGGTCTGGATGGGACCCAGGACAGAGCAGACGGAGGAGAAGCTGCAGAAGGGGGGCAGCCGGGGGGTGCATGGCCGGGGGAGCCGGAGCTGTGGGGACAAAAGGTCCCCTTCCGATTACTGGTGACAACCAGGAGCGCCCTGGGGCAAGCCGGAAAGAGGCCTCCCGGGAGGCGGCGGGCACGGGGCCGCGGCCGAGGAAGGGCCGGGAGCTGGCAGGGCCAGGGCACTGGCAGGGGAGGCTTCCTGCAGCCAACCCCAGCTCGGGGCCAGCGCCGCCGCGCTGCCTTCCCGCATGGGCACGAGCAAGGAGCAAGGCGGCGATGCCCGGTGCCGGGAGCTGCTCTCCGCGGGGCTTTCTGCTGCGAAGCTTTGGCCGGGGGCTCCTCCGTGGCAGAAAAATGGCCCCGAGCTGCCCCTGCACCATGCGAGCGCCTGCAATGCAAATCCCCCAGCCTCGGAATGGGGACCGCAGGGACACGGAGCCCGGCCACGCGCCCTTCCTCGAGTCCCCCCCCCGAGGCGCGTCCTGTCACCTCCATGCCCAGCCAGGCGCACGAAGCGGGGAATATTTGACCAGGCTGTTCCTAGAGATAACCCCCGGCCCCCGCCGCCGGCTGGGGAAGGAGCTGCTGCCAGATAAAGCCGAGGAAGATCTGCTGGCGGCACCCGCACGCCAGGAGGAGCAGAAGGGCCCAAAAGGGACCACGAGGTCAGAAAGCCCAGGCTGGCAGAGGGGACAGCGCTGCACATCTGGCTGAGCACCGCACATCTGGCTGAGCACCGCACATCTGGCTGAGCACCACACATCTGAGGCCACATCTGCAGCGGGGGCTCCTCCAGCAGAGCCCCCCGGGGCCAGATCCTTCCCCGCTGGCAGCTCCGCTCACGGCGGCAGCGCCCAGGCCCCAGCAGCCACCGGATTCTCTCCCCGGGGTGTTAAAATTCAGATGAGATCTCCCCCCGGAGGCAGGGCAGCAGTGGCCGCTGGGGTGATGAATGAGGGAGAGACGAGGCAAAAGCCAGGCGGGGAAGGGGAGAGGGACGCACAAAGGGACACAAAAAGCCTTTGTCTGCGCCTGTGCTGAGCCGGCCCTTTCGCTGCCGATCGGCTCAGCAGGGCTCCCTGCACCCCCTGTGCCTTGTGTCCCGCGCACCCCTGGCTGTGGCACCCGTCCAGGCTGGGGGGCTGGGGGGGGTCCCATCCCTCCAGGGGCACCGCAGGGCCCCAGCCAAGGGCTCCCGCGTGGCATCTCCGCAGCACGGCCCCTTCTCCCGGCCCCCACGCCGCCCGAGCAAGCCCCCCCGGCAGCTCCGTCTGGGGGAGCAGCAACTTGCATGGAGAGACACGGGGAAGCTCAGAGGCTTCACCCCCCTCTGGCAGCAGCAGGGAGATGAGGGCGGCTTTGAGCACTTGCAGACCCCGCGGATACCCCAGGAGGCAGAGAGCTGCGATGCTCCAAACCCTGGCACCGGGGAGCCAGAAAACCCCAGCACCGGAGCGGGGCAAAGCAGCGGGACCCCAGCCCTACGCGCCCCCAGGACCCCAAGTCCTCCCTGCGCTGTGGGGACCCAAAGCACGACAGCAACGGGCGCCCCAGGCTCCCGCAGGGACCCCAGGCCCCGCACATCGCCTGTCCCCATCTGCGCCCTCCATTGTGTCGGCCGCCGGCTCGCTGGATTATTTTTAAGCTGACAGCTGAATGTGCCCTGCTGATTTTAACCAGCACAGACAAGCCTCGGAGAGGGCAGGAGCGGCGCAGACACCAGCGGCGGCACCGACCCGCGGGGATGGGGATGTGTCCCTGTGTCACGGGCATGTCGGAGCCGTGGCCATGGCTGCAGTGTGCCCCGTGACACAGGGACACGTCCCCAGGTCCGGGTTGCCCATTACCAAGCACTTAGCGCCAGCACCAGCTGCCCAACAGGCCCCCGGGACCCCCCCCCAACACGTCTCCCCCCTCCCCAGCAGGCTGAGCCACCCCATTAGCATCCTGCTCGCTGCCAGCCGCGGGCACCGGGAGGGGACGCGGGGCAGACAGAGGGGATTCTTCCCGCAGCTGTGGATGCTCAAGCGGGTCCCAGCCCCCCCCAAACCCACCACGGAAAGCGCTGGGGACCCAAGGCAAGAAGGTGCTGAGGCTGGTGCCAAGAGGCGACCCCAGCACGGTGCCCAGCACCCGGAGCTGGTCCCACGAGCCCGAACCCACCTTGCAGAGGAGCTGGAGGAGATCCTCGCATTGCGAACAACCCTCCCCGGCTGTCTCCAGCCCAAGGTCCTGACCTCGAGGAGGGACTGCGCAGGGACCCAGCACCCTGACCCTGCTGCCAAGGACAGGGGGAGGCCGGGCGGGAGCACAGCGCATTCCCTTCGCCCTGATCCCCCGTAGGACTCGTACAGCCCCTCAGGTCCTGCTCATGGGGTGCCTCCCCCTCGGTCCCCAGCTCCGCTTCGTCCCCCTGGCCTGCGCCAGCCCAGTGCGGGAAGTCACCCACTGTGAAGACCCAGAAGAGACCCCGCAAAGACCCCTGTGAGGAGGCAGGCACGGCAAACCATGCAGCACCCGTCTCAGCTCTCCGGGCCTCAGTTTTCCTCTTCCCCCACCCTAGCTTGGAGCTTCCCAGACCACAAAGCCCCAGCCGTGTGCTCGGACATCCCCCAGGGCAGCCCAGGACCCCACCGGTGCCTGCAGCTCTCCTGGGGGACAGCAAAGCCCCAGCGAGGGGCCGACACCTCAACTGTCATCCCAGCCATTTGTCCCCGGCGCCCCGTCCCCACTCCCCGCGGGGAGCCAGCCATCTCCTGCTTTTGGGCTTTATTTTAACAGCAGCCCGAGGTTTCTGACACACCCTGACCAGCTGCACCATTAGCCCGGCTCCCCAAAACCTCCAGCCCTGCACGGGGAGGGGGGGGGTCTGCCCCCACACTCGGGCACCGCTCTGAACTTCCCACAAGCCTCCCTTGAGCCCCGCTGAGCCTCCCCCGCCCCGTGCCAGCAGCCGGACACGGCCCCGGGCGCTAAACCCCGGCACTAAACCCCACAAAGCCAGCCCAGCGCTGCTGTCGCAGGGCCGTGCGCCGGGGCTCAGCCCAACAATCGGCCGTGGAGCCGGGCCCCGGGCACGCTGCCCGCCCTGACGCGGTGCCGGCCGGCACCTCCCGGGGACAGGCGGCCCCGGCGCCCGCACGCTCCCTGCCCACCAGCGCTGGGTCCTCGTGCCACATCGTGCCCCCCATGGGTAGGTAGCCCCTGCTGGTGTTCAGCCCCTGCAGAACAAAGGAGCTTTCTCCCCGCATCCCCCGGCACCCCCGGGGTGGGCACGATGCATCCCCCTCCCAGGCACAGCGAGCGGGACCCAAGGAGCAAAGCCCCCGTGCACAGCCCAGCCTCGGAGCCCCCCAGCAGGGCACGAGCCCGGCCCCCCAGCCCCGGCTCCCCGAGCGCCCAGCCCCAGCAGGGGACAGGGCAGAGGGATCACAGCCCCAGGCCACCCCTGCCTGACCCCACCAGCACCCTGCAGCCCCCCCCCCCCTCCCCCCCCCCAGCCAAGCAGCGACTCCCCCGCGCGGTTCTCACCCTGCGGCCCTTGGCGGTGCGAGGGGGCGCGCAACGGGGCCGGGGGCCCGGGGGCCAGCGGGGCTCGGGGGCGGCGGCGTGCCGGTGCAGGCTGCTCAGCCAGATGCAGCGGGGCTCGGGCGAGCTGCAGTCCACGCCGACGGCGCGCTCGCACCGCCAGCCCTTGCCGGCCCGCTCTACGCTCCACAGCGCCTTGCTCACCACCGCCACGGGGCTGGGGGCCGGCGGGGAGCCCCGCAGAGCCCGCCGGGACCCCCGCTCCCCTCTTCCCAAGCTCTCTTCCACCATTCGGCTGCGGGACGAGCACGAGCTGCGGGCGGCGAGGCGAAGCGGAGCGGGCTCTCAGCTGCTGGAGCAGCCGGTGGCCGGCGGAGCCACGGCTCCCCTCCTCGCCCCCGGCCCCGGCGGAGGGATGGCGGGGACCGGCCGCGGCGTGGCGGCTCTCATGGCGTGCTGGCGGCTCTCACGGCGTGCTGGCGGCTCTCCCCCACCAGCAGCACGGCCCCCACCGTGCACAGCGGAGGACGGGGGGGGGGACGGGCGGGGGGAGGCAGGCGGCTGCACGCCCCAGCCCCGCTGGAGAGCTCTGGCTCCAGCTGCTCGCAGCGCTCAGCGTTCCCAGCCCCGCCACCTCCCCCCCCTCCCCGGCCTGAAGTTTTGCTTCACACACACTTTCCCTTTTTCCTTTTTTTTTTTTTTGTTGTTTTGTTTTTTAACCGCCCCCTTCTTCCTCCATCACCCCGGGCAGCATCCGACCCTCCCCGCTTCCTCCTCTCCCTCCTCCCAGCCCCTTCCTTCCTTCCTCTGCTCGCCCGCCGCGGGGCACCGGGCGATGCCGGGACGGGGCTGACAGCGGCCGGCACGCCCCTGCGAGGGGCTCTGCAATGGGGAGCCCAGGGGAAGAACCTGGGGGGCCCAAAGCCCCCCCCCCCCCCGACCCCTTTCTGAGCACAGGGCCCAGCAGAACCCCCGCAGCAGGGACGTGTCCCAGCCCCACGCTCTGCTCTCGCATCCCCCAGGGACTGCTGCAGCCCCCCGGTGGCTGTGGCGAAGGCAGGGTTCTCCCAGCAGGAGCCCAACCAGAGCCCCCCAGCTCCTGCGCTGCCCCCAGCACCCCAGCACCAGGGCAGCGGGTCCCTGTTCCCCCCAGGCAGCCACAGGCCAGCAGCCCCCTGGATTTAATCCCCAGCTCACAGCCCCCGGGCAGCCAGGCACGGACCTCAAACCGTGCTCACCCCTGGGTACACCGGGGGGGCTCCCACAGCTGTGGGTGAATGATGAATTCCCCCTTCCCCAGCCCACCCCGCTGCGCATCCCCCAGAGCCATCCACACCAACAAAGACAACGGCGGCTCCAGGGGAGCCCAAGCTGGTCCGTGGGGTGCAGAGGAGGAGGAGGAAGGATGGGGAGGAAGGAGCGGGAGCACCCAGGGACAGGGACCTGGAGCTCAGCATCCCTGCAGGGGCCCTGGGCACATCTCGGGGGGCAGCCGCCGCGGCCCCAGCTGGGACAGCCCCGCATGAGGGCTCCCGCGCCGCATTCCTGCCGTGCTGGAGGCCGGGGGGAGGCACGTGCGGCCGCGCCGGGGAAATGCCGGGCATTGCTGGGATTGCAGCCCCCGGCCACGGCCCCCTCCTCTCCTCGGCCCCCCTGCACCACGACCACGGTGGGACCAACCTGCCAGTCCCGACGCCACGTGCCCGCTTCCCATGGCCACCAGCTGGTTCCGGACACCCCCGAGGGGACGGTGCCCAGGGCACAATGCCACACGGACCCCCCATGCGCCATCGGCACCGTGGCGTTCGGCACACCCCCAGCACCTACTGGGCCAAGGCACCACAGCCTTGTCCCAAAACAGCCCTGGTGAGTGTCCCAAGCCCCTCCAGGGGCTGCTCAGCCGTGTCCCCAGAGACCCGGCCGCACGTCCCCAGCACCCCCCAGGCACCATCCCGGTGCCTCTGCGCCACCACCCCAGGGAGAGAACAGGATGAGGAGACGTGGGGCACGAACCCATCGCTGTCTTTCCTCCCCTGGCCCCTGGGCACCGCCAGAGCCACCCCCACGTCACCCGGCGCCTGTGCCAGGGGTGTCCCATGGGAGCCGCCCCGGGGGGCTGCCCCGGCCCCCGCCTGCAGCCCGGGGACAGGCAGGCTGCCGACCTGCCCGGCCTGCCCCGACAGGCAGAGCCGCCGAGCCGGAGGAGCGAGCCGGGGCTGAGGCAGCTGTCGGTGCCAAGCAGCGGCCGGGGGGGGAGGCGCTTTGCTTCCCTGCCGCCTGCTGAAACCACGCAAAAAGGGAGAAAATTGCAGCCTGGGGCTAGGGGCTGGCCCCAGCCGGAGCTGCGTGGTCCCTGGGCAGCCACGGCGCTGTGCGACCCCGCACACTGGGGGCCCGATGGGGAGCACAGGCTGAGCCCCCCACCCAGCACCGCTCCTTGGCACCCATGCGTGGCCCTGTTTGGCCTCGCAGCCCTTGATGCTCAGCACCAACGCAGCACAGGGGCATTCTGTGGCCTCCGCGTGCTCCCAGTGTCTGCAGCTTAACAAGCAACGAGGCCAAAGTGGGGGCTGCTCCCCCCCCACACACACATCGGCACCTGGAGCTGTGCTGGCAGCCCCGGGGACAGCACGGAGAGCGGGTCTGATCCTGCCACCTCTGCTCACGCCTTCCCTGGCAGCACCGAGCACGCGGGCGGGCGCTGACCCCACGGCGTGCCGCTGGGGGTCGGGGGGGGCCGCTCGCCCCGGGGCGCGCTGGGCGCAGGGGGCTGAGCGGAGGTCGGGCCCCCCCAGTATTGTTCCTGCAGCCCAAACTGGGAAAGGTCAGGCGGCGTTCGCGGGGGCAGATTCCACCCCGAGGAATGCGAGCGCGCCTGGACGCCTTCCAAAATACTTGTGTTTTGCACAGGAGTGTCCTAAATAGACAGCCAAACGGGAGCAAGGGGGAACGCGGCGCGCTCCCGGCATGCACCGCCGCCGCCGGCACGCCGGGGCAGGCAGCGGGCGAGCGCCCACGCGTGCGCACCCACGCTGCCCGCGGCCAGCAGGGCCCTCTGCCGGCATCGCTCCCTGCCTGCTGCCCCGCGCCACCCGGGACCCTGCGGCGGTGCCACCCGGGTTTGCTCGCGCTGCCCTCCGCTCGCTCCTGCAGCCTCGGATCCGATGGGAAGTGCCCGACGCTGCTCCTCCAGGGCCGAGCAGGGCGCGCGGGTGAGCTGCTGCGAAGCCGAGGCACACGGGAGCCCGGAGGAGCCCAGCTGATGTCCCAGCCGTGTCCCAGCTGGGGCGGGCACCGCAGCCCCACGCTGACGCCCCCCCCGTCCCAGCTGCGGCCCTGGGTCCCTGCCAGCGGGAGCATCACCAGCCCTTGGCAGGCTGCGAGGATAACGTCACGCCGGGGCAAGAACAGAGGACAGAGGGACCCGAGGGACCAGAGGGACCGGGGGACAGCCAGCTGCCGGCCCTGCCGCCACCACCGTACGCGGGGCCCTGCTGAGCCCCCTCCTCCAGCACCGGCAGAGGTTTCCCCAGCCCGGAGCCAGCACAGCGCAGGAGCACACGGGGCCAGGGGGGAGAGGGCAAACACTAATCCCTCCTGAGCAGCAAGCTGAGATTAGGGTCAGAAAAATGAGGTTTTAATAGGATTTTCAGGGAAGAGAAAGCTGTGCTGAGGCAACAGCTGATTTTTAGCCCTTACATGGCAGGGTTTCCCTGCTCCCACCTGCAGCGGGGCCCGGGGAGGGGGACCCAGGTCCCACCCGTGCACCTTCAGCCCAGCCCAGCCCCACGGTGCTGCAGGCACCCGGAGCTACTCCAGCGGGGACGGTGACGGGTCCTGGCCCAGGGATGTGCCGGCAGAGGGACGGGGGGGGGCAGGTGGTGGTGGCGGTGTGACCCCCCAGGTGACAGCGCCTGGGAACAGCCACCCCACCGGCCCGGCCGTGCCCCAGCCTCTCGGATTAACGCCCCGCAGGAGAAAGCATTTTAATTCTCTTTAACCCAAACAGGGGCTGAGGAGCTTTGCAGCTCGGCGGGGATTTGGGGGCGTGCTGGTTTGTTTGCACACAGCCAGCGGGTGCCCCCACCCCTGGGACGCCCCTTCCACAAAGCCCCCCAGGAGCAGGAGCCAGAAGCACCCGGGTGACCCTGACAGCCCCAGCGGGGACGCACCGGGGTGGTCCTGGGCAGGACAGGATCCCTGGGGACGGGCAGGGTCCTGTGTGGGTTTGCTCTGACCATCCAAGCAGTTGCTCGTTACACAGCCTCCTCTTTTCCTGCTGCCTTCACAAGCACGCAGTTGGCAGCGGCACCCGAACACCCCCCGAGGGACTGCGCATCGCCACGCCGAGGCGCACGGAGCAGCTCTCAGGGGGGAACCAGGGGCGGCCACCACGAGCCGTGGTCAAGCACGGAGCTGGGGCTCCCGGCCCTCGGCCCAGCTCACGCTGGAGATGGCACAAACGGGGCCGCGGGAGGTGCTGGGCTCAGGGCACCCAACCCTTGCCCGAGGCGCTCGGCGCTGCCAAGGGCACGGCTCAAACCACGGCACCGCCCGGGGTGCCGGCACAACACCAAGGACAGGGCCGGGCTCTGCTGGGGGGCAGAGACGCATCAGCATGAGTGGCTGCAGCCCGGGGCCAGACCCCTCCCAACACCAGGACCCCCACCCGCATCCCCCCCCCTCCGAAGCAGCCGGGCAGGGGTGGTGCTGCCCAGGGGGTGCCAAAGACAAACCGGGCGGCAGAGCCGCTCGAGGAGCAGCGACCGGGATGCCTGGCGTTCCTCCCTCTGCAGCCTGGGTGTTAACGCGGGGAAGGAAATCGCCTGGTTCCTTCCCAACACAAACTTTTATCTTGACAGCGTCTCCTTCGCAGCCCCGCCGCCAGCCCGCGCCGGGTGCCGCTTGGCTCCCTTCCCTCCCGCCCAGCACCACCGCGCTCAGCCCCCTGCCGGCCCCCCGCGCCCCGCTGGGCTTTCTGCCCCTTTGTGTCCCCAAGCTGGAGGGCTCCACCTCGCCCAGCCGGGGCACTGGGGCTGTGGAACGGCATTAAGAGAAATGTGGGGACGTGGCCGGGGAGCCCTCTTCCTTTCCCCACACTCCCCAGCCCCGCGTGCCTGCTGCAGCTCTCCAGCCATGGGATTCAGCAGGCACTGGGGCAGCCCAGCCCTACGGGGTCCCCATCGTTCCACCACCACGGCCGGGTCTCCGGGGACCCACCCACGGCCAGGTCTCCAGGAACCCACCCACAGCCGGGTCTCCAGGGATCCCCCCGGGCCGGTGGCAGCGACGTGGGCGCTGACGCCAGCATCTGCGCGAAGCCTGCGGGCTCACGGGCTGCCTCCGCGCACGGCGCCGCGCCACGAGCGCAGGGCAGGATGCGGAGCTCAGCCCTGCCAAGCTCACACGCGCCGCCGAGCCCTGCGAGAACTCAAGGCACCACCTCCAGCCCCAGCACGGGCGGCCCGCAAGGCCAGGGGATGCTCAGGGGCTCAGCAACACGCTGGGCTCGGCTTCAATTCATGGCGCTGGAGGGGAAAGCGGCTGCGAGGAGGGGGACGAGGGCTCAGGCCCGAGAGGAAGGAAGGGGGGGAAGAGGGCTCGCTGGTGGGGCTGCCTCCGTCCCCAGCTCCTCCTCCTCATTCTCTGCCCTGTCCTAAAAACGGCGTTATCGGCAGCAAGCCCTAGAAAAGTAACAGGATTCCGTTTCCTGTTTTTCCCATGGAAACCCTCAAATAGAAGCTGGCCTCATTATTGTAATTTTTCGGGTCTTTTTTTCAGCAGGGCTAACAATGAGCCATTTCCTCCGGCGGCTCCGAGAGGCACCTTGCGCTCCGCTCCCGTTTGTCCACGGCACCACGGCGGAAAATCCTACCCAGCGAGGTCAGGGGCAGCTGCCGGCGACTTCCAGCCCCTGCCCCATGCGGGGCCGGGGGCCCGGGGAGGGGACGGCCACGTCCCTACAGCCCTCGCACCCACAGGGACCCCACGGCACCGTGCTTGGGTGCTGCACCGGGACCGGGCCCAACATTAAGGCCGGGGAGGGAGCACGGAGCCAGGCAGCACCCGGGCTTCTCCGGAGGCTCCTGGAAGCAAAAAACCGAGGGGGATGCCCACGGGAAGCGCCAGCTCCCGCACCTCGAGCCAGCTGCTAAAGCCAGGCAGCAGCTGCAGCCTCCCTACAGCCACAGGGAGGACAAGAGGCAGCAGGGGGGACACGGCTCTGGGGACACAGCTGGGGACGGCCGTGGCACCGGGTGCCGATGGTGTTTTCTGCAGGTTCTGAGCAGCCAACGCCGCCCTGCAGCCCGCAGACATCTGCGAGCACAACCTCCATCCCACCTCCCCTCCTGCCTGCGAAGCTGGCCCCCGCAGCTGCCACCCACCCCTTCTGGGGACATTGGTGCCCCGCTGGGACCACACCAGTCACCACCAGCCCCAGCAGGGACCACGCTTCACCCCGAAAGCGCTGGCACCACAGCCACCGCCCGCCCCCCCTGCCCGCCCCGGCCTCGCACAGGAGAAAAATAGCCCACTATGTGCCACAATAGCGCGATTGTCCCCAGAGCCACCGGGCCCCTTCCCACCCGCCCCCGGGAGCTGCCCCACGCGCTCAGCCCCATCAAGGGCCCCTCTGTTGCCGCCGGGGCAATGGGCACGGCCGCTGCGAGCACCCCACACCTGCGCCCCGGGGTGCCCCGTGCCGGCTCTGCGGCGCTGCCCCAGGGGTGTCTCCCATGGTGGTTATTTTAAGGCAGAGCTTCCCCTCCCTCGCCGCGGGCCGGTGGCAGGGCAGGGAGGAGCTGCCAAGCCCAGGGCCACCCGGCCGGCTGGGAGCCGGCAGCAGCACCAGGAGCCACCTCGCCAGCTGCCCGGGGACCCCAGCGCTGTGGGGCTGCTCCGGCAGGATCCGTGCGGGACCTCGGTGCAGCTCACCGCCCCGCTCCCTCCTGCTGCACCGGGTGCTCAGGCACTGGCTGGGTCCCAGCGCAGGGTGACAGCAGGATGGCTCCCTGCGGTCAGCGGCGTTTCATTTTGGCCACTTCCAGATGACTCACGAGCCGGGTTTCCACCCCTTTCCCTGGAGAGAGCCCGGCCACCAGAGCTGCTCGCCAGCTCCCAGCTCAGATTTTCCCCTTGCTCAGCCCTTCCCGCGGTGCTGAGCCATCGCTCCCCGAGGCGCCCGCCCGTGCAGGACGCGCAGGAGTGGGGAGGGCGCAGCTGCCCCGCGTGGGGCCGGTGAGCAGCCCCGACCCCTCGTCCAGCTGCAGCCCCAGGAAGCCAAACTGTACCGGGGCCGGGATCCTCGGGGACTGGCACAGCACCGAAAAGCCCTGCCGTACCCGGGGCTGAGCCCAAAGGCAGCGGTGGGGACACCCCCTGTGCCCCCCCAGTGCTCCTGGCTCCCTCCAAGGCTGCGGCTCTGAGCGGGCGCAGCACAGCACCGCGGCTCTTGCGACACAAACCCGCGCCGCGCCTCGGCAGAGGTGTGCTGGCTGCCGTGCTGCCCGGAAAGGCAATTAGGGAGACTTAATGAAATCCTGGGGATAACCAGCCGTGGAAAAGGAGTCAGCGCTTTGGGTGCCGTGAGCCAGCGAGGAGGCGGCTGGGCCGGAGCCAGCAGCACCGCGGCAGGTTTGAAGCAGCCACCACGGTTTGCAACCCGGGGCATCCTGAGCCAGCCTGGCCCCTGGACACCCCGGACAGGTTTTGGGCTCGGCACAGCACGGCGCAGCTGGCGTAGCCGGCCCTGCTGCTCGCAGCCTGCAGGCAGCCAGGTCGATATTTTCCAACTTGAGTGCTTAAAATAGGTCATCTATCTCCACTCCTTTTTAAATCAGGTCTTGCTGCCTGCTAAAGACAAACTTGGTTTATTAATGGGACAGCACCAACTTGAAAACTGACCTTTTCTTTCCCTTTAATGAGAATAAAAGAGCATCCCAGAGGCCCGGCACGTCCCGTGACGATCCCCTCTCCGCGCTCTCCTCCAGCTTGCCCACCAGCAGCTCCGTGGGAACCGCAGGCTGAGGCCCCAGCCCCAGCTCCTGCTTCCAGCGCTCCCGGAGAGCCGCTCGCCCCCGGCCCTGCCCGCCACGCTCCGCCGAGCTGCTCCACAACCTCCCACACCTCCGGCAGCCGCCGCAGCCCTGGGCTGTGCCCGCACCCTGGCCGGGAACCCACGCCCAAAGCGGGACCATGAGCCAAACCCCAGCTTCTCACCAGATCTCCCCCCACCAGAGACCACGGGCGCAGAGGTGTCCCCCAGCCCTGCCTGCTGCATCCTTCAGCATTTCCTTCGCATCTGACCCCGGAAGCAACGTGGATGGCGCTGCAAGACCTTTGGGGGGCTTTAGGACGCTAAAAGTCACCCAGGCGTCACCCTGCAGCGCAAGAGCCGGGTGCCAGAGCTCACAGCGCGTGATGCGTGCTCAAGGTTAAACACCACAGCCGCGGCGAGCCCGGGAGCCCTCCGCACAACCAGGGACCCCCGGGGCCAAAAGCCCCCCTCCGCCAACCGGCCCCCAGCACCTCGCCACGCCGCACGCCCCGACCCTGCGTCGGTGCCAGGTTTCACACTTGCAAGCCAGGATTGCGGCAGGAGGCCCGAGCACAAGCTTTTCCTGTCTTTCAAGTTCAGGGTTCAGAAAAAAAAAAAAAAAAAAAAAAAAAAAAAAGCATTAAGAAATGAGCAGCTCCTGTAAATAGGGAGCAGCTCCATGGGGCCCAGTGCTGAAGGGTTCAGCCCCGGCAGCGAGCAGGGGGCTGTGTGCGGCCTCTGCCCCTCGCCGGGACGGCAAAGTGCCATGTGCACAGAGCCAGGTCCCACGTCCCCGTCCTCCCGGCCATGCCGAGGGAGGCAGCAGCAGTTAAATTGCTCACCCCGTGTCCCCAAGCTCCCCAAAGTCACCCAGCAAGTGGGTGGCAGAACCAGGCAGAGAGCAAAGCCCCCATGCTCCGGGTCCTGCCTCTCAGAAGGGCACATTTCACCCCAAAACGCAGCAGAAGACAAGCCCAGATTTCAAGAAACCCCCTCAAAAATCCCAGCCCCAACGCGCAGCAATACGGAGTAAGCACGGAGGAATCTGAGGGGAAACCATGATTAACGCTCAGCGCTGCGACGAGCAGCACTCCTCATATCTGAACCATTTCGCACACCAATTAATCCTTTGAGGCCGGTTATTAGCCCCACTGCGGGGATGGGGAAGCCGAGTTCAGATAACCAGGAACTGGGGAACACAGACCGAATTCAGCTCTGGGGCGAGGACGTGCAACCTCTGCTCAGAGCGGCAGGCGTTGTGCCAGTCTGCCACCGTGGCCTACATACCAGATGGGCGCTAACCCGGCACGCACCCACCACCGGCCCCGGTCCCCAACCCCACGGTGGGGTCCCCATCGCTGCCCCCAGCCCCACGGTGGGGTCCCCGTCCCCGCCCGGGCAGCGGCACAAAGCCCGGCACGTCCCTCGCCAGCTGCGCGCCTCCCCGGCCATTCGCCACAGGTCGCTGCAAGGGGCCTGATCCTGCGCCCCCGCTCCCACCGGTCCCCAGGGCGGTGCAGGACGTGCTGCAGACCCTGGGACCCGGTGCCAGGGGCAGGGGCCGGGGTTCTGCCCCCCGCCCGCCGGGATGCCGGTGCCAGCGCCACGCCAGCGGCATCGCCCCGCCGGGCTCAGCCCGGAGCCAGAAGCAGGACGGGGCCCGGCTGCAGGGACGTTTGGGGACCGAACCCCCCCGGCCGGCGGTTCCGGAGGGGGAATCGCGCGGGGCCGCCCGCGGGATCGGCTCCAGCCCGGCCGGACCCCGGCGCCGCGGCCCCGCCACGCCGCCGCCCTCGCCATGCACCGGGGACGAGCCGCCGAGCCCCGCAGCCCAGCCCCGGGCTCTGCCCCGCTCCCGCTCCCGTCCCCGAAGCGCCCGGGCAAAGCCAGCACCCGACTCCGACCCCGCTCCCGGTTCCCCCGGTCCCTCCCGGTGCCCCCGCCCCGAGCCGCTCACCGCGGGCGGCGGGATCCCGACCAGGCAGAAGGCGATGCCATTCATCGGGGCGCGGCTCGGCCCGGCGCGGCCCAGCAAGTCCCGGCCCGGCTCGGTACGGCCCGGCACCGCGCGGTCCCCCTCGGCTCGGCACGGCTCGGCTCGGGCTGGGCCGGCCGCGGCCCCGGCCCCGGCCCCGGCTCCGCCTCCTCCGGGCGCCAGCGGGAGCGGGCGGGGCGCGGCACGGCTCGGCACGGCTCGGCTCGGCACGGCTCGGCACGGCTCGGCACGCCGCACCGGGACCGGGACGGGCACAGATGGGACCCGCGAGGGGCTGGGGTGGGCAGGAAGCACCCAGGGAGCAGGACCGGGGACACCCAGGACACGGGGGGGGGGACCCGGAGCGGGATGGGGCAGTGGGAGCGGGCAGGGGGTGGCAGGACAGCGGGACAGGGACAGCCCGACGGCAGCAGCAGGGAGATGCAGAGGGACAGACGGACAGGAAACGCCAGGACAGAGGGACCGGACTGACAGGGACTGGCACGGGCCGGCACAGGGACGGAAACACCGGGCTGGGGCTGGCGGAGGCCAAAGGCTGACGCGGACCCACGAGGAAAGGAAACGGCCAGGACGGGAAACAGCGGGACAGATGGACAGAGCCTTGCCCAGCGGACAGAGGGACAGGGGACAGCCGGACAGGGCTTGGCACGGCTCCGACCATTTGGAGCAGAGCATCCTGAAGCCATCCCGAAGCAGCCACCCCACACCTCAGCCTCGGGGTGCCCACGGCTCCGCAGAGGCTTCGAGCCCACCACGGGCTCAGCCAAAGCACGCAGGAGGGACCCGGGGCTGGCCCGGCCGCCTCCCCAAACCTGCCTCCCCCCCAGGGGCATCAAAAGGCGTTTGAACGGCCTCACGGGGGAAAATTTGGCAGGTACCCTCCCCGCAGAGGAGGGAAGCCGAGCAGCTTTGCCAGCTCCCGCACCCTCGCCCTGGGGTGCCGCAGGGCGACAGCAGAGGGGAAACGGAGCCACACGTGACGGGAAAGCGCGAGGAGGCGCAGGAAGCCGGGGAGGAATGACGGCCACAGCCCGCGGGGACGCACGGACGCTGCGTGGGGAGGACGGGGCAGAGCCGTGGGGCTGGTGCTGGGCTTCAGCTGGGGGCAGCGGGGCTGAGCCCAGGGGCCTGGCCCAGGGGTTGTGGTCTCCTGGTCTATCAGGGCCTGAGAGCGGCCCCGTAGGGGGGTGAATCGCAGCAGCACCCCGAGATGGGGCTCCTCAGCTGCCGGTGGGTGCCACCACCATCCTCAGCCCAGCAGGGACATCACTCGGGGCTGGCACCCCCGCCCCCCCCCCCCCCCCCAAGCTGTGTCCCCTGCCCACCCCCCGGAGGTGCCAACCCGCGCCCTCCGTCGCACGCGCCTGGCGCGAGTTTTCCATGAAACAATGCAGAAAGTCTGCATCAACAAGGATTTCCTCCGGGCACTCAACGAAACCTCAACACCACCAGAAAAAAAAAAAAATAAAATAAATGACCCAGACGTCATCTTCCACCTCAGAAGCCCCCGGATGTGGAGGAGCCACCGCTCGCCCCCCCAGGAACCCGGGGCTGGAGAGGCCGCGGGGCCGGATCCTGCTCCCAGACACATCCTGCCCACCCCCAGCTGCCAGCTCCCCGTGTGAGCAGCGCCGGCTTCTTTGGGCAGCCACCAGCTGTGTCCCCAAACGGGG
Organism: Heteronetta atricapilla; assembly: GCA_011075105.1. Taxonomy (NCBI): domain Eukaryota; kingdom Metazoa; phylum Chordata; class Aves; order Anseriformes; family Anatidae; genus Heteronetta; species Heteronetta atricapilla. The sequence continues at coordinate 5,165,358 of CM021757.1, forward strand.
ACAGGGCCCAGGAGCTGCCCCCCTGCGAGGGAAGGGGGCAAGGGGCAGGGTTTGGCTCCAGGCTGAAGCTTTTGGGAGGTGGCCGGTGGCAGCTGGCAGTGCTGAGGCCACACGGGGCCCCTGCTGCAGGGACAGAGGGACAGAGATGTTCCAGCCCTTGGCACCGGCTCATCTGGCCTAGAGCCAGCCCTCGGGACGGAGCCACAGCACCTCGAGGGGCCAGCGTGTATCTGGGGGGACCCCTGCATGGGGACCAGTCCCAGCACCCAGACACGGACAGCGTTTGGGATGGGTGCGTGCCAGTTCCAGAAGCACGACAGCGACGCCGGGAGCACGACCTGCGTCCGGCTGCAGCATGGGCAGGGGGCCCTGGGCGAGCTGCGACGCAGCGGGACCCCCGCTGCCAGGCCTGCAGCACAGAGGGTGTGAGGGGACAGTGCCTCGGGACCCAGCAGCCAGAGGGAACGGTCGGATGCCAGCAACAGGAAAAGCGAGGGGAGGCCTCCTCCCCATGAGGGTGCAGCCGGACCCGCGCCCCGGTGCCGTGCCACAGCCCCCAGTGCCCCCCTCGGCACCTCCCAGCTGAGGGCACAGGGGAGCAGGGCAGGGCTGGCCAGCCTGGCAGCTCCACCGTGTCCTCTCCCCAGGGACCTTCCAGGAAACCTCTCCTCCAAGCTGGGCTGGCACCGAGCACCAACCCGACTCCGTCCGCGGCCCTTCCCAGCAGCTGGCCCGTGGGACGGAGCGGGGCAGCTCCCGGCCGTGCCCACCCACCCGCCGCCTGCTCGCGCTTTCCATCCCGGGGGTCCTGCCCCTGGGAAACAAGGCCACATCCTGCCTGTGGACCCCCCAGTAACCCCCACGGTGGGGCTGTGCTGGCCAGCCAGGAGCCCAGCACAGGGGACGCGCTGCCAGTGGGACTCAGACACAGACCCTGGGGTCCCCCACGTGCCCTTGCCAGGGCAGGGGGTGCGACCCAGGCTGGCCACAGGGGCCCTGACCCCCCCCCCCACCACCACCGTGCTCCAAGCAGGGCTCAGAGACAGGGGAGGGCCCTCAGGGAGATGCAGTCACCCCCGTCAAGGTGTGACCCCATTCTGGGGTGAGCGGCCTGGGGGGCTCAGAGGGGCCCCAACACCAGCCCTGCTCCTGGCCCGGATTTTCCACATGGGTTGCAGAGGATACCACCGCGCCCCCACCCAGCTAATGCCCCCCCCAGCCCCCTTTGTCTCCCCCAGCACCACGACCCCATCTGCAGGGAGGGGGCGGCACACATCGCCCCCGAGGGCACCCCCAAGCCTGGAGCTGTCAGTGCTGCCCACCCTGCACCCCATTTGACAACGATACACCCCAAAACCCCCGTTCTGGCCCCAGCCACCAAGGCAGATGCTCCGCTCGCTCGCCGTTGCCGCTTGCCCGGTTCATCGGGGCGGATCCGCTCGTGCCTCTAATCCCCCCCGGCCCCCACCCGCAGCCCAGATCCCAGCAGCTGGGGCACCGGGCTCCAAAACCCTGCGAGAGCGACCCCCCCCGCCGGCACAGGCTGCTGCTCCCTGCGGAGCCGCTTACGCGCCGCAGACAAAGGGAACGAGAGGGGAATCACAGCTGGGTGATATTTTTTTAACCTAATCCCATGAATTAAAACGAAGAAAAGCAACCGCAGGGCACAGGAGCGGTGCTGGTGTGGCCAGGGCAGGGCACGGCGCTGGCAAATCCCTTGGCCCCCAGCTTTCCCCAAGCCCGCAGCGGGGCTGTGCCCACAGCAGCAGGGCTGGGGACGGGGACACGTCCCTGGGGGGCAGAACAGGCTGGGTGCTGGGTGCCTCCATGGGGCTGGTTCCAAAAGGACCCCACTGGCCCCGCACCCGGCTCCCCGCAGGCACCTCCCAGCCGGGAGCTCCTCTCCCCCCGCAGCAGCCGCTGCTGCGCGAAGCCATCTTGAGCCGGCGGCAGAGCGGCGAAAGGGTTACGGCCCCCACGGCTCCGTCCCCGCCGCCCGCCTCCAGGTTGGGGACAAACAAGAGCCAGGCGGCTGCGATGGAGGCGCGTGGAAGCCCGGCAGCGAGGCCGAGCAACGCGGGGCGGTGCAGGCTTGCATCGACATCCCCGCACCGGGGAGGGGCCGAAATCCTGCAGGGAGCCGGGGTACCCCGGAGAGCCCCGGTTCCACGCGCTGCCCTGGGCCCATCACGGCCGGTGAGAGAGCGGCCGGCCAGAGCTGCCCCGCTGGCCGCTGCTGTCCCCGCCTGGGTGCCGGCAGGCACGTGCCAACCCGCTGCCGATCGCAGCCTAAAATTACCACGGTGCCGCTGCCAATCAGGGCGGCGAGGGAGGCGTGCGGGCTGCTGCTCGGCAGCTCCTCTGCATTGCAGCTGGAGGTGCGCGAGGGGGGATTCTCCAGCGGGAGAGCGCACCCTGGGGCGCCGCGGGGCAGGGGTGCGGCGGGCCCGGTGCTCACGGCCCCAGGGGGGATGCTGCGCCCGGGGCTGCAGCCCCTGCAGGGTCTCAGAGCACCACGTGCAGTCCGCACGTTGGCGTTGGCTGCTCCGGCGGGGCAGATGCGAGCGAGGTCCTGGGGTCTGGCCGGGCTGGCGAAGGCACCAGCAGGCTCTCGCCCACGCCACGCACGTGCCTGGGCGCTTCCCCGCCTCTCCTGGCCATGGACCTGCCCCAGGCTGGGGGGGGTCATAAGCACGCGGCCCCCAGCGTGCAACAAAAGCTCGCTGCGCACTGAGGATGCATCGTGCTGGACCACTTGGTGCGGCCCCAGGCCCACCCGCATCGGGGGGCACAGCAGCAGTGAACACTCGGATCTGGGCCGAGCCCCAAGGATGGTGCTGGTGGCAAAAACAGGAGGCAGAGCCTGATGGGCTGTAGGGCGGGAGAGGAAGCCCCTCACCCTGGTGTGCAACAGCGGGGCCAGGAGGTGCTCAGTGGAGAATAACCCCTCTGGAGGGGGCCGGGATGGGAAAGACCCAGACCCCCAGCATGGGAACACCGTGAGCACCCACAGCCTGGGGTGGGCACCAGGGAAGGACACAGCATCCCAGCACGATGGCCAGAATGGCTCCCAGAGGCGTTGGCTGGTAAATAACAGGGCTGGGAGACACGGAAACACCAACGGACGCAGCCTCATCGGAGACCCCTGTGCTTTTACCACACCCTACAGCCCCAGGCAGGGGCCCCCTCCCCAAATCCTGCTGCTCGCATCCTTCCGTTGCGCTACCGGGAAACACCCAGGCACACCTGGGGCCACAAAGGAGACCTGTGGCAGAGCAGGGACCATCCCTCCGGCCACCCACATCAAGTGGGGAGCCAGAAACCGTCCCAGGGGCAAGCACCTGGCCAGGGCGAGCACCCACAGGTGCCCAGGGAGCTCACGTGTGTGGCCATGCACCGAGCATTCCCGTGCCACGGCTGGGGAAAGCGCTGCTGTCACCAGGGCGGGGATGGGACAAGGGGACAGAGGTGCTGGGGGCCGGGTGGGGGCTCAGCCCTGGGGCTGCCGATGGGGTGGGGGGGGCTGCTCTGGGCAGAGCAGGCGGGGAGGCTGATGGGCCGGGGGGCTGCAGGCTGGGGGTCTTGGGCAGCGATGCTGGGCGTGGGAAGCAGCGATGCCGGGCACCAGGTGGGGGCCCGGGGAAGGAGAAGGGGACCCCGGCCAGGGCTGCTGCGGAAAGCCTCGTACCGGACCCCCCCCCCAGGACCGGCACCGCGCCCACGGGTGCGGCTCCTCACCGGCCCCTCCCGGCCCTCCCCCCCCCGCTCCTACCTGCTCCATGGGGCCGCTCAGGGCACGGCCGCGGCGGGCCGGCCGGGGGCCATGGGCCGCTCCCGGTACCGGTGCCGCTGCCGGAGCCGGTGCGCCCCGGTGCGGCCCCGCTGCCGCCGCCGCCGCCTCTCGCCGCCGCCCACGCCCGGCGCCGCCCGGCGCATCCCGGGAGCGGCGTCAGCGGAGAGCGGCGGCGGGAGGGGGCCGCGCCCGGCCCCACCCGGGGCCCCGCCGCCGCCCCGCCCCCCCC
>CM021757.1:5169779-5188460 GCA_011075105.1 Heteronetta atricapilla
CGTTTTATTGCAAATCCCCGCTCTCTCCCTTCCCACCCCACCCCCCCAAAACCAAAAAACCATCGGTCAAAACGACGATAAAAAGGAGTTACAAACACCGAGGTCAGCTCTCCCGGACTGACAGCTTACAAAAAATGGGAACTTCACACCAGCTTCCCCACGGGACCTGCAGCAGTTACTAACGGCTCCACACGAGAGGCCAAACATGCCTATTAATACAATATATACAGACAAACCCCCTCTGGAACAACCCCCAGGTACAGCCAGGCTCCCCCCCCCACCCCCAAAAATAACCAAACACACCCAAAGTGCATTTGTCGCGTTATATCAAAAAACATTTCTTCTTCTGAAAGATTGGCCTGCAAGTCTGTTCTTTTTCTTTTAACCATTTAGTAACTTTTTAATATAGTTTATGAAAATAAATTATACAGCAACTATTTTAATAAATTAAGCACACACACACAAAAAAAAGAAAAAAAAAAAAAAACAAGCAAAGCTGCATTTTACCGGAGGTGGTTCCTGGCCGGGAGCCTCCCCGGCCCCGCTGCCCTTGGCTCCGTTCCCACCTGGGAGCCCCCACCCAGCACCGGGCGCTGCCCCCCAGCTTCCACCAGGGACTTCCCAGGTAAAGCCCGGGGGTGGGCACCCGGCCCCCACCCCGCCTCTGAGGGGCAGGCTCTCGGTGTAAAGCCATGCACGTGTCGGACGTGACCTGCATGGACCTGAGGCCGAAGGCTGGAAGGTGCCTCCTTGGGGGTCCTGCTGCCAGGGAGCCCCCAAAGGGCTCCCCACAGATGGCTCCTGGCCTTGCGCTGCCCCTAGCTCCCCTGCCTCCCTGCACGTGCTCACACGGCAAACACTTCCATGAGAAAAACACCTCTGGGGTTTAAACGCAGACAGATATGTCAGGTGCCGCGTGCCCAAAGGGACAGGACGAGCTGTGGGAGCGCTCAGCCCCCTTCTGCTCCCAGCCCAGCAGCACTGGGGCTCGAGGCAGCGCGGACAAACCACGCTGAACTCTTCCCCTTCCTTTGGCTGCGAAAGGAGATCGATGCTGAGCCGAGAACGCCCAGGCAAGCAGCGTCCAGGCACGGGGACAAACACCAGCACGCCCCGGCAGCCCCAGGCGGTGCTTCTCAGGACTCGGGCAGCGGGGTCCCAGTGCTGCTTCCCCCCCAGTCCGGCCATGCCCCTTCCCAAACCCAGGTGCCGTTATTGCACCGGCCATACCCAGCCCCCCAAACCAGACCAGGGAGGGAATGAAAAGGCTGCTGCCACCACCACGCCTGGGAGACACCAGCTTGTGCCCGGCTGTGGCAAGGGGACATCCCCAGCTCCCCCAGGTCAGGGAGGCCATCGCCTGCCCCCTGCCATCGCGTCCTCCTCTCCGGGCTCTCCTTTGGGAGGGAAGCTTTGCAGGAGCCCTTTGCATTGGGTGCACTCTTGCTTTGCGGGCACGGTGTAGGACACTTGAGGCGTCAACCCCGCCATGGCTCTCGGGAAGATTTTCTGTTCCAGCATTGGGATAAGGTGGAAGATTCAAATCCTCAGCACGTGAGCAGCTGAGATGCAGCAGGGCCAGGAGCGCTGATATTCAGGTTTCCCATGCACCAGGACACGGGTGCTTCCCCCCATTGTGCTGTGGTCGGAGCAGCGGCGCTTTCTGCGGGCTGATGGCTTGGTAGGAGCTGTGGGTCTACAGCAGGGGGGGACACGGCCAGGGCTCAGAGGGACAAACGCCTGCCCCCCACGCAGGGAGGACACGGTGGCTGTGGGGCAGGTGAGCTCACACTTCACCACGGGCTGAGGTTTGCCACCCAGCACGTTGTGGGGCAGCCACCCCGTCCTGATACCCGACAACGCAAAGTCAGCAGCGGGCAGCGTCCGATGAGGTATTTCTACAGATTTTGAAGATTGATTATTGGTTTCATCTGGAAGCCAAATCTTGTAAAAACCTTTTTTTTTTTTTTTCCCCCAAGACTGAAAGCGAGGCCAGAGGTGGTGGTTAAGAAAGGGAGGCCGGGATTAGTTAGCACCCTTTGCAGCAGCACTTGGCATAGGCAGACAATCAGGAGTTTTCAAGGCTGCTTTAAGATCCACAGGACTGTGTCTAATTCAAGGACATAGATCACTCCGCAGGGCAAAAACAAAGTCCCAGCAGCTCCCAAACAACCGCATCCAGCTCACGGGGCACTGACCCCATCTGCAGACCCAGGCCACACACAGCATCACATCTTCAGGCCCGGCTGCAGGACGGGGTGTTTCTGTCACCCAGAACACAGGCTTGTTTCAATACCGGAGAAAAGATTCTTCGAGACTCCTCAGCATCGCTTGGTGCAACCTTTAAACTTCACCATGAACTGCAAACTCCTTGCAGTGGCTGTGACAGCAGACCAGGACTGAGAGGGACATGGGTGCTGCAGCCAGCGCTAAGCCCAGCAGCTCAGCAAGAGCTGCCATCTCTCCTGGTGCCCTGTTCCTGAGCTGCTGAGGCTCCACGGGTGTCCCAGGGAGAAAAGCAGCGAGCTCCAGGAGAACCCTCAGCTGTTCCTTGCTCTGAGTCACCCCAGAGACACCTCCACGCCCCAGCAGCCGCCGATCGGGATCCTTCACATCAGTAGAAAGCCACTTCGTTCACAGCTTCTAGAGACAGCCAGCAGAAAGGCTCAAAGTGCTCGTCCCGAGGCTCCGCCAGACCGAGATCACTTCAGCGAGTACCTTTGGTCCACAGGCTGCTGCCAAAGCGGCAGCAACAGCTTTGCCACCTTCCTTCCCCTCATCACAGCAGTTCAGCGAGATCTTCCAGTGTTTGCTCAGGGGAACGACACCTCCCCAGGGGGGCAGCCCTTGCCCCCCGCTGCAGCAGCAACCACGCCGTGTGGCAGAAGGCTCCAGGACATCCGAATGGCTCACAGGCTTTTTCTTCCTTGGGGCCAGCTTTAAGGCCGTCCTGCAGGTCCAGTAGCAAAGCTCAGCTGCCCAGGCCCTAGGGAGCAGGGGGGCTGTGCCCCGTGCTCCCCAGAGGCTGCTCTGCGGACCTGTGTGAGGTTGGGGCTCGGGCTGCCTCACCTCCGCAGAGCAGTCCCACCAGTGCCCAGAGCTGGCGATCTTCCCAGAGAGTCCCCTTCTCTCTCCTCACCTCAAAGTTTCCAAGGGAGGATAATAAAATTCAGCTGATCATAAGACAGTATTTCTCATGCTGAAAATAACCCCCGCCCCCAAAAAAAAATGAAGACATCAAAAATAAAACTTTCCAAAAATCGAACATAGTGCCGTGACATTCTTTGTTCTGCAAGGAGTCCGCAAGCTGGGCTCAGCTGCCTCCGAGACCCCCTCGCTCCCAGCCAGGAGCCGAGACCCTTGGTCCCCTTCTGCTGTGCTTCTTAGGAGTCTTGAACCCTCTTCTCTCTACAAAAGAGCTTGAGAGCAGAAGTCACACCGCAGAAGCAGGCTTCACCTTCACGTGCCTCGTCCCCACCACTGCCTGACTTGGGCTACTGGATGGCAACAACCAAATTCCTAGTGGGGGAGAGAGAGGAAAGGGATCAAACAGCCCGCCTGACGTGGACAGAGCTGCCCCAGTTTGGCGCAGCAAGCTCAGGCCTGTGAAGGCACAAAACAACACAAGCAAGCAGCAGAAGCCTTGCTCGTCTCCCCAGAAGTAGAGGAAAAAGGCTGGTGGGAGCAAACGGCCTCCTTAGGGAGGATTTTGTCTTTCCTTCACAATCAGAGGGAGCAGCCTGAGTTATGCTGCACCCCACGGGACAGCACGGGGACCACGCACGTACCATCAGTGACAGCAACACGATGGGCGAGCCGGCCTCGCTACGTAGAGGATTCGGTCTCCTGCTTCTGTTTGGAGATGAGCTGAGCTTCCTTCAGCGACAGGTACACCTCCTCCTGGGGGTCGTAGTAGTAAAACTTCCGGATGTAGGAGATCAGGGGCCTGGGGAAGGCACGGGCAGGAGCTTCAGCCCACGCCAGCCTCTGCCAAAGGGGACCAGAACCTCTCCCCCAGCAGGAACAGGAGCCCGTGCTCCTGGCAGTGGCACTGGCCGTAGCTCCTCACTCACCCTGTGCCCCGCAGGACATTTATCCTGCTGACCCAAGGTCGAAAACACCAAGTCAACTACTCCCTCCCAGAGCCCTTGCTGCCGACACAGAGGTCTGTGCCTGCCATGGCGAGAAGCCAAAGCATCTTCTCCCCAGCCTAATCCTTGGGACTTACTTGGGCAGCGGCAGCTCGGGGATGTGGTCGATCCGGACCAACTGCCGGATCCGAAAGCGGCAAAGGTGCTGAAGGGATTTGACGTTGCTGAACCTGGAGACTGGATACAGGAGCTGGACGGGTGTCGGAGGGAGACCTTTGGAAAAAAAAAAAGCAGTATCGGAGAAGAGCGTTGTGTCAGATACAAACCGTAACCCATCCCCAAAGGGACGGTCCCTGGGAAGCGCAGCTCTCCGCGAGGCTGTGCCCAGGCAGCTCAGCGCTGGCCGAACACAGGCGATACCAGGAGGTATCTCCAGCCTCCCTCACGAGGCTGCAGCAGCTCCCTCCAGCTCTCTGCAGGGCACCTGCAGCCACCAGTGGTAAAGCAGATCCAGGATACTGCCGACTCCTAACCACCAGGACTAGAGGTGGAAGCAACCGGCTTTTGAAAGGCTGCAGAAGCCAAAGGGAAAGGCAGGCAGCGTGACCGGCACGTACGCTTCGCTCTGCATAACCCTTTGGGTAGCTGTATCGAGGCAGTAAAAGGCCGGGGATTTGGACAGCTCAAGCTGCGCAGGAGTTGCTCATTCTTGGGGTCACGAGGCTGGGCACAAAGGCAGAGGCGGGAGCAGCCCGGGCACAGCCAGCTCCCCACGCAGGGAGCAGCCCTGCACGGCTGAAAAGGAGCTGCATCCAGCTGCCCCCCGCCCCACAACCTCCTCCCCACAAGTTAAGAGCAACAATCAAGCCCACAGAACCAAGAGGTCAGCAGGAGCACCAGAAAGGATCTACGGGAGCTGGGCTCATTCACAGCGTAAGGTTTTATCTGTCTTTACAGAAGGATTCAGAGCTAGTTACACTCTAACCCCCTCCTGCTGGCCTGTCTCTGAGGGCAATGGAGTGAAAGCAGAAAAGGGAAAGCTCTTCACACTAAGATGGGCTCAGAACTGCTCCAGGCAGCTCAGGAAGCTGTGAGCCAGCTTTTGAGAAAGCAAAGAACAGGAATCAATTGAAGGCTGGGTTCCCCCCCCCTCCTTATTCTACCAAAAAGGAATTAGCCTCCGGGAGCGCAGCCAGCAGCTACAGGGACGCAGCACGAGCTCTGCACGCCGCGCTGGCCGCTTGCCCCAGCGCCAGGAGCCAGGCGCTCGCTGGAAACATCCCGGTCCCCTGGGAAGCAGTTAGCGCTTCGGCAGGAGCACAGCACTAACGAGCACACCGGGGAGACGCAGATCCTAAATATCCTCCCACTAAAGATTAGGCATCAGCGTGAGACTCGGGTTTTGAGACTCGGGTTTTCAGGGATCGAGGCGCAGCAGCTCGGAGCAGCGCAGGGGCGGCCGCGCAGCCGGCTGGCAGCTCAGTGGGGCTGGTGCCAGGCAGCGAGGGACCCCGCGGCAGGTGCACGGGGGGATTCCTTTCCTCTCTGAAAGATATTTCCTAGAGCAAATCCTTTCTGCTAAGGCATTTGCTTGTAGAGCTGGAAAGTCCACAACGCTCTGTTCCCAAGGGGAACAGGCCTTAGGATGGGGAAGGTAAAGCATTTGGGTATTTTTAAGTTGGAGGAATTTCTCGCAGGCAGGATGCACGGCAGCAGTAGCTTTGCAGCCTTCTCCCCGAAAGCACGGCCACGTTACAAACCAGGTTTCCAGCTATTGGCCATCTCTGCAGCAGGGGGCAACACTGAACAGGCCTGGGCTACGACTCCAGCTCTGCTCCGATCCCGAGGGCGAGCCAGAGCCAGCCTGAAGCCGGGAACATCCCATCCCTTCCCCACCTGCCCAGAGCCTCCCCGCACCACGTCCCCACCAGGGCCTTGGCCACCTTCTCGACCCTGCCCCTTTGCTTCACTGCCGTGCCTCGCTCTACCGCGGCCGCGTTCCCTCCTGCTGTGCTGCTGTGCTCAGAGCATCACCTCTCATCCTCCCTCCAGCTCCCGCTCCCCACTGCTGCTCTCTCCCAAGCAAGCAGCGTATTCGTTCAGTTGGCAGACTCTTCCCTTTCCTTCACACAGGATTTTCAGCTAGCTTTCTGACATGCAATGACAGCTGAGTCAAAACCGGAAAAAAAAAAGATAAAGACGCTGACCCAGTTGCCAGCCTGGCTCTTGCAGGAGGCCGATGTGAGCCCATTCAGAAGGGCCAGACTTCGCTGGAAGGGCAAACAAGCGCCCTGCAATCCCAGCATCACGCAATCAAACGTGCTGCAAAGCTTCTCAACGCTCCCTCGTGCTTGCGAGCACCTGCCTGCGGATGTGCCCTGGCACCGCGGTCCCCCTGGGGACTCGGAACCTACGGCCTCCATCACTCGAGGCTCACATTTAGCTCCCCGCTTGCAAGCGCTGCCATGCACTCAGTTTAATGCCTCTCCTCTCGGCAGCCCCAGGTGGGTCTCAAAGGGAGAACTGGGAAGCTGCAAAGCACGGAGAGGTTCTCAGCAAAGCAGCCCCGAGGGGAGGGAAGGCAGCTGGGCTTTAGTAGCCACATAAGGTAGAGGGAGCAGCTTTTTTTTTTGTAATAGCCAAGCAGCTGACTGAGGGAGTAGACAAAAACTGAACTAAGCTGTCTCTCTAGAACACGCCTGCAGCTAATCACAGAACAAGAGGCATCCCCCAGACCCAGCGGGACACTCACCTGGGACCCTGGATCGCAGGAAGTAAAGAAACTTCCCGTTTTTGGAGTGCATGATCGCTCTCTTTATGAACTCCACCACAGACTGGCAGCGGTCTTCGAACTTGGGATGGCACCACAGGCTGAAGGTCCCTTCCAACAGGACAGAAGAGGTTCACGTTACAGGGGCAGGAAGAGATGTGGGACTGATGCTGTAACGGCCAGGTGACAGCCCCCCGGAGCTGCAGCCCCCCCTGGCACCGCCACCTGACGCAGGAGGCACTGCTCCAACGGCAAACCACAGGACTGGAGAGGGCAGCCCAGGGGAGGCAGGGCCCCAACCTGCTGAGAGATCCCCAAGTAGGTTAAAGCCTCGAGTCAGACTGCTCTCACGCTCTTGGTGCTGCAGACACTGCCCTGTTACCCCCCCGCCCCCTGTCCCCTTCTGCCTACAAAGGCTCGCCCAAGCCTGAACGCCCTCGTGACCGAGGAGCTACCAAGGGGATGGGGCAGTGCTTTGGCAGAACAGAGCTCCTCCAGGAGGAGCCCAGCAGGATCCCAGCAGTGATCCCACCAGCCCAGGCCTGCAGGGAGCAGATCGCTGCAGCAGGAGCATCGCATCGCCCGTCAGCGGGCACCCTGGAACCTGGAGCCATGAGGCAGCAAGCGACTTGTGTCCCTGCACCCATCCTCGTAAAGCACTCGCACTAAGAAGGTGTAGCTAAACCAGAGGTACCCAAAGTTGTGTTCCAGCCCAAGGGCTTTTGGAATGAGCAGCTGCCCCAGCAGCAGCACAGGAAGCCCAGATGAGGCAGTGCTGGAGGGTGTCCAGCAGTCACAGTAAGCAGCAGAGGGTTACACACTGCTCACAAACTTAAAATGCACTTCCTCTCACAGCTCAGCCTGGTAGGATTTACTGGGAAGTGGCATCTCACCCCTACCAGGGACCAGCGTGAGAAACTGATCCAGGTTAGCACCTGCTAAACAGTCAGGCACCAGCAATCTCTGATCTGAAAGAGCCCTTACGAGTGGCAAGTAGATGCAAAGGACAATCACTGGGGGGTTATTGCACAAACACCAGCCTCCGCAGGCTGCCTACTCAGCTCTCCTAAAAAAAAAAAAAATAAAAATGTTTTCTTCCTCCCAAGTACCTGAAACCTGAAGGTCAAGCATTTATCTCTTTACCATTCGCTCAGCCCGACCATTTGTCATCTTCATGGTTTATCAGAGTGCGCAGGTCTGCAGTTTTGCACACTGCTGCAGCACATTCAGCACAAGGCAGCCTAGGGGCGAGCGCAGAGCCACTGACGCAGACAGAAGCACTGGACCCAGGAATGAAGTTCTTGATGCAGTGCCACGGCTGGAAACGCTGCTCCGGGGACGGGGCAGCACCAGCCTTCACCACGTGCAGCAAGAAATGCAGTTTGAGGGAAAGGGAGGAAGGACACCTGGCTACGGGAGCTCTGAGAACAAGCACCCCAGCCCCAAAGCAAGAAACCGGACTGGCAGCAGCAGCAGTTTGATCTGGAGCTCAGTTATGAACAAGCATCCTCTGTGCAGCCGACCTCACATCTCCCCCAGCTGGAAATGCTGCTTACAAGTTCTCTAAGGACAGGGTGATGAAAGTCAGCCCTCCTTACGCAACGGTCAGGGCAACCGGCTCCAGACAGGCTACAATTAATGCTGGTGCACCTTCCCACCAGAGGGGCTCGAGACCAGAAGCACTGCCAGGCTGATCAGCGCTAGCAGTGCTAACGGAGGGGGAAGACAGCGAGATCCCCAGAGTAAGGGTCAAAAGGTGAAACAGGTGAGCTGTGCCCTGAAAGGTCACAAACCACTGTTTTCTCCAGCAGGCTGCCTGGGAAGCCTCAGAACCCATTATTTGGCAGCACACCTAATGACAATGCTCTACGGGCTGCTGTTATTACAGCCTGCCCACTGGGTACAGGGCAGGTGCCGGAGCCCTGCCGATGCCCTCGCCTCCTGCGCTGAGCCTTCTCGGGCTTTTTGCTCGGCCTGAGGGCAGCTGCCTGCGCAGGGGTTCGATACGGAAAACCACATCTGAAGACGAGCAGAAAAAGCGTGTGGGCGAGGCGAGCCAGACCCCATGCACGACAGCAAGCATGGCAGGAAGAAAGGGCGCAACCACCACAAAGTTCTCAGAACAAACGCCCACAGCAGCAGAGCTAAAACTCTCGCCTTGCACAGAGGGCAGCTGGCACCGCTGCTGAGCGTCCCCCGAGCAGAACAAAGCAAGGTGAGGAGCTGTGATGTCAACAGACCTCATCCCACAGGGAAACGAGCTCAACCTGGGGAATCGGACAGCTGTGAATGACGGCTCCCGCTGTATCACATCTTCGTGACACAGGATCTCAGATCTCCCCATCATCATTCTCTTCCAGTTCAGTTTTCCAAAGCAAGGCCTGATGAGAGGCATGGGGAACTCTCCTATTCCCTGGTTTTTCGTCGCCTTAAGGAGACTTGTGCCCAAGGCATAGACAACAAGGCTAAATGCAGGACACAGAGTGAGGACACATTGCTGCTGCTCCCTCTTTTCTGCCACATCAATGCTTTGAGCAGAGATTTGGGACACTGAGATCAGAATACCCACAGCCAAGGGCCCCAGCCGTGAGCACCCCCAGAGCTCCCCGAGGCCCTTACCTCTGTAGTGCTCCATCCTGGTGTGATGGGTGATGCCCTGCGACCGAAAGCTGAGGCTCAGGATGTAACGGGGATCAGAACTGTCTCGGACCAGGAAGGACCCATCCGGCTTCCCTTTCAGCTTCATCTCTGCATCCTCCCAGTTCATCGGCCCCCAGTACCAACCACACTGCGGAGTGAGACACAGACCGTCAGCAGACCACAGGCAAGGAAGACTGTGTCACCAACTAAAGACAGCACAGTTTCCTATTGTTAATTCACTTTTAATGCCAAAATTTAAGTTTCTGGTTACGTTCAGCAGGAAGAGGGATGGTTAGGACTCAGCGCTTTCTCATCCAGCACCCAGAAGTGGTGAAAGAACAGATGTAACCACAACAGTTCTTCCACGCATGACCAGATGCTGCTCTAGACTCACCAAAAACCTCACTGTGAAAAATGCAGGTGGTGCTCTCTGGTCCCATCTTAAACTTTTGTTCCTGGTCAGTCCCAAAAACCAAGGCCTAGACCCGCAGCCTTCCCCTCCCGAGGTCCTGTGCCGCCAGCACCGCACCACGAGGACGTTACCTTCTCCAGCTCCCGCAGGCTGGCTGCGAAGCTGCTCGAGTCCGGCCGGTAGAGCGGGCACTGGAGGTGCGGGGCGGGCTGGCTGGGCGCCGTCTCCATGGGCCGGAGGGGCACGATCCGCGGGAAGGCGTCTGCAGAGGGAGAAACGGGCCGGGCCACGGTCACCCGTCGGGAGCTCACCCCAAAACCGCCCCATCCCCAGAGGGCAGGGCAGGAGGAGATGAGGAAGCAGGACGGATGGACAGGAGGACAGCGTCCTCCTGAAGGACACGGCAGGAGTCACCGCCTGGCTCTTCCAAGGTGACTCATTCAGAGCCCTCACCTATCTCCTTAAGCCAGCCTGGAGGGAAGCCAAGGGAAGTGCCAGGTGGCACCAGCTGGAAGGAATTAACCCATCCCAACAACTTAGTTCATAACAAGGGGGTAATTAAAGCCCCGTGGGTCCTGAAGGGCAGGAAACTGAAAACCAAAGGGGAGTTGCATAAGGAACATCCTCACGTGCTATTTAGCTGGACTGCACAGCAGGCAGGCAGAGCCTGGGCTCCGGAGCTAAGCCCTGCTCCTACAGCTGCTGACACCCAAAGCACACGGAGCAGGCCACAGCCAGGGGCTGTGCTTCTGCTGAACCCAAGAAGCAGAGAAAATGGGAGAGGCTGAACTGAGAATAAAGCTGGTGCAATTACAAGCTTCAGGAAAACAACTAGGGCAACAAAAGAGCCACAGCACATGGAAAACAGACAAAGGACCAAGGCCAGTAAACCAGAGCCCTGACACAAGGGCACACCATCAGCAGCACTGCGCGTCCCTAAGCGGGCAGAGGAGGCAGCACTGCTGCTGATAGAGCCTTAAGTGCAGCCTTAAAGCTAACCACGAAGAGCTGCAAAGCCCAAATCCCTGGAGAACTAAAGCCTTGCTGCTAAAGCTAAGCTGACCTGGGGCATGGGGTGGAGGAGGCGGAGGCAGAGGGAAAGACTGCAGGGAAGACCCCATCGGACCCACTAGGACAGATGTAGGCAGCGTCCCACTGATATCATCTAGGAGAGAACAGAGGCAAGAGACATTCAGAAAACAGAAAGCGAGCGAGCCCTGCACTGCTGAGCACCGAGCACTGCCTGGAGCAGATGGAGCTCTTCTTGGAGAGCTCACAGTGCTCCAGCAGCTCCTGAGAGCAGGGCACTGCTGCGGTGCCGAAGCGACCCATCCTCAGCACGCTCAGAGGTTTGTGCACACGCACCCGGAGCGAAGACGTTAGGTCTCCAGCCCAGCTCCCTCCGTGCACGCAGCAGCACAAGACAAGCAGTTACAGACAAGTTCACAGACACAACCCTGCCCTAGCACGCGGGATGCACACGTCGGGCGCTGCTCACCAAGGCTGACTTGTGCTAAGCTCAGAGAGGAGGATGCCGAGCAGCCACGCCAGGCTCCTGGCACCATCCTCCCCAAAGCCTCCCTTCCACAGACTGAAGCAGGGGAGGGAGCCGGCCTGGGCAGGCGATAGGAGGACGGGAAGGATGTTTTTGTGGGCAGCCGTATCAGAGGCTGCGAAATCAGCGCATCACACCCCACCTCGCATGGCTCCACCACAACCCTCCCTCCTGCCTGATCTACAAGGAACTCCGACACCACCAGCAACGGCAAGAAACCGTGCTGGGGCAGGGGGAGCAGGCAGCGAGGCCCTGCTGTGGCTCAGCATGGGCAGACAGACAGCTGCTGTGCTCCTGGACACAAACACGGACAGGCTCGGTGCCGTACCTAGCAGGCTGAGGCTTCTTCGTGGAGGAGGCGGAGGAGTTGGAGGGTGAGGGGAGGTCAGTCCTCGCTGGGAGATGTCCACGTCCACTAGTGACACCGTTTCACCTGGAGGTTGGCGGAGCAAGACCGTTAGTGCTGCACCTCCCGGGGAGGCAGGGGGAGAGGGGAAGGGGCTGGGAGCTCTGCCCACGGGCCAGGAGTAAGGGAGCGATGGACGCCGGCCCAGGTGCCCGGGCCCAGCAGCAGGCGATGGGAAAGCTCTGAGTTCCTGCAGCACTCGTCAGCGACGTACAGCACTGGCACTTTATGTAATCCTTGGGAAATGGTTTCACAGCCCTACCCTGCTGATACACAGCTGTAACGCGCCTGTTAATTCCAGTTGGATTTCGCCTACAAACAGCCAACCTAACAGAAACCCCTTTTATCCTGCAGGCCACGAAGGTGCCAGCTGGACAGGCCTCCACATTAAATTGCTGGAATTCACCTAAAGGCTCCAGACCCAGGACACTGGTTTGGGAAAATGGCAACACAGAGGGAGATGTCTAACACAAGCCAGTAAAGCCTAAAATTAATCTAAATGCACGGGAGAAAAATGAAGCCATCCAACCAAGGTTAAACCATCAGTACCAGAACATCAGTATCAGCGCAGAAGCGGAAGAAAACCAGCTAAGTCCTGAAGAGAGGACTGAGCGGCGTTAGCCCAGCCAAGGAACTTTCCAAAACAAACCTAACCCAGCTGTCACAAGCCACTGACACCAGGGCACCACACACACCTGAGCCGTGTCCCAGGGACCACAGGATTCGGCTGCGTCAGACTCCGACTCCTGGGGCTGAGCCCCAGCTCTGCTCCAGATGGAAAAACCTCCCCGGCCTCTCGGTCAGTACCTGCAGGTATTTACCACACAGGGCACAGGACAGCATTGACTCAGCTTCCTCCCGCCTGCAGAAGTCCTATCTACTAATAAGCAGCGTTACGACGGGTATTTAGGCCTGGTTATTATCCGCGGCACCTTCTCCCCGGGGAGCGATGGGTGTGGGTGCACACGCATGCACGCAGCCAGCCTTTCATCTCCACGCCCTACAAATAAACGTAGGCTGGGCTGCCTTCGCCTCGTACAAACAAAAAGCGACGAGACCAAGGGGGGCTGCAGGAGCCCAGCTTTCAAACCCTTCCCAGCCCAGCAGCGACGGCAGCTACGGGCACCTGCAGCCCAGCGTGCCTGAGGAGGGGTCACAGGAGGCAAGGACCGCTTCCCCGGGGACCTCTGCTGGCCCCAGCTCTGCCCTCACGCTGACCTGAAAGCAAGTCACCAGGAAACCCGAGCAAGCTGGGCCAGGCATTTGAGTCCTTCGGCGACCCCAGCCCCAGAAATCCTGCTGGAGGACACTGCCACCACTCCAACCGACTTGCAAAAATTGACATAAGCCATTTTAAAAAACATTTAATAGGGTAAGCTAGCAATTAAATCAACCTCCCAGATTTACAGCAGGAACTTGTCCACTCCACGCTCTCCTCTCTGTTAAATATTCATTTGAAGCCAAGACACTGCACGCACGGCCACGTAACGAGGCACAAGAGCCCCAGATCTCTGCCCGCAGCTTCCCCTAGTAACAGCTGACGGTGCTGGGAGCAGCTTTTGCTTTCACCAGCTCCGATTTGCTGAATAAACACGTGTGACACACAAAACCAGTCACATCTCCCTGGGAGCATCCTCCACGTGCTGCCCTGCTACCAGGACGTCAGCTGAAGGGGTACGAGAACGGAGAAGACAACAGGCGCCGGCACAGCCTGACGGCCCCGAACGACTCCATCTCTGTAGGGCTGAAGGAGCCACGAGAACCTGCAAGTCCTTACCCCTGCAACAAGCCTCTCAGCAGGCGTTTGCTTTGTCCCTGAGCC
The DNA here is from genome assembly GCA_011075105.1 of Heteronetta atricapilla. NCBI lineage: Eukaryota > Metazoa > Chordata > Aves > Anseriformes > Anatidae > Heteronetta > Heteronetta atricapilla. The sequence continues at coordinate 5,183,476 of CM021757.1, forward strand.
CTGTGACACCGCGGTGAAGCCCTGCACACCCGACAACCACTCACTTGTGCCCTTAGCCCTGCTCCCTGCGAGCTTTAAGGCAGGACTCGCCCGCAGAGGACCCGAGCCCTGCAGCTGGGGCCGCTCTCGCTGCCGACACACACACACCAGGCACATGACCGTGACCAGAAGGCTCTCGGTATCAGCCGCCAGCAGAGCAGGACTTCCCCCTTGTGCCATTTATAAAGCAGGCAGCTTCCCCCAGCAGAAAGAGGAAGGTCAGAAACCAGCGGGAAGGGAGAGGGGAAGCACGCAGAGGACAGAAGCTGTGTGGGGAGGTGCTGCCCACGGCGAGGTTTCAGCCCCACAGCTGCTGGCTCCCCTCGGACCTCAGGAGGGGAGCACGGGCACAGCCCCCGCTCCACAGGGAGCTCCCGAACCACCGGTGGAAAAAGCCCCCATGGAGGAAGGAACCTCACCTCTAGCACAGCTCAGACCCGTGTCTCGGCAGGAGAAACTGCAAAGTGCTGACGTGAAACACCCCCGTTCTCCACAGCTCCGCTTGGTTCGGGTTTGAGGCCCCGCAGGACACAGGAGCTGCCCCCAGGGTCACAGTTCAGGAGCAAAGGGGCAGGCAGTCGTTACACGTACACGGCCCTGGTCGTAGCAAAATGGCAGACCCAACCACACACGCCTCACATCCTTACCTGTGAAGAGGGGGCTGAAAACAACCGGGGAAAAGGCACTTTGAGTTCTTGTCAGTCTGTGTTTCCTGTTGGAAATAAAAAAAACAACATCATGAATAGGGATGGCGAGACTCAGTGCTTCCCAGAAGAAGAAAACACCGTTTGATCTCCCAGACTGGGAGAGCCTTCACCACGATTTACAGGGGTTTGAGACAGCTCAACGCCGCCCGTTTATTCGACTCCTAGAGCCGCGTGTTGGCTTAAGTAGGACAGTCAACCAGCAAAGCTAGGCCTCCATCCTGCTACTAAGCAAATCTCTAACTAGGTAATTAATGAAGTCTTTGGAAAGAAAAACCCCAAGTATCGTAACCGGAGCCAGGCAGCTGTTTCACAACAGCACCACACCATTTCTCTGGACCAGGCCTTGCCAAACGCCTCAGCCGAGCAGGTTGGGGCCCTGTGCAATCGCGGACTGTGCTGGCAGCCCCAACGCCGAATGCCCTTGCGCGGCGTTTGGAGGATGCCAGCTCCCCGAAGCGGTCCAGGAGGCAGCGAAGGGCAGGGAGGCTAAGCCTGGAGCATCCAGGTGGATGGAAACAGCTGAAAAGGCGCCTCCGGTGGGAGCCAGGAGCACCCATAATCCCTCCAAAGCTTCCTTCCCAAAACACCTGTTTTATAACGAGGCTGGAGCTACCCCCCTGCTCTCCCCACGCAGGGAACCAGTCCTTCCAGCACCCTCCCTGCTGCAGCGCCGAAGGGCTTTGTGCAGACCTAGGCAGAGGGAACGCCGGCAGGGGCACGGCAGCCCCAGGGCAACGCGGCCAGCTGCCTGGCCTGCAATGGGGCCTTGCCACGGAAAGTGAGGAAGGAGCTGTCCAAACTCCGTATTTCAACCCAAAAACTCCGCTTAGGGAGCGGTCCGGGGCTGGAAGCACCCAGGGGCCAGAACCTCACTTTCACATGAGGAAAAGAGCAAAGCTGAAGGCCAGGGAGGCCCCAGGGCCATGGATTCCTGCCCAGGGTCCTCCCAGCCCCCAGTACACCGGGATGTGTCTGTCTGCGTGTCCGTGCTGGCTCGGACAAGGTCACCCCACGTTGCACAGCACAGCCTCACCAAGCCGCCCGGAGGAACCGGTGCCGCTGCACGTGGCCAGACCAGGGACCCAGGGGAGCTCCGAGACCAACCCCGTCCCCTTCGACGTCCTCCCAGGCCCCACGCCGCAGCCCCGCTCTCGTCACAGCCTCCCGAGCAGGCTGGGCACAGCTTCAGGGAAAAGCAGCTCTGGGCAAGGGTTCACAGCGCTCGGAAGGATCGTGCTGATCAGACACAGCTCACCCAGCCTGCAGGGAGCCCGAACGTCAGCTCCGGCCCCGTACGGCCGAGCATCACGGCACCAGGTGAGCACACTGTGGGTGGGAGCGCCCCGGCCCTTCGCAGGGCACCCCCAGTGCTTCTCGTCTGCAGCTGAGCTCCAGCAACACCACCGGGTCACACGGCTGTGAGCAAGCAACTAATGCTGCAGGACTGCCGATAAAAGAGCTGAGAAAGCTCGACACACAAAGCCCCACTGAAATGCCTGGAAGCGTTCTCATTTCAAGGCTCTCGCACCTACTCGAGGGGTAGTTTTTTCACCCTCAAAGGGGGGCAATTCACCAGCCACACGCGCCCACAAAGTCACACCGCGGGCTACCAGCAGCTGGCCCTATCATACAGCGGCCGCCCTGCTCCCACATCCTAAAGCAGAGGTAAGGAGCACGGCCGGCACCCCGCCGTTACCAAAACGGCCGCGTTTCACACCAACATCTTACAGCCAGCGACAGATTTCTGCGATTGCTCATTTCTAGCAAGCTCACATCTGCAGTGGGGTGAAAGCAAGATGCGATTCACGTGGACAGAATGCTCCACGGACACCGCACAGGTTCACAGACACGGGACCAGGAGCGCCTCGAGCTGCAGCAGACGGGGATTTCGGGGTCACCCACCGGGCCCGCACAAGCCTGGGCTGCAGTGGGGAGCACATTGATGTGGCCCGTGCTGCAGCAGCGACTGCCGGCAGCCTTTTAGCACGTCCGAAGTCTTGCCCACCAGCTGGCTACACGCTACTTGAGGCATATTATAGAGAGACATTAAAAGAACAAGGTCAGGCCATCGATGTTCCCGTTGATACACCACCTCCTGCAGCTCAGGGCTGCCTGCCCTGACCCCTGAACCACCGCAACCCAGAACTGTCCCCTAACCTTCCGTTTACCTCTGCGGCACAAATGCTTCAAGACGAGCAGCTTCACAGCTGCAGCCTTGAAATCCTTACACCCAGGCCCTGGGGGAGAAGCCTCATGCTCCACGTTTACTTCCCAAGCCTCTCGCACCTCAGAGCCCAGCCGCCGATTCCAGCCAGTGGGGCTGGTTTGCTTTGAATCGTGCACGCGGGAGGCAGAGCTGCTGGGCGCTGCCTCGGGGCCTGGCACTATGGGATGCAGCTCCACACACCGGGAGCTGGTTCTCAGCAGTGTCCGGGCAGAGCCAGACCAACCCCGCTGCAGACCACGAGCAACGTTCGCCAGCAGCGCCCAGGGGAGAGCCGCACGCCGGGAGCTCAGCGGCACGGAGCGCTCCTCGCTGACCTCGCGGGGCCGTTAACGGGCAGGGGACGGCCAACGCCAAGCACAACCTCCAGGTCCCGCTCCAGAGAACAGAAAGCGTCGCTCAGGTAACAGGGACCTCTTCAGGAGGGAGCTCCCAAAGCTGGAGGCAGCGGAGAAGTCCCTGAACCACACCAGCTGCTGCATCAGGCACCTTGAACTAACCTTTGTTAAAATCCTAATTAGCACAGCAGTTCCACGACGCTGGAGCGTGAGAAGTCAGCACTTCCCCCAGCAGTGACCATGAAACTCTCCGACAAAAGGGAAAGCCCAGGCAGCATCGTGGTGCTCTCCTGCTCTGAGCCCACGAGATGGAACCGCCAGCCTTCCACCGGCCGAGCCCAGCACGGGGAAGTCCTGAGGACTCCCCGCTCTTGTCGACGAGAAGAACAAGGAGTGAAAAAACCACAAGCGCGTTAGCCAAATACTCTGTCATTACAGGCAACCTGGCACACCGCTGGTGGAGGCACATTGGGTCGTTTGTGGCAAACGAAGCTGTGCATGAAGCTAACGCACCCTCCCATCACGTGCGGCACACGGGAGGCCACGCTCCAGTGCTCCGAGCAGCTGCGGGCCCGGGGCCGGTGCAGACGGGGCTGTCCCACCTCGGAAGCCGCCTCCCCGGCTGCAACGGGGGAAATTTCAGCCTCGTTGCCCCCACGACGGCTTCACGGCCAAAGCACCCGGTGAGCACAGACCAGAGCTCGGGGCCCAGGGGCTCCACGCACGCCTCAAGCCAGCTTTGCACCCACCCCGGGGGCTGCCCCAGGAGCCCCGCGGGAGGAACGCCGACCCTGCAGCGCTCCAGGTGCATTCAGCTATTTAACGCCGCTTCCAGGCCGGGCAGAAGCAGGCGGGCAGGCCTCAGAAGGGTTCCTTGCCCCTGCCTCCTGCAAGGAGTTTCCCAGCTGCTGCTGGAGGTGCTGCGGGAGGCAGGCTCTGCAGCACAGCACCAGGGCACCTCGCCCTCTCCTCTTGGCATCGAGCAGCTCACGGCCTCTGCAGAAACGCTCCCCTTCGGCCTGTGCCACCGGGAGCACATCACAGCCAGGCTCACACATCAACGTGAACAACTCAGACCAACATGACCCAGAAGCCGCGTGGTCCCCAGGCGCAGCAGGGCCGAGCCACGCGCCCTCAGCGACTCGAGCAACAGGGGCCAGCTGCTAAAAGCAGCTACAGGACGGAGACGCTGCTGCAGAAGGTCCTGGTGGTGCCAGGCAGCGGCTCAGCGCCCCGCGCAGGGCCAGCTGCTGGCAGAGCCCACGAGCCTGGTGGCTCCGCCGCGCGGTGACGTGCCCTCCCGTGATGGCACCCGTGCCAGCCTGTCGGAGGAATGGGAGCCGCCGGCAAAGGGCAGCTTTCAAATCCCATACTGGACAAATGCTGCGGCCTCTGAGCAGCTAAAGAAAAAAGCCAAGCAAGATGATGATGTAAAGCCCCATGGCGCAGCCAGCCCCATGCAAGGGTACCAGGATCAGGCCCCCCAGCACCTCCTCGGGCCTCATCCTGCACAGCGGGCTCTGCCCACCAGCCCAAGTGCCAGGCTCAGGAGCTCCAGGAAAGCAGCAGGGCACAGGGGGCTGGCACCGGGAGCCCCCGGGTTGTGGCTCAGCATCCCCCGAGGTCGCTCTCCGGGTGCATTTCCCAGGGGTTGAGGTCTCCTGGGTCGCCCCCCCC
>CM021757.1:5208460-5245897 GCA_011075105.1 Heteronetta atricapilla
CCCGGTGCGGCGCCGCGGTAGGCCGCAGCGCGGCGGGGCCCGGGGGCTGCCCCGCGCCCTCCCCGCGGAGCCGTGCCCGTGCCCGGGTCGCCCCCGGCCCCCTCCGCGTCTTCCCCGAGCCGCCGCCAGGAGCCGCGAGGGCTTCCCGGAGCACCCCGGCGGCCGCGGGAGGGCCCGAGGCGCTCCCGGGGGAGTGCGGGCGCGGGGCCGGGGCTGGGAGCGGGGCGAGGCCCCTGCCCGCGGCTGGGCAGCAGCGGGGGCACGGCCGCAGGCCCCGGAGCGCGTCGCGGGGCCGGGAGGGCGAAGGGCCCGGCCGCGGCCTCGTGACGCCGCGGAGCCGCAGGAGGACGAGCGGGGATGAGTAAGGGCCGCACGGGAACGGCGGCTGGGAACGCGAACCGGCTCCCCCGGCGGGTCACGGCTCCAGCCCTGGGCTTCGGGGGCTCCGTGCGGCGGCAGCCCCCTCAGCCCCGGCCGGCAGCGCCCGCTGCGAGAAGCGCCCGGTCCCTCCCCTCCTAATCCCGGCCGCCTATTCCTGTCCTCGCGCCCAAGCCGCCGCTCCTCGGCCCCGCTGCAGCTGCGGGGCCGCGCTGTGAACGGGATCTCCGCGATCAGCCCGGTTAAAAATAACGCTCGGGGGGAGGGGAGCGCGGCCTTTTCGGCCCGGCGTCGCCGCGGAGAAGGGAGCAGGGCCGAAGGGCGGCCGTGGAAACTCCGCTTTCATTCCGAGGATGACAGTCGGGAGGCTGCTGGTGGAGCTGGCGCTGGGTGCGCGGGTTTTCGCCCTGTTGGGATGTCGAGCGCTGCGCCGGGATTGCTCAACAGCTTCCCAGAGCAGCGGACGCCGCCTGACAGCGCGAAATCCTGGACTTTCCTACCAGCGGAGGGCACGAGGAAGAGTATTGCTCCGGAGGGTTCAAGGTTGTAACAGACCCAGCTCACACGGTGAGAGTGATGTTCCCATGGCAGACACAGGAAAAATAAGGTGATGTTTTAAAACGTGTCAAAAATCCACACCTTTATGCTCAAATTTCCGAGTAACCCAGCACCGCAGACTGAAGAACCGTGAGGCTGCGTCCCCAGGTGCACGCACACCGAGTGCAGGAGAGGTGCAGGGGGGTAGATGCGGTGCTGGCGTGCCTCGAGCAAACCCAGAGGTTTTGCACGCTGACCAAAAGCGTGCTAAAGGCACGTTCCCGAAAATGAGAGGGTGACTTCTGTGCCTTCCCGGCGAGAACAACCACCGGCTCGCCCACCCTGCTAGGTGGGCACGGTGCTTTTTGCACAAGGGAACAGCTTGCTTGAACGTAACGTGCTGGCGTGTGCTAGTTGGTTGTTACTGGCTTGGGGTCGAATCTAGAAAATAAATGAGTTTTGTGCTTTTTGAGCTAATTGGTTCAATTAAGGACTTGCGGGCCGTTGCTAGCTGTACCTTCCAACAAGGTGGAGCGAGGTAAAAGTAATTTACAGCGAGACATAGACTTTGTCAAAATTTGGGGTAAGGAATTAAACAATTAGATGCGTGGCCTACTCTTGAAGGTCCAGGTATCTTTTTTTGATATATAATTAAGTATAATTATTAGCCCCTCTAATACGATAGCTGTCCCACTCCAACATGATAATGGCGAGACAAACGATAATCCGCCTCAGATGCCTAAAGGAGTGATGCTTTCTGACTTGCAGGGTGAGTACTGCAACTTTGACGCTGGAATCAATCATAATTAACGACAAAATTAGGGAAACTTCATTATGTACTTCAAAAGTGTTTGTTTGCTGTTTTGCATATTTAATAGCAAACTGGAATTAGTGGAGGCTGCAATACTTAGTCAAGATATTACAAGTAAACACTTGATCAGAGAGTTTGTGTTTCTCATTCGCAGCCCTTGAGCAGGATTTGGCAGCTTTCTGTGTAGAATTTTGGTAAGTCTTTCAACTCGAGCACCAAGCCCTAAAAAAATGCTAACTAGCCCAGTCTTGGCTCTGGGGCAGTACGCTCACGCAGGCTTTTGCATGCACAAATAACTGAAACACTCGGTCTTTTTGCCACAGTAATAAACGCCGCACTTCCTATGCGTTGTCTCCAGATGCGCTTCAGAGGGCAGAGCCCGTTGTGGTTCCAGAGGTGAAGCTGATGCTTCATTGTCAGCAGTGGCCGGGTTGGTTTCAAAGGCTTAAAAAGAAATAATACGTGCTTGTAGTTTAGTGTGGTATTTCGGGTTTTCAGGTGAGGGGATTGGCCCTCTGTCTGGCGTTCGTCACTCCTTGATGAGGGAACAATACAGTAATCTGTCTCTGGATACAGTTTAATTCCTCAGCCTTTTGCAGCTGAGCTTGTGAAGTGTTTGGTAGCCGCAGTACTGCCCTGAGCTTCTGCAATAATGTAACTCGTGGTTGTACAAACGTTCTGGAAGTGGGTGGAATTAGACCCGAAATGTATCGGTGCCGCTTACCACAGTTTTAAAAGCAAAAGTCCTTGCAGGTTCCCTGTGAAATCGTCTGTCCCGGCCAGAACCGAGGGCGACGTGGCTGTGGGAGATGAGGCGCTGCGCGTGGGTTGTGGATCTGGAACCGACACAGAGCTGCCGTGCGGTCCCGTGCCCGGTCTGATGGTTCGGCTGCCTGCTGGGGTCTGAACTGCTCTGCTGGGCTCGCGTGGCTGCTCCTGGATGAGCACAGTGCAGACCGGGTGTTTTATTTGGGTGGAAGCGGTTAATCTGCCTTATTCATCTGTTAGCTTGAGATTTAATTATTGCAGCCCTGATTGTCGGGGTGTAGTTATCAGAGCAGCGCACTCGCATTGCTCACTGCCAGGGTCAACGCTTCGCTATTCTGCTCTTGACTCCTGGAAGGCGTAAGCGAGGGCTGGAACAAAGAGGGGATGTGCTGCCCTTCTGGGCTTCAGCATCACGCCACGGAGGCACATATGAGTAACTCACATCACAAACAATCATCCGGCTCCCGAAGTTCAACGTTTGTTCTGAGCTTCTGAAAGGAAGCCCTCGGAGCTGCCACGGCCCCGAACCATCCCCTGTCCGGCGCTGGGTGTAGCGGTGCACAGCCTGAGAAAGGTACGCGGCCGCGTCCTGACTTCCTGGTCCCGAGCACTACACCTCCCGTCCTCCGAGAGGCTGCTGGTGATTCACTCCTTACCAACGAAGGTGTTCCTCGGCTGCAAAGCAACCTGCTTTCTGCAGGAAAGAATTTACAACCTAGGGTGGATGGCTCTTTCGAGTGTCTTTCCCAGCCCCTTTAATGTGTCTTAGAGATACCCTGTTATATTTAGCAATGTTTAACCTGTATCTGTTGCTTTTTATGGGCGGTATCTGCCAGGCTAAGGATGTGCAGCCTTCTGATCTCGCTGCGCGCCAGTTAAAGGTTGATTGTGACACTCGGGAATTTAAACCTTGGAAAAATGAACCATTAATAGGTGTAGTATTTGTGGTCAGCAGCTCCTGGGGTGGGGGGAGTTGGTCAGTATAAATACACGGCCGTGTTACCCAGCATGGCAACTCACATTTGCGGCACGTGAAATTGGGTCTGAGTTGCAGTAATCCGAGCGCTAAAGGCGTCCCGCTGCGTGTCGGAGGCTGCTCCTGCGCAGCCGGGAGCTCTGGGCTCTGTACCCCTCTGCCACCAGCTGCACAAGTAGGAATGTCTTTGCTCCTCTCCCCCACAGAAAGGGCCCTTTCAGTTCTGTAATTCACAGGGCTGAGATGATTGCGTTAATCATAGCTGGAAAGGGATTTTCTTGCCCGTGTGAACTCCACACCTCCGAGCTGAGTGTGGCTGCCGCGGGTGGGTGCGGTTGGATGCTCCTTGGAGTGCAGGGAGTTACGCCAGAGAGCCAGCCAGTCTTGGCACTGGCAGGTACTGCTCGGCTACCATAACTTGCTCTAGATGCAAATTAACGCAACTTTTTTTTCTCATTGCATTTAGGAATTCTTAAAAAAAAAAAGTCCTAGGACAGAACTGAAGTAATTTTAGTTGACCTTTTAGGGAGTAAAATGCTGCAAACGTACGCGCTTGTTACGATGCTGCGTTGAGGGAGGCGTTCTGAGGCTGAGAGCAGCAAGACTTGAACGACCTCCCTCATCCTGTGAGCAGCTCTGCAGCTAGCCGTGGCTGCAGGTGCCGTGGGTGCTCCTCCTTCTGTGCTGGCATTGGCTGAGGCCATTCGAAATCCTGGTTCTCATGTCCTAAAACCGTTTTTCCATCAGCTCGTTTCCTGATCTGATAACTAGGGAAAACAAAAAGCTGTATAGCATCTTTGAGTCATATTTGGCAGAGTTTTGAAAACCTCTTCATTGTTTGGTGCTTGGAGAATTAGAGCTTAGGTGAGACCGCGCTGGTGGCTCCTGCCAGCGAGCTTCGTGTGTCCGCCGTGGGAAACCTAACGTGGAGGTGAGCGGGGAAAGGAGCTGTATAGCACTAAGCTGGGAGTGATTTCATCTTCTGTAGCATGAATAGTGGTCAAATAATTGGCCTTTTTAGCTCGTCCCCTGTTCTGAATGACACTGCGTTGGAAAACTTTCAGGAGGAACTTAGGCTGTGGTCTCCTGTTGGGTGAGGTTTCCCTTCCAAGAAGCAAGCGCTGAGCATGGGGGTGGGAAGCAGGGGCCGACAGCCTGGGGTCCGCTGGCTTATTGCAGGGCAGAGCTGCCTCTGGTGCCTGCCTCTGGCTGGTCCTGGCGGGTGTCCGAGGTCTGACGGATGCCGCTGGAGCTTCGTGGGAAGCAACACGCTCGGTTTTGAAACTGGTGCCTGCATCCCAGATACTGATCTTAGCTCATCTGCTGCTCTTAAGCGTGTCAGCCTGATGGCCAAACTTCCATTGTGGCCAGTTGTAGGTTGGCATTTATTACCTTTTCCGTCTTTTATGCTAAGTTGCCTTGATTGGCCTCCTCTCGTTGCAGAGCGGGTTTATTGCATCGCAGAGCAAGGCGAAGCAGGGGGACGGTTCACGGCTGTGCGGTTTGCTAAGTGCTTACACCTCGTGCAGCAAGGTGCTGCTTTGCCTCTTAAATACGCCGGCGTTCATGAAAAGCGCTGCGAGAAATCTGCCTTCCAGAAAATAATGCTCTCAGAAACGTCAAAGCGGTTTCAAGGTTTGCTCGCAGTAAAACGCGTTCCTTCATCTTCCTGCTGCACGCCGTGTCCCCAGGATCAGGCTGCAGGTTCTCACGAGATAAACGGTCAGAGGAGAGCTATGCTGGGCGGTTCGCGGCTTTGTTTTGGTTTTGCTCTTACAGGTGTGTCTGTGCTTCATCAGCCCTGTGGATCAGAGGGAGGAGGCTCTTACTGTGGGGCCTGTGTGCCAATAAGAAGACTTTGTGTTTTTTTTTCCGCAATTAAATTATGGGAGGCTCAGAAGTGTGCCGTGCAGTACGTGGTCAGTATTCGTATCCGCACACTGAATGTTGCCCTACGTCTTTCAGAGCTGGAGGGTGACCATTTCTCAAGCCACTGGCTCACTGAGTCCCTTTAAATGTTTCCTAGCATGTTGTGCTCCTTTGTAAAATTGGCTTGGTATTTGTAGGACGTGAGGAAAGTCTAAGAATAGGTAATTGCCTTTCTAAGGAGCCTCTGAATTTGTCTCTGCTTAAATGTAAACTTCTGATTTTGCAGGCACAGTCTATGCTGAAAATTCTTCTGTCCTCAGAAGAGTTCATTTTTTACAGATCAAGCCCATTGTTAACTCCAGTATTGTCTGCAGTTTGGACAGCTACTGATGCATCTTGAATTCTTAATCCAGAGAGATTCGGATGTGCAGATTGCATAAAGGTCTCTGCAAGTACATTTATAAAACAACTTTCTCATCCTGATTTTCTGTGTTTTGGAAGGCCTCCTTGAAGCCCCCCCAGCCTTAGTGCTGTGATGAAAGCCACTGGGCGCAGACCTTTGGTCTGGGCAGTGTTGCAACCCTGTGCTTGCAGGCGCCCAAACGGAGCAGAGGGGTCTGACAGAGGCTCTGCTGGGAGCATCCAGCCCCCTTCAGCTGTCGGTTTGTTGGTTCCTGCCTGCCGGGTGCGTTGTACCCCTGCTGTAGGGTGGCACCGAGGTCCTTAGGCGACCTGTTGGCTTTACGACCCCAAAGAGGCAACGCGGAGAAAAGGAGCGGGGCTGCGCCGCCGCGTGCTGGCGGCCGGGCTTGGGAGGGTTCCCCCCGCTCGGCAAGAACCGCAGCGCCGTGCCTGGGGTTTGTTGTGCAGACACCGGTGTTAGGAATGGGCCGGAAACATTTGCTTTAGGAGCAGAGTCGATGACTGAGGAGACGAAGAAGCTCCCGGAGGAGCCTCGCCTCCCGCTGACCGCCCTCTGAGGGGGCGGCTTTCCGTGGGGGGCCTGGTGCTGGCAGGTGGGTTAGCGTTGCTGGGTTAGACGGGCCGTTCTTCTGATGTGGGCGCTCCTGCCGGGTTACACCTTCAGGGTTGTCAAGCCTCTCGTCGCTGACCAGGTTCGGCTTTGTTTCTTGTGTACACAATGACTAAGGAACTGTTCTTCAGCGAGCCTGGGCAGAGCAGCTCGGGGCTGAGTACCCGCCTGTTTGCTCATCCCGTGTAGACACCAGCCCCCGTGGCAGGAGGAGATGTGTTCCTTTCGGCTGTGACACTTTGCAGGTTATTTTGGCTTTGTTCGTAATGAATGTGTTTATGCTGAGGTGCTGAGCAGGCGCCCGCTGGTCCTGCGGGACGGGGAGCGCTTGGGGCCCACGTCCACAGCAGGCCAGGCCGACAGCACGGGTGTTAATGCGGCAGTTTTAGGTCATAACGGTGAAAAAAAGAAAGGGACAAAAGTCCTTGTGCTCTAAGGAAAGAACAGTCTGGGTAGGGAGCAGGCTCTTTACGGCACGTTAAAATGGAGTTGGCTGGTAGAGAACTTCTTGCTCTTCTCTTTAAGGCTCTGGTATCGCCTGCTGCCAGAGATCGTGTCCTGGCCCGGCAGGATTACCAGCCGCATCCAGCGTGGTGGTTCGGGTGGCTTCAGCCATAAATTTCTGAGTAATTCCTAGTTCTGTTCCCAAATATTTTGCCCCTTTGTAATTAATTAATTTTTAATTTGAATTCCTCTGTATTCAGGCTCTCACATCCAAACAGCAAGCTGGCACGTTGAGGCAGTTTATTACTACGCTGGGAGCTGGCCACTTGTTAAATAAAGCGAAGAGTGTGTAGCCAAGAGCTGGCAGAAGGAAAGCTTTCAGGAAAATGTAAAGGCGAATTTCTTGGCAGATGTGTTTAACCTAAAAAGTTCCTATAGTGTCAGCAGCCTAGAACGCTGCACTGTAGGCTGTGTTTCTTCTGGGCTCTGAAAGATGTAGTTTTGTGTTCAAAAGCATTCCACTTGCACTACGGTCTCCTGAAGGTCGTCGCAAAAAGGCAGCCTACAGCTCTCTATCTATTTTTATTGGTCTTGGATTCCCAGGCATGTACAAGGGCCCTATTGTCAGGCTTACATACCGATTTTTAACGGGCAGTCCATTCCCTTAAATAATTCACGGTATTGATAAGTAGGTCTAGATGGCTGGAACATGATTCAAGTGCGCATGTTCCAGAAAGAATGAGAGCAGTCAGTGGAAAAACCTTTTCTTTTTTGCCAGTCTGAAGCACTGCCTTTCATTTCAAACGCTTGGTGATGTGGGGGTTGTAGATTGAATGGAGGCTGGGCATGCCCACCCCAGGGAGCACGGAGGAGGAGGGCACACCATTTCTTCCTGATGCTGATACAATTTCTCTTACAGGTGAAGCATGCAACCAACCAAATTGTGATGAACTGTGCTGACATTGACATTATTACGGCTTCCTATGCGCCAGAGGGAGACGAAGGTAGGATTGTTTTTTTTTTTTGCTGGTGTTTGTACATGGTATTCCATTCCATTTTTGATGTGAAAGGTTGTTGCCAACAGTTAACTTCAACTGCAAAACCATGTAATAGTCGGGGACTACTAACCTTCTTATGAAGCACAGGATGAGTTACCTACAGTTACCTAGCCTTCAACCTTTTCTCATCCCTGCCATTTCCATTATGCTTCAAAAAGTTACCTCACGCTTCCATGAAGTCTGTTCTTCTGTCACGTCTGTGTCTCACAGGCAAAAGGATGACTTTTTGTGTTATTTATTTGTATAGCAGACACTGTGCAAAAACATGATCTGTACCTGTGGGCACGACAACACTGAGAAAATCTGCACCAAGGGCTTGGATAAAAGTGTATCAGTAGTGGCTTGCAGTGGGAAGTGCTCATTGTGAAGAGTCTGCAAAAGTACCAAAAACACTTAACTGACATTGAGCAGCTTTCTCCTAGCGTATGGCAGCATGGAAAGAGGTGTTTGTGTGTAGGAGACAGTGGCTGGGGTACAGTTCAGTGGAAGACTGGAAGTTTCTGGAAAAACAAAAGAAGCGGCACCTATTTGTAACACTTTCGGTAGTTGATGTCATCAGCAATTAACGTTTAGAGGAGATTTATCGGGCACAAAAGAAGTTTCAGCAATTAAAGCATGAAAAGATTAAGATCTGGAAAATCAGCTCTTCGAAAGCGAGCGACGCGCCGGTGGTGTGCGAAGTCCTCACGTGGTGCTGCGCAGCCTCTGCTGCTTCGAGCCCAGCAGCTCTGCGGTCCGTGAGGCACAACTGGGTATGAAATCCCTCAGACACGAGGCTCTGCAGTTTCCTTTCCTTGAGGAAAGCGCTGCAGTGGCGTCACGAAGCAGTGTTAAACCGTGGCTGTGAACTGAAGGCATGGCCTTGGTGACAGGTAGGAGGAAGGTGTTCCTCTGGGTAGGTGAGACGTCTCCCGTGGGGTGATCTCAGAGCTGTGCTTCTTTCAACACCCGGGGAAGCAGCAGCTTACCTCTCGGGGTTTGGTGGGGACCGTTTGGTTCTTGTTGCAGCGCTCGCTCTGAAACGGCGCAGTCCTGGGCTGATGGGTTTTTACCTGGCAAACAAAACATCAGCACTGAGTCTTTGCATTTAAATCGCCCCTACTTTCTTTTAATGTAGCATTACAGAAACAGGAGGGCTCCCTAGGTGCAGCTGAGCCGTGCTGGAGCAGCCACAGACCCCGTCCAAAGGAAGCCGGGGGGGCAGAGCTGGCAGCAGGAGGAGCTCGCCGGGAGGTTTGGGCAGCGGGGTGCTGGCTGCCCTGAGCGTGCCCCGGCCATACCCCTGCTGCTCCAGCTGCTGGCAGGGCTCTGTGGGCACTCCCGGAGCTTTTTCTTACATGGAGTAATGAGGAGATAGCAAGAGGTGGTAACGGCTGAGCGTGTCTGCAGTCTGGTCCAGCTGCCACTCTGCCGCAGGCCCAGATCACCTTTTAATTTCTTGTTTTATCCCTGAGAAAATGAAAATAAATGGGAAAAAGTGCCTAGGAGTAATCTCTTTCTGCTCGAGTCAAGGAAAGTTAACACACACACCCTCTCTATTTTATTATCTTTTTGTTTTCAGAGCTGATTTTCCTCTCCTGCAGGGTCTATTTTTGTGTTCTTTAGCAGCAGTACGCTCTCCTTGTAACTTTGAAGTATTAACAGCAGAGCTTAACAGAGGCTTTTTTTGTTTTCCCTTAAACTGAGTAAACTGGAAATAAATTTCTGTGGCCTCAGTTCCTTCGTTCTGACTTTCAGATAGGCTTGAATACGGCGCTGGGCACGGAGGAATACGAGTCCAGCACCCCGGCTGTGGTAAAGGCACTCGCCTCTCGAACCACCGTAACGCAAGTGGTTGAGGTGTAGTCCTGTGTGTTTTCTGTAACTGCACTCTGGCTTCATGGGGTTAAAACGTATCTTTCAGTTTGGTAAGCTGCCAACCAGTATAATGGCTTTGGGAGAAAAATGGCATGAAATTGGCAGACTGTTTGCTGGCACCTATTGATACAGATCAAGTCAGTCTTACTAATGCTTCTATTGTGCGCAGCTTGTGGATGGTAATGTTATAACTGGTCTCAAGAACAGAACACGAAACGTAGTCCGGTGAAGCAGCAGAACTCAGCCAGATCAGCTGGATTTAGTTACTGAGGTGCTGTTTCATATTGCCTGTACAGAATATCTGAAAGGAAGTTCATGTTCGTGGCGTCTCCTTAAAGGCTCTGGTGGGAAGTTGTTACCCCGTTCACTTCGGCACCTCCGTGGGGAAGAGAAGGTAATGAATGGGTCAGCTCTCCTCTTTCAAGTACGATGATGTTCTGAAAAGCGGCTGTGTGAAGGAGAGACCTTGTTCACCAGATCCCCCTCCTGCCTTTGTGGAGCTGATCTGTTGACTTTTGTGCTTTTGTTTATTCTTCTGCTCGTGGTTCTTGGCTTGGAGCGCGCTGTGGTGTGTGCAGCAACGCGGCTCCGAACTGGGGCTGAGGGCCGTGTTTTCCTCCTCTTCCTATCCACTATTTCAGAGACGAATGCAGCAGAGGGTAGAGCTTGGTCTTTGGAATTTTAATGTAGATTTGCCAGGAAATCAGGTTATTTCCCAAAATTCGACAGGAAGCTGAGGAACAATTGCTGAAGCTTTAAAGTCAAATTTTTTTGCCACGGTTGAATGTCAGTGAAGAATAAACCAAGAGAATGATTATTCAGTATTTTGGAATAGAAAAACTCCCTGTTTTGTTACAAAATTAAGTGCAGCGATTGTAACTGAAGGATGTGCGTTTGCCATTGTGCCAGTTATGTTGTAATGGAACAAAGCTGCTCAGAACGATGGAGTTCTCTTCTGCTGGAGTTACGATTGGCTTCTCCCGCTAGTCATAACAAGCAATTATTTTTGTTTTTCTAGAAGCTCGTTTTTAGCATTTGTAGTCAGATGTTTGCAGTGCAGTCCCAGCGGCTAGGTCCACGCGTGCTGTACTGCTTTAGTCCAAATGGCTGACTTTGTTCGGCTGGGTGAAGCAGTGAAAAGGCATCCCCCAGAAGGTGCTTTAGAAGTTACATTTTAAGGGACTGAGTTTCACACCTGCGGCATGTTGTGCACTTCGAGCTTCCCACGAGTCTCCATCAAGGAGCTGTGGAGTTGTGGAGTCGTGAGCAGTGTATTACGTTGTCTTCGTTTAGCTTGGATAATTTTTCGGATGCTGGGAGATCTGAAGCAGTTTCTTAAATTTAGAGATGCTTAGGGAGTAGTAATTGGCAATTTTATATAGAAGACTACAAGCAACTGTAATGATTCCTTTTTTTTTAACAGAAATAAGTGAGCTTTGATTTTCACTTCGTCTTCTAAAAGGTTTTAAGGCCAGAACCTGTTTTATTTTTTTCCTTCATAGGATTGCAGGGACACGCCTGGATGCTAGTGCTTAAAGCGCTGTGGTTACACCAGAGCCTCAGCTGATTTTTTTAAAATGACAACAAAAGATCACTATCAGAAGTTAAGCGGTGTGACCCGAGCGCATCCAAGCAATACTTCCCCTGGCTCTCTGCTGTTCCACCCCAAGGCGCGGCGCTCTCAAACCGTGCTGCAGTGGGAAGGGGCGACGAGGCTCGTCCTCGCTGCCTCCCTTCTGTTGGCATTAACGTTCCTCCTGCACAACAGCCACGTGGGTGAGGAGTCTGCTCTGCCTGAAAACTGCCTCTACGAGGAGGAAGGGGAAAAAAAAGGAAAAAAGGCAGCCTTGAGACAGATCACCTTCCTGATCGCGGCGGTTGCGTGAGTGCCAGTGTAAGGAAGGGAACGGGGACGTGCAGCTGGGGCCAGGTGGGGAACGTGAGACTGCTGTCTGCCTGCAGCAGACTGGGCTTGTTAAGCCAGTTGTGAAACCTTTCTTTGCTGTAGAAAAGCCCATTTTCATCCTTTCTTCTGGAGAGGAGCTTGATGTGACACAGAAATTGTAATGGTAGGTTATTTAAAGAGGTCTGGGCTGCGCTGGCACAGTTAGGGAATATCAGATAGGTGAGAATATTTCTGGCTTCTGTAAAGGGTTTTACAACCACTAGTTTGAGACCTGTGAAAAGATGTGACAGCACTTGAGAGCGTTCTGAGGAACGGCATCGGCAGAGTTCAGCGCTAATGCAGAAGGATAGCATATGACATGTCAGCCTGTGGATGCTTCAAGCTGAAGAGTTTAATTTGCAGGTAGAGCAGGCAAAGAGCAGGCGGCGCAGTCACAGCAGCTCAGCTGATGAGTACAGGTTCGTTAAGCCAACATACCTTCGATTACCAGTGACGGGGGGCTGCTTGGGGGGAAACAAACCTGCCTGGGTCGGGCAACGTTTTTTACAGTCAGCCTGATTTCTGATATTTATAATTCCATCGTTTCCACTTGGCTTTGTCTTCGCTTTGTAATACATGTACATTTGACTTTGGTTAAAACCTTTGGCTAGGACCCACGTTCATAAGTACGTGACACAGAAATTGGAATCGTTAATTGATGTATCCGTCTGGTTACCATGCGATTTCAGGAAGTACTTTGTAGGACTGTAATTCGTTTAAAATGCTGTTGTAAAATGTGATACGCAGTGCCCTGAGTTAGGGAGAGCTGCTGGGTCTGCTCTTTATTCATTTTTTCCAAAAGCATCGAGCACCAGCAGCTTTTTATTTTCTCATGCGACTTGGTCCAGACCGTGCACTAATGTGCTAGTGATTAACTTGCAACCTTGCGGTGCCAAGCTCTCCGGAGTTAGTAGGCTGCCAAAATTGTGTTGTTCTCTTCAGGAGCTTTTGTATTCAACAGTGTTAGGAATTCAGACGGCCTTTTACTGCAATTACATCTTTGTTAGGAGCAGTTCTCTCCAACTGCAGAAAGTATCGCTGATGGTTTTCTGTGGTTCTTTGCTGTGGATTAAATTAGCGCTGAATAGTCGGTGTATCTTTGAACCTTTCATTTATATTCCACTATTTTAGAGCCCAGCATCTCCCAGGAAATGGTTGCTTCCAGCCTGTTGGAGCTGTAACTAGTTTAGTCGTCATTTGACCTTCGAGCAGCTGGGATCTAGCACTACGAAATATGGGGGGGAGACGTTTTGGGGTTGCCCTAAGTACTGGGAGGGGAGTGTTTCCACCTCCTTGCACTGAGCTGTCTCAGGAGTCTCTCAGGCTTGCTGGCATTTTGATGTCCGAGGCACATATTCAGTGTGAATGATCTATCCCATCCCACCTAGAGCTGACTTAAATCTTGCAGCTTCTCAGTACAGACTGTTAGTCTGAGTTCTTCTCCACCCTGTGAAGATATTTTTCTCTTGAATTTGTCTGTACTGTATGTCTTCAGAACCAGAGTTATTTTATTGCAAGTATTTGTATGAAGCACCCTAGAAGGGTGCATTGCTGTGTCTGAGATTGCCCAGCTCGTTAGTCCAAGGCACTGATGTGTGGTAGAAAGCGTTGTTCTTCCCACTAATCTGTTTTGATGCAGGTTTGTGTCCTAGTCATTGCAGTGGTTAAGTGTTGGTTAATTATCGGGTGATGAAGATAGCAGGACTTGCACAGCAAGGCAGCTAATTTAGCTTTTTGGTGGAAGGAGGCTAGTTGTACCTCTCTTGGGATGCGGTGATGGCACTTGAGGAGTTGGGAAGGTGGGAGCAACACGAGGTATTCTCTCTTGGCTCTGCTAACTCTACGCTGCAGGACAGTTTAATTCCTGTATAATGACTCCCTCCCCCAACCACCCAGCTTGGCCTCATGGTTCAGATGTTTGCATCTACAAATAGATCCAAGTGCTGTGTAAATGTCGTACTGCTTAATATTTCAGTTGATTTTGGATGCCCTTGCTGAAAGGTATACGAGCTCCAAGGTAGGTCCTTGGTTTTGAAGACAATTTTAAAATAAAATAAACAGTGAGATTTTCTTAGTGGTTAAAACCAAACGGAAACAACTGGCTGTGGCTATTGGTGTGCCTTTCAAACTGAGATCCACAAATTACTTAAATCAGGAGCATCCTGTTCAGAAAAATTAGCAAGAATCCTGCCACAGGGCCGTAGTAGCTTCCAGCTGTCCCGGTGTTGTGCCGGACGCTGCTCTTGCTGCCGGTGGGCAGTGCAAGTTTCAGCACTCAGGCAGCAGCAGGCGTCCCTCTGCCCGGTAGAGGCAGCGTGTGCCTCGGAGGTGGACGGAGCGTGGAGGTGGTGCCTTGGGCTGGGCTTCACGCTCTGAAGTAAACGTGCTGAATTTCTTGTCTGAAGCAAGGTAACGTAAGGTGCAACTCCAGCAATGGGTGGCATTTCTTTGGCTGCTTGAAATTATCATTCTAGATTATCCAAAATCTTCATTGTTTTGGCCACTGACTGCAGCTTGTGGTTGGGTTCCGCTCATTCGGTTTGTTTTACGTGCTCAGCAGTTACAAAAACACCACGGGGTCTTATTTTAAACAACGTCTGTTTCTCTGTTCCAGAGGTACATGCCACAGGATTCAACTATCAAAATGAGGATGAGAAGGTTACCCTCTCCTTCCCCAGTACCCTTCAGAAAGGTAAGAGGTATTTGGGTGCTCTTGGCCTTTGACCACATACTTAAGGAGTTGCACCCCGAGCAGCCGGAGCCGTAGCCCTGTCTGCCCTTGGGTTCCGGGCTGGGAGCACGGTGCTCCCTCGGGACTCTGCCCACTGGAAGGCAGCAGGAGGCTGAAAGGGGCGCTCTTAAATATCGGTTGGAACAGTAGATTGAAGCTCATTCTGAAAATATTTTAAAGTTGGGCTTCCCTTTTCTGGTACAAATAATGTATTTCAAGTAAGTGTCATTAAAAAATTGCTGTTCTCCTGTCTGTCTAGAACAGAAGTTTTGCTTATATTTGGCTGCTGCTCAGCGCATGGATAGCGCTAGGACGGGCAGTGCAGATGAGCACCTGACACAGGAAATCTTTCCTACAAGGTTCCCTTGATATTAAAATCATTAAGATTAATGGGAAACACAAGTGATAAAATCACTGACTGGGGGTCTGTGGAACTGAAGAGGTTGTTCCGTCCGTGGTGGTGCTTGCTTTAACACCTGGAGTGACTCTCGTTACCTGCCTTTGGGCGTTAGGCTCCCAGGCTATTTATGTCACATACTGCTGATCTGTTCTCCTCTTACTGAGAAAGAGCTAATCTGAATTACCGCGGTGTGTTCCTAGGCATGAATGCACTAAATCTTTTGAAAGTACTGGCCTTTGCTCTACGAAGTTTGTGGACTGAAACTTAGCTCCTCAGTTTGAATAAAGCAGTTTCGTTTAATCTTTTCAAATACAAATGTGAAGATCCTAGGGTGATAAAACGTTAATGTCTCATTCTGTGTGATATTGGCATGCTGCCTTTCTGGTCAAGATCAGGTTTCCCCTT
Organism: Heteronetta atricapilla; assembly: GCA_011075105.1. Classification (NCBI taxonomy): domain Eukaryota; kingdom Metazoa; phylum Chordata; class Aves; order Anseriformes; family Anatidae; genus Heteronetta; species Heteronetta atricapilla. The sequence continues at coordinate 5,223,673 of CM021757.1, forward strand.
TTACACTGAGACATCGAGGGCAGAATAAATCCCAAGACTAATTGACTTAGAAGCTTGAAGGCAGCCAGTGCTCCACTTTGGCCTCCGCAGTAGATTTCAGAGGATGCTATTACCACTTAGTAGCTATCCGATATTTTTTGCAAACTTTACTCAGAGGTAAGAGTTGCAGGATCAGAGTTTTCAGGTGTCTGGTTTGCTGTGTTGTATTTAGAGGATGAGAACGAGCACTGCAGGAGCCGTACAGGAATTTAACCGTCAAGTGCCAAAGCGCCACGATAGCTCTGGCTTTGCCTGCGTTGTTTTTGATGTTCAGCTCTGCTGGAGCTTATTTTTGCGTAAGGAGGGTGAAGGGTTTGAGGGAGGCTGGCAAACAACTCATGGGTGGAGATGAGTTAAGGGACGTCTTACTTCAGAGGGGCAGTGGGCCAGCTGAGCAGCCTGGCCTGCAGGTCCACACCAAATAAATGTGCTGTTTGGCACGTGCAAATAACAATGTCCCATCTGTTTCTGTTTCAGGGACAGGAACGCTAAAGATAGACTTTGTAGGGGAGCTGAATGATAAAATGAAAGGTTTTTACCGAAGTAAATATACTACCCCTACTGGAGACACACGCTATGCTGCTGTCACTCAGTTTGAGGTACGGGCTATATTTTTGTTTCCAGAGAATGTCATTCTTAATATAGGATTTGTTCTTAAAAGCAACAAAGGCCTCGTTTCCTAGCTTTAGCTCTACCCTCTGGGCAAACTTAAAAAATCCATTTTTGCTTCTTGCTGAGTGTGGATGGTTAATACTAAAGGTATCCTTTACGTTGTGTCTTGAAGGTCAGTACATTCTGGATCTGGCACCTTCCCCAGCCAGGGATCACGCTGATGTGTGACACTTTGTATATATAAAATAGATGGTTTTAAACATTGCAGCTATTTATTTAGAAGTGGTCAAACACATCTCTATAACTTGCCTTTGTGAAATACATTAATTTTTAATAGAACACTCAGATTTAATCTCAGCATCTTAATGACATCCAAAAATGTGAGCCAGATAATGCCTCAAACGTTATGTAAACCCTGGTCATAATGACAGAATTTTATACCATATTGTAATTTCATCTGCCTGGTTACATAAAAACTCAGAGTACTTACCTAATGCAAATGGAACATTTACTGGGTGCACTATAGTGGTAGAGTATAAACAGGTGGGCTTGTGTGCACTGCCTGTGAACGCCTGGGTGCCCTCTCTGCTTTCACATGACTGAGCTTTGCTCCCGTCATGACTCTGCTAAATTTTACTCAGACTGTAGAATTCCATCAGAGCGCAGAGATCATTTTAAAAAAGGGGGGGGGAAGAAAAAAAGGAAATAAGCTGTCATGGTAGTAACAAAACGCTCTAATGCAGGGGTCAAGGGGTATCAGTGAAGACACTTCACCAGTGACTAGCCATCAAACATCCAACTTCTTGCCTGTAAAATACACTTTTTTTTGTGCATTCTTTCTGCAACAGTATCTTGTGATTTATTTGGTCAATGTTCTTGTTTCCTTCAGGCTACTGATGCTCGCAGAGCCTTCCCCTGCTGGGATGAGCCTGCTATTAAGGCAACGTTTGATATTTCATTGGTGGTTCCTAAAGACAGAGTAGCTTTGTCAAATATGGTAAGTTCTTAATGCACAAGCAAACTGTATTTTAAACAGAGCTATAAAGGCAGCTGACTGAAAGGTAATAATGTGTTTTGGGAATTAAGAATATAGTCTATCTATTAGCTATTACTAAGCAGCTCTAAATTGAGGTAATTCTTATAAAGATATTGTTATTTCAGATGCTAACACAACATCGAAACAGACTGTGCAAACCACAGCGGTGTGTGTTTGTTTCTTTTTAAAAAAAGTCTTAGCATATGTCAGGCCACGTGCTGCTTAATTAAGAGTGACTGAAAAAAAATAAGCATTTGCTTGTTTATATAGCTGCTATATCTTGAGATAAATAAGCATGTTTTCTGCCCTAGAGAATTTCTGGGCAGAAATAGGGTAAAATGTGCAAGTAAAAGTACTTCTGTCACAAATACAAGTGGGCATTTTCGGGCTGCTATTCTAAATATGGTACAAATATTTCTGGAGAAAAGCAAGTGAATTTTAAAGTAGATTTAAATATATATATATTGTAAGTTCTAGTAACACTAACCTTCACAGTTACATGTAAAGTCTAGTTTTGCCCACTGACCATGTGGTTACAGATTTTTTTTGGTATTTTAGTAAAAGTCTTGTGCCTTATTTGGAATTGGGTAATATCCTCGTTGGAGAACAGCAGCTGCTAACTTACATGTTCAGCTGCCTTTCCAGTAATAGAATGTAATGTGTGTGTATATAATAAATAATAAAAGCACACCTCCGTGTATTCTGGGGCTTTTTGTAGCTATGTAGACCTATGGTATGGTCTGTATTTTATAATCAGAGATTTTCCATGTTAAATGTGTGACTCTTAATGACGCAATAGTTAGTCGAATGTGTTGCGTAACGCAGTTTCAGTGCCATGAGAGTAACCGATTCTCTTTCATGTTGAAGAACGTCATTGACCGCAAGCCGTACCCGGATGATGAAAATCTGGTGGAGGTGAAGTTTGCTCGCACCCCTATCATGTCGACATACCTGGTGGCATTTGTGGTGGGCGAATACGACTTCGTAGAGACCAGGTCCCTGGATGGCGTCTTAGTGCGTGTTTACACTCCCGTTGGCAAAGCAGAACAAGGAAAGTTTGCATTAGAGGTAAATGTGCTCAGGGTGATTCTGCTGCTGTCGCGACCTCCGACAGGCTGGACGTACCCCTGTCCTCTGCTCGGTCACGTAGATGTGCACAAAGCTCCTGGGGGTGTTTTCGCTTCAATAGCTCGGGGAGACCGGCCTCGATGTTAAATGAAATTTCACTTGTGGACAAACTTGTGTTTTTAATGACAAAAGTATGTTTTACTTGAGTTGCTTGGATTCGGTAGTGTAGACTTTCATCTGCAGACAAGAAGTGCTGACGGGTAGGCAGCAGCGTGGGAGGGGAAGGGAAGGGGAGTCTTCCAAACCACCGTGCTCTGGAAGCTGGGAATTGAGCTTCTGGAGGAAAGCTTGTGTCTGCTGCTTGCTTAGGCTACTTTCAGCTGTAAAGAAATGTTCAAGTTACACCAATTGTTCCAAGTTCAAATGATACTTACTAAGTTTCTCCTCTTATCTCTTACAGGTTGCTGCTAAAACTCTGCCTTTTTATAAGGACTACTTCAATGTTCCTTACCCTCTTCCTAAAATTGATCTCATAGCTATTGCAGATTTTGCTGCTGGTAAAGTAACTCACTTTATTGATGAACTGTATTTTATTTGAATTATAAACATTTAGGAAGAGGTGTGTATCAATATCAATAAACCTTTGTATTTATTTTATAAAGGTGCCATGGAGAACTGGGGCCTTGTTACTTATAGGTATGCTGTTAAAATACTGTCTTTCCCCCTCTTTGTTCACTAATTCTTGGAAGTAACTGGATTAGTTTTAGGGAGCTGCTATCATCCCAAATAAGACCGAGTAAATACCTCCAGATCTTGCTTCAGTTTGGGTAATTCTGACTTCTGCAGCAGCGTGCATTATTATACAAATCTTAGGAAGGCAAGAGTGAGCTATATGACTACTGTCCAAGGGTGTGAGGATTTTTAACTGTCTGGCAGCACGGCCTGTTCCACAAGAGAACTTTCTTGGCTGCTTTTTTTCCCCATAAAAGTTATGTACTTACTGACACGGCTGGAAGGGTTTCTTATTTTACGTTGTAGGCAAGTTGGTAAATTTAGCAACCACATTATAATCATGTAAATCAAAAATACTAACTTGCCTTCCTTTTCAGTTTTTTTATGTTCATCTGATCAAGTTTTTGTACCTTTGCTTGATACCCTTACATTATCTGTGCTCATTGCTAGACTGATCTTCCTTCATTTTGTGCAAGATTGGACTTGTAAGCTTTGGACTCAAATCTGAAATCATTTGAATTTCTTCTGCTAAACTGTTGATTTGGCCTCAAAAAATTGTCATGGAAATTTGAACCTAGGTTTAAAATCAACTTCTTATTGCAATTTGGATGAAACCTGATACTTTACTCCCTGTGGGGAAAAAAAAAAACATTTGTCTTGAATGAGCAGAATTTTTGGAAGCCTGTCTTAATTTTGCTGTTAAATTTCCCCCCCCTTGTACTCGGCTTGGCACGCTTGCTTTATCCCTTTGGGGACAGAAGGTCGGCATAGTCCGCAGGCACCACCTCTGTGCTGAGGTGCCCGTTTTCCCCCCGAGTCGCAGCGGTCCAGAATCCTTTTTCTGGCTGACCCGCCGTGTCCTGACAGCGACGGGGGTGTCGATAGTGCGAGGCCGTGTGCCTGACCCAGGGAGCACGTGCGTGTGTGTGCTGTGCGTGGAGAATCCCGTGCACCGGCAGCGGCGTGTGTAACACAGCCGGTCACGCACTTGGAAGAGCTGGAATTCCTCTGGGGCTGGGGGAGGCAGAGGAGGTTTGCTGTGCATACAGCTTGCAGTGCAAAGGGAGTTACAGTTAAGGTGAGATTTGCCCTCTCCTCCCCAAATCCCTCCTTCCTAGATTACGTAGGTGAGCTATTGCATAATTAAAGGGTAAACTTTCTCGTTCCTGCTTGGGTTTTTGCACTTGTCTTCTTGCATGCCGTGAGGAACTATTGCTCCAAAGCATTCCAATAACCGTGGAATTTAACAAAACAATTTTGTGTCTAAAATGAAATAGCTCTTGTTTTTTCCAGTTGTACTGATCACTTTTTAGCTTGCTTAGGTAATTTAACCTACTTGTGATAGTGTTTTTTTTTCCTCTAGGCATGTGCCACTCTGTTCAGTTATCTCTCTCTTTTAAATACAGGGAGACTGCATTGCTCATTGACCCCAAAAATTCCTGTTCTTCATCTCGCCAGTGGGTTGCTCTGGTTGTAGGACACGAACTTGCTCATCAGTGGTTTGGAAACCTCGTGACTATGGTACCTACCAGTTACAAGTTCTTCTAGTTTGCTGTGAAACGTGCTTCGTATCATGTGCTATTTAAAGCGTCCCTTAATAACATGTTGGGCATGTTATGTTAATTTTTTTTTTTAATTTATAACTAGTGCTTTATTATCACTCTCTTCTTCACCACTGTGTTCTTTAAAAGTATTTTTAGACTTTCCCTCAGTGAAACATTGTTCAGCTGTTGGAATACTGTTCTAGTTAGAGTTGTGCCAGTGTTCCACGCAAATGATTTTGGCTAGTCAGATTACTCAGAGGCAGTAATCCAGTTTTCCTTTCAGGTAGGCATGATTCACTCATCAGGCTTTCATACCAAGGCGTATCAGTGCCAGCTCAGCATTGCAAATCACTCTAGTCCACTAGTGAGAAGGCGCTCAGTAGTAACGTACGTGAATTATTTCAGGTATATGGGAAGCCAGCTGTCTGAACGGTTTGATGTTTAAGTCATTTTAGTGGGAACAGAAGCAATATGTGAGGCAGCAAGACTGAAATCTGTAAATAAACTCCATTTAGTGCTAAAAACTGAAAGCTGTATCTGTCAGAGTTTCTGCTGTTAACAAATAGCATCAGCTTACTCTGTTAATTAGAGCTGACACTCCTTATCCCCAAACCACACAAACATACGTTTGAATCCAATATTTCACAGGTTAGGAAGCTTCTTGTATTGCTAGAAACCAGTGTGTTTGGCAAAAAAAAAAAAACACATCGCCTCTGGAGCCCCAAATCTGCATTGTTCTGGCTTTCAGGCTGCTTAAATGAAGTGTGAGTGGGTGGAAGAAAAACCACCAATATAAATATTAACGCTCAGCAGAGGTTCTCAAACTTTTTCACAGTGCTGTGCCTCTTAAAATCTAGTCAGCTGTGTTCTTGTTTGTGATAGCACAGGTAGCTTCCGTGTGAGAGCAGTGCAGAGCAATTTCTCTTCTGCAGCTGTGAAAAGCGAAAACAGGTTTCAGTGTTACTTCCAAGTTTCTGGAAAGTCAGCTCTTTCTCCTCTTATAACCTGAGATGCTTGCACCAGCCTCAGCACCCCTGGTTTAGTTTGCCAGTACTGGGTCTTACTGGGCAGCACAATATACCAGTTCTCCTGTAGCAAATAGAAATGAGATCAGAATACTTTCAGGGGAAGAAGTAGATTTTTGAGCAATGAGGTTGGAAGTGAGATGAGGGAGAGAAATGGGGGTGAAAAGATTTAGATGTCCAAACATCGCTTGAGAATCTGTTTTGCAGCTGCAGTAATCCTTTGGCACCAACCTTTGTATTAGAACCTCGTCCTGGAAATGGATGCAGTCAGAAATGTGAAAGAAAGAGATCGTCTTCGCTCTTAAAATAAAGCCGGGCTTATCTGCGCAGGGTTCCAGTAACAGCTTTCCTTGTTGAAATTCCACTCTCCCTGGGGTAGATGTCTCGTTCATCGTAGAAGCAGTAGTGCGTGCTAGAACAGCTTGCTGGGTTGATTCCACGTCCTGTTTGGTTTATTTACTTAAGGGTCCATATCGTCATAGCCACCCTCTTCTCAATTGAGCACCACACTTAGGGTTACACGATGGTAAGCGTGGTTATGAAAAGGGTGTTTTCGTCCTTGCTATCCATAGCTTGTTTCTTTTTCTCTCCTGCTTCAGTTAAATATTAGAAACAAAGGGAAAAAAATAAATGTCAATGTAACATTCACATTTTAAACAAAGCCCACCCTTGGCTGGGTGAAATCACTTTTAGCTATTCACTAGATTTCAGGTTTCCATATTCTGGAACACTTCTAGACTCGGTTTTCTACTCTATGTAAGTATGTTCATTAGCCACAAATAAAAAATCAGTTTTCTGCAGCTGATCTTATTCAGCTTGAAGAAGACACTGTTGTGTTGCCCACGGTTCTGCTGCTTTGTGGAACCGTGGCCTTGCACATCACTGCCTCAGCTTCCTAACCTAGATAACATTCGTCGCAGTCATTCAGGACAATTCCCTCAGTGGCTCTGCGCTGACCTCTCGTCTAGGCTGGGAATTTCACTTGTACCTGAGGCAGTTCTCCATGCAGAATTCAATTCCTAGAACTTCAGACAGGGGAGGACTCTGCTAGTCACTGTTCTTGGGCTGTGGACTTCTTTAGAGGGAGGGATTTGGGTTTACATGTATTGTCTTTTTCTGATTTGCGCTACACTAGGCTGTTAACAGTTTACCTTGTCTGGAAACTTCTTGTTGATTAAGAGATGTTCCTGGAATTTTGTTGTTAATTTTATTTTTTTCTGCCTTCTCATCTTTCCAGGAATGGTGGACCCATCTCTGGCTGAATGAAGGATTTGCCTCCTGGATTGAGTACCTATGTGTAGATCACTGCTTCCCAGAGTACGATATCTGGACTCAATTTGTTTCTGCTGATTACACGCGAGCTCAAGAGCTCGATGCCTTAGACAACAGCCATCCTATTGAAGTAAGTTTTTTTCTTTGTTCTAGTCATCTCTCTTTTTCTTGTCAGCTGGATGTGAGGTTATTTTTCTTATTGACTAAAGAGAACTGTGCAGTCATTCATAATGCAAAGGAAAATTTGAAGTTGCTTTTACGCTTTGTGGCTTTTGCTTCATTAGAACTGGTATTTCAAAAGTGAGATTTGAGGGTTTGACAATGGCTTCTTCAGGCATGTTCCTGCTCTGCTGACTTGAAATGGCAAAGTGGGTGCAGAGATTCCACTAAGACAATTTGGGGATGGATACACGTGTGCTTTCTTCAAAGAGAAAAGTCAGCTCCTTAAGCAACAAAACAAAATCAATCAAAATCTTGTGGCAATTAAAATTGTTCTCACTGTTAATTTTCCTGTTTACCACAGGTTAGTGTTGGCCATCCATCCGAAGTGGATGAAATATTTGATGCTATTTCTTACAGCAAGGGAGCGTCTGTAATCCGAATGCTACATGACTACATTGGTGATGAGGTAAAGAGATTGTTGTCAAAAACCTAAGTGTAGGTTGCCAAATCTTTTAACAGTAAAAAAAAAAAAACTTTCTTCTACTAAATTTATGTATTTTATATTTTGAAGGATTTTCTCCAATGTGATTTCTGGGCTGTATTTGAATGTAGCTAGGAGAAATAAGATTTATTTCTGTATTTTCCCCATTATTTCAGTACTAAAAGTTGGCTAACAAAAACGTTTTAAGCTATTCTTTCTAGTAGCATAGTTTAGGTGGGAGTTAGATGTGCATACTGATCCTAGGATTGTTCAGTTGGTTCTTGAATATAAATGCAGTGCCGAGGGAGGTAGCGAGGACGTTCTGGTGCCATTACCTATTCAATTGTGTGTCCCCAGGACTTTCGGAAAGGAATGAATTTATATTTAACGAAGTTCCTGCAGAAGAATGCAGCTACAGGTAACTGATGATTATTACATGCCTAAGAAAACTGATTTCTGGAGACAAATTTTTTATTGCTAAACTGATGGATTCTTACAAAGCTGGTTTTCCAGCTGAGATAACTGAAATGCAGGGAAGTAATTGGCTTGTTTCCAGTTCCATACACTGTCACCTGCACAGCCAGAGTTCAGCATCCTGTAGGGGTTCTGTATCTCGTGGTGTGTGGATGAGGTAATCTGAAGGACCTGCATTTACCATTCACAAGCGTATCTGAGTGATGATTTAATTTAGAAGTAGAGTATCATGGTTTGCCATGTAAGCCTTTTGCAAGCTTCATTTTGCAGTATTGATTGCGTATGTGATTGAACGGTTCAAAGCCTGGTCTAACATCTCACAGTGCTTTCTTTACTTAGACCTTTTTTGTGCATCAGTCACAAATGTGGAAGTGGAACGTCGTGCTCTGTCAGCCCTTAACAGCCCATGTTGTTCAGTTGGCTCTTTGGCATAGTATGTGAAAAACCTGAGGAAAAGATGCTTCTTTTTATCATTTTGAATACACAGTGTGTAGTGATTACATTCTGTAGTTGTAATGAAGTCTTCTTCCTCCCTCTCCTCACCTGTGAACGGTTTAAACCTTCCTTTTTCTTGCCCATCATCAGTTGCAATTTGACAAAAAGGCAGCCAGAAACACGAAGGGCAAACTGGAGTAATAACATAGCCTCCCACCCTCCAGCGCCTGTGTAGTGTCTGTAGTCAGGTCTGACACGTCAAGGCTCTGGGAGACCTCAGTCAGACTTTTCTTCTGCAGAGGACCTCTGGGAAAGCCTGGAAAAAGCTAGTGGTAAACCTATTGCTGCTGTGATGAACACATGGACCAAACAAATGGGATTTCCGCTCATTTATGTGGAAGCTGAACAGGTAAATTTTCTAGCAATTCCCCATACAATAACTCTGTTTTTTCAGTACTTCAGATCAAATAGTCTGCGTTTAGATGTGTTTAAGATCGAATTCGGTAGTATCCAATCAGTTAAAAAATAAAAATAATCTTTGACCAGGAGACATCGCAGTGAATTGCTCTGTTTAGTGACAGAGCTGTTTCCAAAGGGAGGGGAGAGCAGCTCACTTGAGAAACCCAGTGGAAAGTGATAATGGAGTTTATCCGCAAGCGCTCTAGATCACGTGCTGGGAGTTTGCTGACATAGCCCGTTTGCTCTTTGTGTGTGAAAAGGGGGGAGGAAGGGAATATTTGACTTAGGTCCCCTTGCAGCACAGTTTGCTTCTCGCTCCAGTTTATGCTTACTCTACAAGATTGCAGACTGAGGATTAGTGGCTAAAAACTGAGGTCAGACAAAAGTCTGACCAAAAAAAAAAAATCAAGGGTTAGGGGTATGTATGTTTTAACAATAACAGTGATTAATAAACTGGAATGAATTCTTGTGGTTAGCTTCTATTTGTGGAGGAGAATGGAAGTTACTCCAAGTTTAAAAGTGCACAGAAATAAAGAGCGATATACAGAAGCTGAGATTAGATGTGTTAGTAATTCCTTTCTCCTTTCATTCCATGAATATTGAAATAAGTTGCAACTCTTTTGAAATCTTATTTTTATTTTATTTTTTCAGCAAGAAGAGGACAAAGTCTTGAAGTTAGTCCAGAAGAAATTCTGTGCCAGTGGACCATATACTGGTAAGATGAGTGCTAGGAGCAGGAGCAGCGTGTTCAGATGCTTTTGATGAATGCCTAAAACTGATGTCCAGTTTAAGGCCAATGCTGCTATCTGAGGAGCTCTGTAAGCTGCTGGTTTTATAGTCATAAATAAAGAAAAATGCCTCGTAAGGAAGTCAGCTCTATTTTTAAGATACAAATTCTGCCTACCTCTTCTGCTTACGGAAATTAAAGTGTTTGGCTTCAAAGGTGATTTAGATTTTTGGCTTTGGAGTCTAGAACTGCTCTTTTCCTTCAGGTTTTTGTTAATTTAAATTTAAGCAGACATACTTGAACTGCTGCTGAATCTTGTTTGAGCATCAGGCAGGTTTCTCAGTGTTAGCATACCTTTTTTCCTTAGGCCTTCCTTTTTTTGGTTTCCTCTTTTAGGGGAGGATTTTCCTATGTGGATGGTCCCCATAAGTATTTGTACAAGTGATGACCCCACCTGTGCCAAAATGCAAATACTGATGGACAAACCAGAGCTGACCTTGGTTTTGAAAGATGTTAAACCAGACCAGTGGGTGAAGGTGAGTTGTCACAACGGAAGAGAACCTATTCCTAGCAATAAGCTGGATTGTCACTGTAATGTGCCCCTGCATTTCAATTTCCTCTTCTCTTTTTTTCCTTGCAATCCTGTATTTCTTGTGGAGGGGCCTTTCTGTGTTGCTGTTGGGTATTGGCTGCTCTCTGTAATGCTTGCTTAGTGTGGTCCTTTCTCTCTTGGAAGTTTTGCTTCCAAGAGCAGTCCAGATGATGTAAACTGGAACGTTTTAGGAGTGCAAGCCCAGAAAAACAAAGCACCATTAAGTAGAGGCAACTTTCGATTTGAAATGTGGTGGCTTTTTCAGTATCCTATGGCAACCACAGCTTAGTTCAAGTCCATCCTGAGCAAAAATAGTCCTGTTTATCTTTCATTAAGTGTGAAGGTTTTCAATGGGCTATTACCAGGCAAGTACAAATCTGCAAGTGAAAAAATTCACTGTTGAGATCTGTTGCAGACACCAGTCAGAAACAGAATTTAAAAACTGAAAGACAGCAGCTGACTGGGATTATTGCCATATGAACTAATGAGGTTGAAGAATAATTGTTTCTAAGCTGGAGCTGTACTCCGAGAGGTGACTCCATGAAATAACAGTAAGGGTTAGTCTCTTTTTCATTCTAAATCAAACCTTTCCATTTAACTAACAGGAATATTGCAGCTGTCAGACCTGTGTATTCCCTTGTATCACCTTATCTGCTTCCCCCTGGTGATAGAGGGACATGTAATGAACAACCCTGATACCCACCTGTCAAACAAGACCGAAGACTGATACTGCTGCCTGAGAAGGCATCAGTTTGGCTCAGTCCAAGGTGAATTTGTAGGACTGCTGCCTGCAAGGGCTGTCAGCCTCGCGTTTTTAGTTAGTGCCACTGTCCTGAGGACTGGCGATTGGACTGACCAAAACTGTAGCACCAGCAAAAAGGGGAGCGACTTCCTGATGAGCTCAGCAATGTTTCTGGTTTATGTCTGGTACTGTTGTTCAACCAACCAAAATATTTGACTGCCTACACTGAAATACCAGCAGGTAGTAGCATGTAATCCATCAAACTTGCTGACCACGACTTGCTTTTATGCAGGGCAGAGGTACTTGTTCTCCTGTCTTAACTTTGATAGAGAACCATTTTCTGAAATTGAGCAAGTTGAGAGTGAGGTTACAAAAGTTAAGATCCTAGCACCAGCAGTCTCCTGCATTTCATCTTCCCAGTACATCGCTACCCTTACTTCAGTTAGGAGTTACCCACAGAAGTTTCTCTTCTCTCCTTGCTCCTAGCCTCTGCTTCCTCATGCCAGCTCCCTCTCATCTTCTGTCTCTTAGAGAGCATTCCTTATTTAAAATTTTAGTGTGCCCTTCCCCCCTTTCTTTTAAATTTTGGTTTAAATGACTGACTGACTTCTCTGAACTGCAGTAGTTGGAGAAACGTCTCATGGTACAAAACCAAAACAAACAAAACGCACGCTCAAAAATAAAATTCATTTTTGTTCCTTACTTTTAATTTTTTTACTCTTTTGGTACATTTCAGTTAAACCTTGGAACAGTAGGGTTTTACCGTACCCAGTATAGCCCTGACATGCTGGAGAACTTAATACCAGCGATCAAAGACCTCTCCCTACCCCCTGTGGACAGACTTGGCCTGCAGAATGATCTTTTCTCTCTGGTAAGCAACCTTTGCTGTTCTGTCTAATAATGAGAGCTATAGCAGCTGCAGAAAGTGCTTGTCAGCCTCCATTTCTGGAGGCAAAACGCCTTTGGGATTACCGCATACATTTAACTATTAATTAGCTCAACAAGTTCTAACTTGTGTTACAAGACTTAAATCCTGTGGAAGCAGTCTGTCTAACTCCCATTTTGCTGTTATCTGTAGGGATGTATTATTTTATAGTCTTATAAAATTAATTGTTTTGAGAACTCCCTTTCTTTTAACTCCTAAAAATAAGGATATTTTAATTACCCCCTCAAAGATTTTGTCCAAGTCTTTATCAGCACCATGAGTTTTACCCAGTAGGGCTTGTTAAAGCTGGAGGAGGTGGCTGTTGGGGATTCCTACTGTTTAAAAGCAAGTTATTACCCCAAAAGCAGATGGTACTAGCTCTGAACAATTAACAACTGTACTATGTATTTCAAATTGCACTTTCTTATTCTTGCTGGTTAGCAAATATATATATGGAAGCTTTAAAAGTGTGGTTTTGATACCCTGCCTCTCTAGACTCAAAGCTTATAATTCACCACGGCTTAGTTAGAGGGTTTAAAACTGTAGCCTTGGTCACTTCCCAAATGGAAACCTGTTTTGGTTTCCATTTTAATTGTATTTTATTATAGGTGAATATAGCTTTGATAGTAAAAGTTGATTTTCAGCCATTTTTCTGTTCTGTAAGATACTGGTCCGGTTCCAGATTAAGCAATCTGGTTGGAGATGCTCACTGAAGGTATCATCAACTGTACCGAGCACAGAAGTGTTTTCATGATGTTCTGAAGCAGTATTAAATCTTGCTGGCAGAGGTGGAAAGGCAGTACTACTTGAACTGTTTCACGAGTAGCAAGAAGCAAAAATGATCTCTGCAGTTTTACACTCTCAATTTAATGAAGAACAAAAATGAAGCCTCTAAATCTTCACAGTTTTTAGTTAAAATAAGATTTTGGTGGGTGTAGTATCTGGCTGAGAATAACTCTGTAGGTTTGTTATCTTTTGCCAGCATTGCTGCAGTTTTGTTAAGTCACTTAATCTTGCTGTCTGCTTCCTGTTTGCAAAATGTGCTTATAATTACACAGCTGTCTCCTTGTGAAGTGCTCACCTGGGTATGAGAAGCATGGTGTGCCCTGAGCAGACAGCTAACCAGGGTCTTAGCTGTGTCAGCTCGCCTTGGCAGAACCTCACAGGAGAGTTGCCGTGCAGGCTGTGCAAACTGAACAGATAAGACTTAAATAAGGCAACGAGCTATTAAACATCTGAATTCTGTTTGGAAGTTTCTGTTTGAAACTAACCTGCGTCTTTTCCTCTCCCAGGCCCGAGCTGGAATCATTAGCACTGTAGAGGTTCTAAAAGTCATGGAAGCTTTTGTCAATGAGCCCAATTACACCGTGTGGAGCGATCTCAGCTGTAACCTGGAGATTCTCTCAACTCTCTTATCCCACACAGACTTCTATGAGGAAATCCAGGTGTTCGTGAAAGATGTATTCTCACCGATAGGGGAGAGACTGGGATGGGACCCCAAACCTGGAGAGGGTAGGAAAACTTACACTGTGAGATCCAATAGTGGTTTTGAAATGCTTCTGTGTAACTAAGCCATTGAGAATTCGGGAAGGGCAGAGAAGGAAGGAAGAGGAAGGTCTGAAGTAGGCATTTGTGGGTATTTTTATACTTAAACCGCCAAACCCCAAGACAGTCCTCTTTTCTCAAGTGCAAGCTAAAATAGTGAAGCTTTTCCCTACCCGGTCACTGATGGAGTAAAAATTCTCTGCTTATTAGACTGTAGGGATGGGAACCACACACATGCATGTGTACTTGTCGTAGTTAGTCCTGTTGTAGACTCAGATGGTCACTGCTACCAGCCTAGCTCAGATTACGGGCATAGCCTGTTGTCTTTGCTCCAGAATTTTCTTCTCCTGACCCTCTTGCCATAGGAAAATCAATGCCTTCTTCCATTGGCACCAATAAGAGTGGGAGAAATCCTGGTTTCTTTGGGTATCCCCAAATACATGGAAGGATTATTATACAGCTCTGCCCTGATCAGTCTACATGGAATTAAAGAATTACATTTATTAATTTAATTGCTGAATTGTCTCCAAATAACTGTCTCTGTCCTGCTACTCATTAGGTCATCTTGATGCCCTTCTCAGAGGTCTGGTACTGGGCAAACTAGGAAAAGCTGGGCACAAGGCAACATTAGAAGAAGCCAGACGCCGATTTAAGGACCATGTGGAAGGAAAACAAGTTCTCTCAGCTGATCTGAGGAGTCCTGTAGGTTATCGTAAATTTTGATTCCAATGTTTTATGCACATTTAGTGATGCAGAACAACTCTGGTCTCTAGGTGATGTTGATTTTGGGGGTTGGGAGACTGTTCAAGTGCAGTGCTGAACCTGAGCTGACTTCTATTCATTTTCATTTGTTTACGACCACCTTACATCCTCCAGTCTTAAAAGCAATGTGGGAAATTGTGCAGGGATCCTTGAAGAGCACCACAGGTGTCAACTTGGCCTCGCAGAGCACAAAGTCCAGCTGTGGTGGACATGGATTGGGTATACATGAAGTACTTGCTAGCTATGGCATGGTGCAACGATTCCTTGTTCTGTTTTGCTGTAGTTGAAATTACCCAAATTATGCTAAAACTGAGGAAGAGGCCAAGGAGTTGATGAGCCTTTAAAATTCAGTGTTAGAACGAAAGGTGTCGGTGCAGGTATCTTCCAGATCTGTTCGCCTGTCTGAAATCTGGCCTAAATACATAGAAACTGATCGTTGTTGTAGAGCCCTTTCAGCCCTACTGTCAGCTTTGCTTTGCTTTTCTAAAAGCATGATTTGTGAGGGACTTTCCTTGTTTATGCTCTCTCTTAGGTATATGTAACAATTTTGAAGCATGGAGATAGTGCTACTTTAGACACCATGCTAAAGGTGAGTGCACACTCTTGTTAACACTGCCAGCTTATGCAATGAAAAGCTAAATATTTTACCCTAAAGTTCATCTGAAGACGTAGTTTATCTGCAGACAGGCCCAGTCGGGTGTTTCAGGGATGATGTGAAGGCTAGGACTTGCTTGTGGTTTTCCTTGGTCCTTGCGTAGTGTGAAATTGCCACCTAGTGGATTGTTGCATCTCATTTTAGGATTATTTTTCATTGCTCAGAGGCACGGTTCTACTTGACCTTATATAAACAGCGGTGAAGATCGGTTCATTACTATTGGTACTTTCTGCTGATGGATGTGTAATGAGCTCTGTAATGTAGATAGCCGCGGGATTATTCACGAACGTGTTCAATTTGTCCACGCACTGCGCTTGAAGACTGATCTAGAAGCTGTAGTGTATACAGCAACTCGGTGCTACTTGAGAGGAAGTCTTTTAATACCATGCACTAACATTGTTCGCTCTGGCTTTGAAGCTTCACAAGCAAGCAGACATGCAGGAGGAGAAGAACCGAATTGAACGAGTTCTTGGAGCCATCTCCCAACCAGAACTGATTCAGAAAGTTCTCACCTTTGCACTTTCAGTAAGTTATTGGAAAAACCTGTTGTTTCCTTACATCATGAGAATACGTGCATTCAGAGCACTTGGTGGTAGTGCTGTACCCACATAATGAAGGGAAGGAAAAATAGTTTCAGCAATTAAGTCTGATTTGTATCTTAAAGTCTGTGGGGAAAAAAAAAAAAACAAACACTATCCTGGATATCCAACGTAGAAATGCATAAAGCCAACGTGCTGTATTTGTTGGAACAATGTTGAATATTTGTGCACATTCTCACCTTCAGGAAGAGGTACGTCCCCAGGACACAGTATCTGTTATTGGTGGAGTAGCTGGAGGCAGCAAGCAGGGGAGAAAAGCTGCTTGGAAATTTGTAAGGGACAACTGGGAGGAACTTTATAATCGATACCAAGGTGGATTCTTGATATCCCGACTAATAAAGGTACGTGTGGCCAGGAGGAAAGTCCTGTTCATACAGCAGACCCAAACTAAGCCATGTTTGAGATGTTAACTGCCTACCCTTGCTTATTTTTTTTTCCTTCAGCTAACAGTGGATGGATTTGCAAATGATAAAATGGCCGCAGAAGTTAAGGTAAGAATTTTATTTAAATAGAGCATTAACTTCATCTGTGACAGACGTGGCGTGCTCTGGACTGAAGCACCTAATGGAAGAGCCATCAGTGCCATGTGGTTTTTGGTTCTGAACTGAACAGAAGCTCTGCCTCTGACTACAATGACTGTTGGGTAGTCCCTGAATTGTATTGCTTTTGCTTGAGTTACTCTATTGAAATGTCTTAAATTAGTATTTTCACCAATATGCAACTTTTAATGATTCACATTTCATTAGTCTTACTCATTTACATTTTTAGAAACTGCAGCAGAGTTTGTGGCAGGAATTTTGAGACTCCTTGAAAGAGCCTTTAAAGATAACCGTGGTAAAATCCATAGTTGTTACTGCTTCTGTAGTAAACAGAGGCTTACACCACCACTTTGTTCCTCCTCAGACTGATGTGGCACATGTTGTGCTGACGGCACTAGCACCCGGTGGCTCTTAGAGGAATTAACGTGTTAAAAAATAGCTAAATTCCATATTGAAGTTCCAAGTTCTGTCGTCATTTGTGCTGTGTATGAAGAGCGAGGCTTTGACACAAGACAGACTGATGTGTCTGCAGAAAGCCTGTCAGACGGTGGTGGCCCAAGGTGATGAGATGTCGCTCGTGGACTCGAGCATCCCCTCAGACTTGGTAGCATTTTGAGGACGTGTGGGGGTTTTATTTGTTCTTTGCCTGCAGTTTTACAGGGGCTCCTTCTTGGAAGAGAAAACTTAAAAATTCGGCCCTTGATTATCACTGTGCCATTAGGAAGATTCCAGAAGAATTCTTATTTCAAAGATATTCTGAGCCACAAGCTTTGTCTTTTGTCATCTAGTGACCTCTTCCCTTAGAGAAGATCTAGTAGCACAAATGATTTTACAGAGAAACCTTGCTCTATAATTCATTTTTTTCTTAAAAAACACTTTGCAGAACATTAACCAGAGCAACTTTCCCTAACTAGATCATTACTAGTTTTCAAGAGAACTTCCTGAGACGTGGTACACCTAGTTTTTTTTGCTGGAATGCTTACTGTGCCTGAGCCTCCGTGTCACCCCAGCATAGTTAGTGTAAGGGGATCTGCTAGAGCCAGGAGGTACGCTGAGGCCGAGATGAAGGATGGCTCCCTGCTGTGCCAGCTTATTGCACCCTTTAACCAGTTGCACAGTGCAGAGTCGCAGAAGCCTCTGGTGCGCTCTCTTCGCTCTCTTCGGCCCGAGCTATTTGCAGGTGATCGATGCTGTTGATTCTGGAGGAAGAAACCTGAGAACATCCAGCAAAAGTCTGAGAGCTGCTGGTGCCCGGAGGTCACAATGCAGTTTGGACTGAGGCCTTCTTACAGTCCTGAGAAATCTGATCTCTAGATAAATGCTTTTGCAAAACGGCCTGAGGCTTCAGTTAGTGTCTTCTTCCAAGTGTCCAGAAATACACACTTGATTTGCTGCTCATTTGTTGCCTCCCGATGAGGGACTGAATTCATCATTCAAGTGCCGCTTGCTGTCCCTGGCAGCGAGGTCAGGACGGACAGGAGGCAGCTTTGGGCTGGTTTGTAGAACTGCTGCCGTGGCTTTCCTCCAGCAGAGAGATAGAAGCGTTTTGCTGCTCCCAGTCTGTACCTGGGATTACTGCCTTGCAAACTCAGCAAGCGCTCTGCAGATTTTTCCATCTATGAAGTTGGTGGGAGCAGATGTTATGAGCACAGAGAAGCGTAGTGTTCTTCTGTATAAACCAGGGAATCTGGGGACTTAAAATATAACCTTGTCTGTGGCTGCTTACACCCTTACGGACTGGTTGTGTGCTTTTTGTGCAGGCCTTCTTTGAGAGCCACCCAGCTCCATCGGCAGAGCGCACTGTGCAGCAGTGCTGTGAGAATATTCTGCTGAATGCAGCTTGGCTGAAGCGGGACGCCGAGAACATCCACCAGTACTTCCTGCAGCGCAAGGCCCCCCCGGCCATGGTGTGAATCCGTGCATGCCACTGCTGCAGTCCTGCTGCCTCATCGCGGGGAGAGGGAGGAGCTACCCAACAGCTGATTCATATGCCAAGAATTTGGAGTCTTTTTCTCAAACGGACGGGGATTGGACAATGAATGTAGTTAACTGGTTCCTGCTCACACTCCAGAATTAAATTCTATTAAAATTATCAGCAATTCAACGAAAAGAGAAAAAAGAAAAAAAGAAATCTGTAAATATGATAGTAATAAAATAGAGCATAACAAAACTGTGAAACTTCCTCAAGCCTTGTCAGTGGTTAAAATATTTAACGCCCTCCCCCTCCTCACACCCTATTGACAGATGTTCTGTTTTTTACACCCTCCCCCCAAAAAGAAGAAACCAGGGGTTTCTAGGTCAGTGGAATTTTGTGGAGAGCCTGGGGCAGCAATGGGGCGATGTCCCGGAGAGCGTTGTGTGGAACAGGTCCCTCGGCAGGGCAGGTAGCTGGCGTGACGGAGGCTCTGCGCGTCCTTCTGTGCGAGGTTCTGGGGAGATGTTCCCGCGGTCCCCCCCAACCCAAGGCGTAGGTTTCCCTCCCTTTTGTGTTACCTCTCAGCAAAAAGAAAAATGTTCTGTCGCTCTTCGGTTTTCTCCTCGGTTTCACTCGCTGATGTCCTTCTTAGAGATAATGGAGTTGTAAGGAAACATCTTTCATAGCCACATTAAATAAGAGAACGATTCATGCAATATTTTTTTTTCCTTACTAAATTGCACCCTCAAAATGCATGCAAATGAGGAGATAAGTACTGTGTGACTGGTTCTCCTGGCTGCTGTTAGGGCAGGGCTCTTCTCTTTAAGACACCGTTACTTGTCTAAAAGATCCAGCTTGTTCAATCTCCTCATGGCCGTAGCAACACTAGCTTTTCGTTCCTTTCTGTGATGTTGATGGTAATTTGATTCAGAAGCCTTAAATTAGTGATGACTGGCGTGATGATGAAGTCTAAGCTGTGTGCCATCATTTACTTCACAAAGCAGCGTGGTCTACTAACCAGGCACAACACCCTCTAATACAAAGGTTGAGCTCCATTTTTTTTTCTTTAACAGGAATTCGTATTTGGTGTGGCTTAACTGTATTTCAGAAGGTCATCAGACTAACTGTCAGACTGCTTCCCTGAAACATTTTTGTGCTATTGTTTAAAAAAAAAAAAATTAAAACAGTTGGCGTTAATAAAAATGTCAATGTGAAATTCCTGTCCTCCCCTTGTGTTCTGTTTGAAGCCTGGGACTGTCGCAGCTTTCCAGGGACGTAAATCCGAGGCAGCAGCGGTCACCTCCGACGGCATCTTTGGCAGCCCGAGGAAAGCCCTGGTCCCAGCCCTCTCTTTGCTCTCAGCACTGGGTCTTAGGGCAGCTGAAGGTGCGAGCAGATCGGTGTGACCTTGCCAAAGGCTGTACCTGAGCGCTCAGGAACTAGCCGGGACGGAATTTGGAAGGAAAAAGGTGGAAAAAGTAGCAAATTTCTACGAAATGCCTGAAAAGCTGAGGGAGTGCACAGCCAGGTCTGGGCAGAGGCTGCTGCCAGAACCAGGGTGCCAGAACTCAGCGCTCCTGAGTGGTACCGCGGTGGCCGGGATCCCCAGGGCTAGCGTGGCTACGTGGCCGCAGAGCCAGCCCGGGATCCTTTTTGTCCTGAGTCACTTCTGCTGAAGTTACCGATGGTTTTGCCTGCTGTCAGCACTGCAGAGCCAATGCAATTTCAGAAGAGTAAGCTGCTTTCTCTTCTGCTTCTTGCACATTGACAAAATAACACGCAAAGCTGTGATTCCGGCGTGACTGGTGATGTATGAGAGGAGTACTGTGGCTGCAAGTTGAGGTGGTTTTGTTTTGACTTTAAACAATGCAAATGACATGCAAGCAGTTGAAGGAAAGTGACAAAAATAACGAGCTTGTGGTCAGTGAGCAAACTGAATGGTCTCGGACAACTGCCTGGGCCTCGTCTCTTCTGCGTGCAGAGAAAGTAATTTTAGTGTCATGAAGTATCTGGGATTTGTCCGTTTAGATGAAATGTAAGAACGTCTTACAAGAAATAGGAAATGTTTGCCTCCCATGAAGAAAACTGACCCCTGGGACAGGGTCAGCACGAGAACAGCAAGAGGCACTGAGGATGAGGAAGGCGCTGGAAGCGGCAGGGCTGCAGCTGGGGCGCACGGGGCGCAGTGTCCCGGCACGCGGCATGGATAACCACATACAGGGACACTGGGTTGTGACAAGGCCCCTGCTGTACCTGCTGAGGTTAGGTGTGTTTAAAGAAATGGATGTGTTCTTACTCCACTCTCAGACACTCTCGCTGATTTCTGTCAATTTTGTGGCACAACTGGGTCACACCTTGTGACACAACCTCAATATTGGTCCCACCAGGGGTGGATGGATGCAGCCCCCTGTGAGTTGGGTTTTGTCTGGGGAGCTGCCTGCCCGCCCTGCCAACGCTGCTCTCTGGCATTTCATTTCCATTGCTCCGCCGCCGTCCTCTTCGTTGTGCTGATGGTACGGACTCATTAACCTTCTTTTTACAGGGACCCAAACTGGGGGAGAAAAATGAGGCTCTTTCAAGTCTGAACACACTTGGAACGTTCTACCTAAGCAAGGCAGAGCAGGTGAGTGCCTCTGCTCAGCCTTGTGTAACTGATCCCTGCCGGCTGCCCGAACTGGATTTCATCACCTGTCTGGTAGGAAAACGCGTCCCGTGTGTCCAGCCCGTAAAGCAGCCTCGGGGCCACTGCAGCCGGGTGAGCAGACGCACAGACCTGCCGCGTTGCCGCAGCTCGGCACCGGAGATAACGAGCACGAGGCCGCCTTCAGCGCTGCTCCTGAGGACGGGCTGCGTGCGGCGTCCTCCCCGCGCTGCCCCCTTCGTGTCCACCTCGTTCTGGGGCCTGTGCTGGCCCCTCACACCCGGCGCCATTCGGCCCCGTTGGATTTGCAGGAGCTGCCCAGAGGTTTCTGTGTGGCTCCAGGCTCTGGGTACGCACCCATCGCAGGCGGTTCCTCTCCCTCGAGGTTTCTCGGTGCAGGATTTTCTGATAAACCTGAAGGCACTGGGGGGACCTGCCCACCTGGCCCTTGTTCTGGTGGTGCCACTTGTAGCTCCCTGCAGCTGATCCGAGGGCAGCACGTCGCAGTTCTCTCATGGCTGCGGTCGGTTCATGGGAGCGGGAGCTGACAGAATCCCAGAATCACCGAGGCTGGAAGAGACCTCCGAGATCACCCAGTCCAACCTCTGACCTCCCCTACCAAGCCCTCCACTAAACCATATCCCCAAGCTCTACATCTAAACGTCTTTCAAAGTCCTCCAGGGACGGTGACTCAACCACTTCCCTGGGCACCCATCTGAATGCCTGACAACCCTCTGGGGAAAGAAGTTCTTCCTAACATCCAACCTGAACCTCCCGTGGCGCAACTTCAGCCCGTTCCCTTCGTCCTGGCACCAGGCACGAGGGGGAACTGGCAGACAGACCCCCACCTCGCTACAGCCTCTGAGGCCCCGCAACGCGAGCACCGGGGGGGTGTTCATGGCCATGAGGTGTGAGGATGAGGTACAGGGATGAGGCGTGCACATGGCTGAGGTACGTACATGAGGCGTGCACCAGGTACACGCATGTGCCGTGTGGATGAGGTACGTACATGAGGCACATCATGAGGTACATGGATGTGGTGCATGGATGAGGCACACACCCACGGTACCGGCCCCAAGCCCACGGCCGCAGCCTCACCCCGCCTCTGCTGCGGGTTTTGGGGCCCCCCGCGCTGCCCCCGGCCCCCCCCGGCTGTGGGGGCTCAGCCCCGGGGCTGGGGCAGGCCCGTGCCCGGCCGAGCCCCGCAGCCGACGGCGGCTGCTCCGGGCTCTGCGCCCGGGGGG
>CM021757.1:5246297-5271830 GCA_011075105.1 Heteronetta atricapilla
CCCCCCGGAGCAGCGCCGGCTCCAGGCCCTGGTCCACGGCCCCGCCGGTGGCGCGGCCCCGGGGCCCCCTGAAGGCCCTGGGGGTGCCCCTAGCGCTGGGCCTCGGGTCTGAACGGCCCCCCCCCGAGGGGCCGCCCGCCCGGCCCCGCTCCCCGTCCTGCCCCTGCCCGGTGTGCGGCCCCCGCCCAGCCCGCGGGAGCCGGGGGGGCTCCTCCTCGCCCCCCCCCTCCGGGCTCCTCACCGGCGCTTCCTGGCCGTGGAAGGGCTCGCGTGGGGCTCAGGCCCCAAAGGCTTCCTTTTTTATCAAGAATTCTTCCTAAAGCTTCGTGAGAATAACTTGGGAGGGAGGTCTGAGCAGCTCAGCTCTTGGGGCTGATTCCCGCTTAAGGAGGGCGGCAGCGCTCGCGCTCTGCCTGCGAGCGGCTCCTCGCTGTTAACCCGGGATTCCCAACGCAGATGGAAATCGTGAGCGATCCTGATGGCCGGGGGGGCACGCGGGGGGCTCTGCCCGCAGCCCCGGCGTTTTCACAGCGCTTCCCCTGCCTCGCGCCCGCCGGCTGCGGTTCCCCCCCCCGTGTTTCTCTTTCCAAATTCTGCGTTTCAAACCTTGGGAGCGCTGCACAGCCCGGCAAGGCTTTGGTCGGGAGGCGTGCTTCATCGCCCAAAAAGTGAAGCCTGAGATAGCGGGGTTGTTTTTTCTGTGAAGCTTCTGGGAGTTAAGCTAAATTCTCAGAGGAGCTGTTTTTGGAGCCTTGAAACCTTCCCGGGTGCCTTACGCACCGTTACACGGCCCTAGCCATGGGCTGGGTGCAGCCGCCTGTCAGATGTTCTCCGGAATGCCGCGTCCCTGCCCCGCACGGGGCGGCTTTGGGAACCGTGCGGCTGTTCCCAGCCTTCCCTGGAAGGTTCCTTAGCAGCCCAAGGCTCCGTGCAGCCAGTGGGATGCTGCTGGGACCTCAGGTTGGGTGCTCGCCTCGAAGCGAGGCAGCAAGCGGCTCCTCGCCGCGTTTGACACCCGCCCAGGGGACGCAGACCTCAGCTGGAGACCCGGCTGGGTACTTCCAGCAATGCTTCAGGCAGGCCGTGGCGGGGGAGGCGGCCGTCCCTCGGGTGAGCCGATGACACCCGGCGAAGCTGGGGCCTGTTCACGCCTCCTCCCGGCGGCTCTGCTCAGCAGCTGGGCGCGTAACCCCGGGTGGGTGGGGGTCTCATGGCCAGGGGGGTGCTGGGGGCTCGGGCCGGGTCTCAGCGCCCTCCTTCTTCCTCTCCTCCTCCTCCTCGTCCGCAGCCGACCTTCCTGGTGGAACTGTCCAGAGTGCTGGCCAACCCCGGCAACAGCCAGGTGGCGCGGGTGGCGGCCGGGCTGCAGATCAAGAACTCCCTCACCTCCAAGGACCCCGACATCAAGGCCCAGTACCAGCAGCGGTGGCTCGCCATCGACGCCAATGCCCGCAGGGAGGTCAAGAACTATGTGAGTCCCGCTTCTCCCTTCTCTTCTGGTTTGGATCTCTGGTTTTAGCCAGCCGGTTTCTCTTGGGGGCGGGGGGTGAGTGGTGAATGTCTTCTCCATCGTTTTTCCCCCTAAGTCCCCCGCTTGCTGGCTGCTCCCTTTCCTTAACTTTGCGTAGCTCCGGTGCTTACAGCTCATGTAACCTGTAGAAGCGTTAGGGTGAAAACCAAGGGGTGTGAGGCTGCCTCTCTTCACACCGTCACGTGGAAGTGCTTCCACGGGGGTCTGAAAGTTGGGTGTGACGGCTGGAGCTAGTGGGCACGGCTTCCCCGCTCCGTGCTTTCAGCTGGGTTGGTTTTGTTTTCTCATACTTGAGCAGCTTCCTCAACCGTTTCCCAGTCCCTCGTGGATGCCTCTGAGGCGCTCTGTGTGCGAGCACAGGGCCCGGCAG
The DNA here is from genome assembly GCA_011075105.1 of Heteronetta atricapilla. Classification (NCBI taxonomy): domain Eukaryota; kingdom Metazoa; phylum Chordata; class Aves; order Anseriformes; family Anatidae; genus Heteronetta; species Heteronetta atricapilla. Next base: position 5,248,199 of record CM021757.1, read on the forward strand.
GCTTTAGGTGTCAGAGGAGGGTGGCCATAAACAGGCAGGTTCCACGTGGGGAGCGCCACGGTCAAAGCTCTGCCCAGGTGAGGGGTCTGCCTGAGGACCCCTGGGCTCTGCCACAGTGAGCTCAGGACTTGCAGTGGAGCACGTGGCGGCTGAGGTCTCCTGCAGCCACGCAGCTGTCGCGTTGCTGCCTGTTAAAGCTACCGAAGCCGCTTTATTGCTGCGTTTATGTCAAGCTGAAGCAGAGTCCTTCGTGTCTGACCGTGCTGTCACATTTGGTGCTGCCCCATGACAGTTCCCCCCGATGGGCCCTTTGCTCAGCCGTGAGGATTGCCGTTACTTCCACCACCGTGCGGAGGAGCTGAGTGGGCAATTAGCGTGCGTTGATGATGATTAGCTGGCAGAGAGTTGGCAGGTCCTGGTCCTCGTCCCGTGGTGAAGCTGTGTGGTCTCTGGTGCCAGCCGGTGCCGTCAGCCCGGAGCCTTCCCCTCGGCCCAGGGGTGCAGTGGGGATGGGGAAGGGTTGTAGTGAGTCTGGGAGAAATGAGAGACGTGAGGAGTGGGGTGTGGGAAGCCGAGCTGTGCCACCAGGAATCTGACACAAAGCCGTGCCCCTCCCTGCTTCGGTTTTCCTGACAGTTACTGAGGTGTACAAAAAAGTTACCCTTCTGCAAGCAAAGAGAAATCACATTCAGTCATTCTCGGATCGTCTTGGCCTAAGTAGCATTTCGGGAGCATTTTAAAGCACATCTGCTCAGCTTTTGTCAGTCGGCTCCGCAGTGCGAGCAGGGAGGGACGGTCGGCGAGGTGGATGCGGAGGAAGTGGTGGCAGCGTGTGCGATCGCACAGCTGTAGCTCGCTTCCTGCAAGGGTCACCCTGGCCAAGTTCGTCTCAAACGTTACCGGGCTGTGCTCGGGGCCTGTTTGCAGGGGGAGAAAGGAGACGAGCAGCTTCCCTGGGGAAGGGGCGCAGTGGTGATAGCACCCGGGGAGCACCCGGCTGCTGACCCGAGCCCTTGTGCCGATCTCTTCCCGCAGGTCCTGCAGACGCTGGGCACGGAGACGTACCGGCCCAGCTCCGCCTCGCAGTGCGTGGCCGGCATCGCCTGCGCCGAGATCCCCATGAGCCAGTGGCCCGAGCTCATTCCCCAGTTGGTGGCTAACGTAACGAACCAGCACAGCACAGAGCACATGAAAGAGTCCACGCTGGAGGCCATCGGATACATCTGCCAGGATATTGTGAGTATGTTTGAAGTGTGCCGAGCTGCCCTAACCTCTCCCAGCACATCTTCCAGGCTCCCATTCGTTACGCCTGTCCCTGGTAAGCTGTCAGCCTCCTCTCGGCTGCCTGTTGGTGCTGGTCCCGAGGATCTCTCAGCAGAGTGCCAGGCAGTGAGCGTGCAGGAATGGTGGCTGGAGGAGCTGACCTGCTTTCGCAGCAGAAATCCGGGTCGTCTTCCGTAAGGTGCAGGCTGAACTCTGTCGCCGTAGTCGTGAGGTGGGGAGGGCTGCTGTTAGAAAACTTCAGCCTGTGGCTGAAAGGGCCGCAGATGAGCGGGAGCGCTCGGTTCTCTGGGTGTTAGCATCTCGCACGAAGAGTCTGTGTTGATAACAAAGGAGGTTTTGATGCACAGGCAAGAACACCTTGCTCTCTGGGGCGCCGTCTGCAAAAGGTCTCAAGGTTTTATGAGCACAGTTTGCGGTGTCACGACGTCTCATCACCTGTCTGCTCTGAACTGCCTGCAAAGCCCCTGGGTGCTGCCAGACCTGCCACTGAGAAACAAACTGGGCTGCTGCGTCCCGGTGCCACTGAACGCCTTTGGGAGCGCAGATACAGCACGTTGCTTGTTGAATTCAGCGTGGGGAGGCAGGAGGAGAGATCTGCTCAGTGTTTCTGTCAGGCTGCAGGGGACTGGTTTACTCGTGAGCAGGTTTGGTTGCCGACATGCCCGTGCCTCTCCTTTGCTGACTGCCTCTGCCTGCAGGCAGGACGCAGCGTGGGCATCGCAGCCGCCTCGGGAGCAGGCGGGGAGCTCTGGGGCGCGTGGTGTCTGCAGACAGTGCCCCTCTCGTGGAGGATAGGGAAAAGGGGGTGAGGGAAGCGCCCCCAGGCAAGGTGAGGAGCAGTAAAAGATGAGCAAGGACAGGTGGTGACAGAAGCAGGAGTAAGGAATAGGGAAGGGGCAGTGGGATTTTGAAAGCCACCTGAAAAGGGGCGCGCTTGTCTCCGTCTGCCGTTCAGTCTTCTCTTTTCTGTATCGGAAGCTGTGGAGGTGTGCAGGTACACGAGTCTCCTGTACTTGTGTTCCCGTGGTCCCAGTGAACAAAAGGCTTCTTGGCCTTGATGTCTCAACAATTTCTGCTTGTAGATTTTGGGATCAAAACTTGATGATACTTTAAGATACAGAGAAAGTTGTTCAGCTGGCAAGTAATTTTGTCAACGCTTCTTCTAGGACCCAGAGCAACTTCAGGACAAATCCAATGAGATCCTGACAGCCATCATCCAGGGAATGAGAAAGGAAGAGCCCAGCAACAATGTGAAGCTAGCAGCTACTAATGCACTCCTGAACTCTTTGGAATTCACCAAAGCAAATTTTGACAAAGAGGTAAGGGGGACAATAGTAGTGATTCTTGGCCTAGAAATGCAAGGGCTGAATCCACGGTCTATGATGAGAAATCATGCACCACGCTGAGTTTTGATGCATAACTCTACGACAGCTGAGACTTGGATTCGTTTCCTTAAATCCTGGGTGTTCTTGTTATAGTGCAGAAGTGCCGTGGAAGTCTTCAGAGAGGTTCATCAATGGAAAGGCAGCATCATTGACATTTTAGGATAAATTTGAACTGACCTTAGAGTTTAGCCTGTTAGATGCTCGGCTTCCTAATCAAACTCTACTCTGTGATGCCGCTGTAAGCGTCCAAGCTTGGATCAGCACTTTTCAAGTGGTGTGGCAGCAATCCAGATTTAACTTTGCCTCTGGAAATGGCTGGGGGAGGAAGGCCCGTAAGAGCCTTCCAAACAGGGGCATCTTTGGGTTATTTGTTTTTTAATTTCCCTTTTTTGGATTAAGTATGTTCTCTAGGCCCCTACCAGGAAGAGTGTGGGGAAGATCAAATATTGAACCTTCAGCTTAAAGATCTTTTAATGAAAACCTTTCCTAGGCAACTGTTCAGCAGGTGTTGGTGGGGATCAACTGGAGTCCTTCAAAATTTGAGATGCAGGTGCAGGCTGTTCCTGTTGGGCTTCAGGGCTGTAAACAGCCTGGGCCTCTGAGTCTGTTCCTTCCAAATAAAATGCACAGCCGTCCAGGTACCACTCCAGTTGCTGAAGTAATTGATGAAACAGTAAGGTGGTTTTGGAGGGTTGTTTTGCTGTCTCAGAATATGTATCTTCAGCTCTGCCTTTCTATTTTGGACAGCCTGCTAAGCATCTTGTAAAGTGGATGGGATTCCAGTTTGAGAAAGAAATGAATCAAAATGCTGCAGTGAACAGTAGCCTGTACCTTTCCTTGATGTTTAGAAGTGTTCTGAGTGCTTGTAGTAGCTCTGACCCAAAATACATTTGCCATAGGAAGGCTTGAAAGACTTCAGTGCATTTGTAACACAGTTCTAACGTTCTTTTATTTCTTCTTCAGTCTGAAAGGCACTTTATTATGCAAGTAGTCTGTGAAGCAACGCAATGTCCAGACACAAGGGTGAGTGAAAATGATAAACTGTGAAGGTGGGTGGAAAAAAAGTGCCCTGATCTTCCCCTGTTCCTTTCTTGGGAAGATGGCTAGAATCTCTGGCATCATAATAAACAAAAAGTGCCATGTAAAATAAACAACGGTCTATTAAAAGACTGGTGCATGTGCAAATTCTCAAACACAGTCAATTTTATACTTAAGTTGTGAACTACCAAGAGGATTTATGTTGCTTATGGTGAAAGACCTTACTAGGCACGGAGTAAACTCGGTCAGTACAAGGCCTGGGTTGTTAGCCTGCGGTAGGCTACGGCTGTGCTTGTTGATCAGAGCACTCCAGGAAATGTCACATCTTCGATCCGTTTTGTGCTCCGGCAGGTACGAGTGGCTGCCTTACAGAATTTGGTGAAGATAATGTCCCTTTATTATCAGTATATGGAGACGTATATGGGTCCTGCTCTTTTTGCTGTGAGTACTCAGGTTTATGTCATTGTCCGATCTCTGCTTGTACTCCCTTGTCTTAGTCTGAGAGGAAGAGTTTTCTTATGATCTTGATTTGTTTTTCTTTCTTTGGATGTAGTTCTGTCTTTGAGTGCCTGCTGTGAATACTTCTCTCCTAGCAAAATCCATAAAGCCAACGTTGGGTGCCTCAGACTCGAGGCTCCCAAGTGTTAGGACAGCGCAGGCTGCTTGGTTTGCTCTGCAGCCCTTACTAGGTGCTGGTGGCTGACAGCCTTGTGAGTGGGGAGGTTGCCTTCAGGAACAGCAACTCAAACGTGGCACATCATTGCAGACAATCTAGAACCTTTTACCACTGGGCTCAAAATCAGGGTGCATATCTGAGGAGAAATAACGTGCTAAAACATTTTTCCCCTTCCTTTCTTTTGTGTTTCTAAAGATAACTATTGAAGCAATGAAAAGCGACATAGATGAGGTGGCTCTGCAGGGAATAGAGTTCTGGTCCAACGTCTGCGACGAGGAGATGGACCTCGCTATAGAGGCATCAGAGGTGAGCTTGGAAATGACCACTGAAAAGGCAAATGCCTGTGATCATCTGTATGGGAATGTCAAAATCATGTTTTTAAACCACACTGGAAGTCCTCCTGCTCTTCAAAGCTGCTGCTACTGTAGGAGAGCCAACCTGAGCCCCTCGTGGGACAGTTCTGGGTCTGTGATGAGACACCATGCACCACTCTGATGCTGCGTGATGCATGTCTGATACAGAAGCTGAGACCTGGGGCTGCGTGAAGCCCACAAGGCTCGTTGGCTCTGTGGGTGTCAGCAGTGGTGTGGTACCCAGCTTAGCTGTTTTCTGCTAGCTTGGGTGCTGGCAGCTGTCTTAGCCAGGGCTCAGCTACAACTGATTTATTCTGCTGTTCAAGGTAAACGTGAAGCTTGTAGCTAAGGTTGCACAGAGGCCACCATTAGCAGCATACTTGAGCTGATGCTTCATGAAGTTAGCATCTTGAATTGCTGAAATATGTTCCATGCTGAAGGGAGAGTGTGTCTTGAATTACCTGCTGTGTGTGAGGCCTGGTGGGCTCTGTGCTGTGCTGATGTGTGGGATTTGTAGGGTCTGTTAGAGGCACGGGCAACCTAGTCCTGTCCTGGTGTGCAGAAAGATTGATCACGTTCTACATGATACGTTATTCATGAGTTAAGTTTAAAATTATGGGATGCAATAAAACTAATCATTATCCTTTACAGTGGATAGGCTGGAGATGAATTTGGGGTATTGTTCTGCATGCAGATGCTGTTTGCATAAATTAGTTGCGCAGATCAATAACAAACTTAAACTTTGAAGGGTTCTAGATGAATCATACCCATCTTTAAAAAGTAGCTAAATATATATTTTGTGTTGCTTGCCCAAAATAGCAAGGATAAAAGGACAGTAAGCGTGTAGGTTTAGTCTGTATGCAGCAAGGCCTCTTGCTTTTCCTGCCTGGGGTCACTTGTTAATTATACGTAACTGTAAACTGAAAATCTTTATATTTGTACCATGTGAGGAGGGGCACGATGCACGTATGGAATGGCAAATTGAACTTGCTTACTGAATATTTAACTGGGCTTGGTGCAGGGTGTCCTTGAGGTTCCTGTGTGTTATGGTAACTTAGTTTGTGTTGGGAAGGAGAGGAAAGCATGCAAAAGGGAATCTGTATCTACTGCAGTTCATAACTCAGACTTCGTGCCTATACAGCCACTGAGAACCATTTTATAACCTTCTTTCCAGGCAGCAGAGCAAGGAAGGCCTCCGGAGCACACAAGCAAATTTTACGCTAAGGGAGCGCTACAGTATTTGGTCCCAATCCTAACACAGACGTTAACAAAACAGGTGAGTTGCAAAATGCCTGCTGCGTGTGAAAGCGGTCATCGCTCGCTTGTGTGACTGGCTTCTTGACAGGCTTGGTCCGAAAGGTGCTTTAGGTCCCCTCAGGCAGTTTATAACCATGTGCTTGCCCTGAGCACCTGTAGCAGCAGCCCTTGGTCTGTGATGAGGCATGGTGCACCGCCCTGACATAATGACACATCGTTCTTTAGGGCTGAGACTTTGAGACATAAAGACTGCCGTTTTTATGCTGAATCCTGTTAGGACACATTTGTATTTGTGGTTCCTGAAGAGTGTTTATAGTTACCTGTATTCCTCGTGAAATGTTTGTGAAATTAAAGCCAATACAGAATCTGAGCAGCGTTTGAGATCCAATTTCTGGAATTCCTGAGCTTTATGCTCTCAGCTGTGAGGTCCATGTTTATTTAGTAGCTATTAAGCACTTCACAGGGACTTGTTTGGACTCTGTGTCACAGTCTAATAAAAATTAATGGAATCACTTGCTACAGCAGGTCTAATTATAAAATAACACTGTTAATTAAGCTATACAGGATGGAGTTCATTTACTTACTGTGATGAACTGGAAAGTGGTTGGTGCTGCTAGTGAAACCAGAGAATTGTTTCCCTGTTCTTGTATTGCCATCCGCTTGGGCGCAGGAGGTTCTGAAGTGATTGTTAAACCAGGAAAGATAAAATAGATAATAGAGTCACAGGTACACAGCTTCAGAGGAACTTGGCTGAGCTAACGGGGGAAGAAGCTATTTAACTGGCTGTATCTAGGTGCAGTGGCCACTCTGCAAGGCAATGGCATGGATCAAAAAAAACAACCACAAAATCTCCACCTAGAGGAGAGAGAAGCAGTTTAGAGAATGTATGAGGCTGCTGTAGTCCTGTCAGTAAGGAGCTAGGAGTCTTACACCGAGAGGGAAAGGTACCGATGGTGCAAGGAGCTGTTTCTCTAGCACTTCCAGACCTGAATGAACGCCGCAGGGCAGTGTTACTCACGGTAAAGCCAACGGGGTGCCACTGCCTCTGGGTGGGAAGAGATTTTCTCCCAGACTGACAGGGTGCTCTTCTCATCCTAGGATGAAAATGATGACGACGATGACTGGAACCCCTGTAAAGCAGCAGGAGTCTGCCTCATGCTCCTGGCGACCTGCTGCGAAGATGACATTGTTCCTCATGTGCTGCCATTCATTAAAGAACACATTAAAAATCCAGACTGGCGATACAGAGATGCAGCTGTGATGGCTTTTGGGTGTATTTTGGAAGGACCAGAGCCTAACCAGCTCAAACCACTAGTTATACAGGTAAGATTATCTGTGTTTCTTGGAGGCTTGTAGAGCTAAAATCTTGGATTTATTTGGAGGAGGACACATGCTTTGCATGTTGCTCTTAACCTGAGGAGAAGCAGGAGGTCTGCTTTTAATCTTTACCATAGTAACGTGTTAGAATTATAAACAATGGGCAGTTTATCTTTCCCTGTATTGCATATGATCACAATTTTCTCCTGGCTGCAATTATGTTCTAGGCAATGCCAACTTTAATAGAACTAATGAAGGACCCCAGCGTTGTGGTTCGAGACACAACAGCATGGACCGTGGGCAGGATCTGTGAGATGCTTCCCGAAGCTGCCATCAATGACATTTACCTCGCTCCACTGCTGCAGTGTCTGATTGAGGGCCTGAGCGCTGAGCCCCGAGTGGCCTCCAATGTGTGTTGGGTAAGGCCCTTTGCTGGTCGGTGTGATCAGTTTCTATTAAAAAACAGGCAAGGGGAGCACAGCTCATAGACACTTACACACACGTATATATGTGCTCACACGCTTAAATAGGCTTCAGAGATGATTCATGACCTGGTCATCCAGCAAGCACAGCTGCTAACTCTGTTGAGTTATCTCAAGTCTGTTTAAGAAATAAATAGTTAATATTAGCATTTTTCTCCTTTAAAACTAGGTGTAAAGTTACCTTAAGTTTGAAAATGCTGTGGAAGCTGTTCTTGATAGCAGGTGTGATGGGTGCTTAGAGAAGGTGTGCTGGGATTTTTTTTCTTGGGGGCAGCTGGACTGCCTACTAAATCTCGAGGGAGACCCAAGATACCTCGTTTCCCGTTACCTAAGCCTGTTTCTGAAGTGGCTTCAAAATTAATTTAAAAAGCATGAATTGTTTTGTTCCCTTACAGAGCTGCAATCCCTCGGGTTGGCTTGCTTACTTCAGCTGTATTGTCTTGATGAATGTGTACTACCACGTAGCATATCTGATCTTTCACTATAAAGAGGATGTGTCCCTTACTGCCTTCTAACAGAGCTGCTAAATAGGAGTTCAGTGAGAGATGAGTATTTGCACGTCAAAACAAGCTCCAGAAATGACAGGATTCATTCTGTCAGTATTCCAGAGGTCTGAAGACTTCTACTCAGCGTGGAAGCTTCTCCCTGATCTGCTGATCCTGGCAAAAGTCCATGTAGCTGTGGCTTTTGTCTTCTGAAGATGATGACTAGTATGCGTCTTTAGATTGAAGTGAAAATGAGGAGGCTTTCAGCTTTTTTAATCCACCCGTCTCAGAGCTGTTAGAGTTGTTCTGCAGTTGGGAATTTGAGCAGTCTGCAGCCTTGTCTAAACCACGATTTTAACTTGTGATGATAATGCCAGGCAGTGGGTAGAGTCTGTTAATAGCCTGTGTAGTTCAAGCAGTCTGCCTTAATTCAGTTGTTGGGACCAGCAGCTCTCTGCAGACGTGTGTCTGTGGCAGTGCGACTGCCTCGCACGATGATGCTTACATTCGAGTCTTCAAAACCTTCATCACCCTTGCACCAAAGTTCAGTGCACTAAATAGTTACCAGCGCATGGAGGGAGCTGTTAATCCTGCACCTGACTGTTTTCGTTAGCATAAGAAGTGTTGGGGTATGTGTTTCTGGACTTGCAAGAGTAAATGCACTCAATAGAACTTGTTCTGTGTTTCAGGCCTTCACTAGTCTTGCTGAAGCTGCCTATGAAGCTGCAGATGTAGCTGATGATCAGGAAGAACCAGCAACCTACTGCTTATCCTCTTCATTTGAGCTTATAGTTCAGAAACTTCTGGAGACCACAGATAGGTAACGTTAACCGAGCTGGTTTAAGCTCTACAAAGATGGTTTTGTTTGTTTGTTTTTGTTTTTTTCTTAAGCAAAACAAAACTTTAGGCTGTTGGTTGTCTTTCTCTTGCAGCTTAAATCTGAACGATGTTTTATTAGATAGGGCTTTCTGACTTCATGTGAAATATAGAACACTTCGAGAGGAAGAACACCATTAATAGAGAACCATTTCTCATTGTTTTGTCCCTACCTGCTTTTAGTAAGCCTGGGCTTTCCCCCAACAGTGCCTCTTCCATGTTTTCCTTTGAAGTTTTGGACCACAGTGTAAGACTGCGTAGATCTTTGTACAATATTCAGAAGACTCTTAAAAGTTGGCTAGAAGGCCATTGAATAATCAGGATCGCAGCAAGACGTAACTAGCTTACTGTGCATGTTTTGTGCTGTGGTTGTTGCTGCCATGTTAAATCCATTTACATTAGCACCAGGTACTCCCAGAAGAGTTGAGGGCTTAGTTAGGCTTGATGCTGTCCTTCTCCCAACGCAGCTCAAATACAAACAGACAAGGCAAAATATTTTCTCAGTTCTGCGGAGGTAAAAATAAGGGTAATGAAGTTCTGCCTTCAAGGTTGTATAAAGAATCTCGACAGCTCCGCAGCTCCATCCTCAGATCAGTTCAGTCCTCAGTTGAAGCCCTGTGCTTCAGGATAACTTCTTCAGTGGTGTCCCTGTCTGAACAATTCAAGCCTTAACTCTCTTCCTGTCTCGTTCTCTTCCAACCAGAAGTGCAGTGTCTCGCTCAGGGCTCTGAATTCTGTCTTAGCATAGATCTCCTCTGTCTTTGTTTCAAGCTTAACACCCTCACTGGTCTCAGAGGGATGTCAGAGAGGTAGTAATGTATGCCTCTCACCTCTTGAGACCGTTTCTTCCAGGCAGGGTAACAGCACACTGGAAGATGTGGGTGTGAAGGGGTGTGAAGCGTTTTCTGCTCCTGGACTTGCTGTCTGTGACTGATATTGGAAGTCATTAATAACAAATGAAGAAAATGGTCCAAAAATGGCTTCAGAAATTTCATTTACTTTCAGGTCTTGGAATACAGAAATGTGATTTGCTTCAGCTTGTCACAGCACTAAAATTTAGCTGTTACCAACTTACTAAAAAAAAAAAGTCTGTTTCTAAGCAAGCCTGAGCACTGGGAGCTGCAAATACATTCCTTCTGTTACAGGCCTGACGGACACCAGAATAACTTGAGGAGCTCTGCATATGAAGCTCTGATGGAAATAGTGAAAAATAGTGCCAAGGACTGTTACCCTGCTGTCCAAAAGACAACTTTGGTCATTATGGAACGACTTCAGCAAGTTCTGCAGATGGAGGTAGGTGAAGGTGATGTTTAAACCCCTGCTGTATGGCTTCATCCGGAATAGCAAAACGAGCATTGTTGCTGACTGTATATATCATGGTATAATGTGTCCTCGGTTTTATAGACAGTAGATATATTAAGCTTACAAACAGCACCTCTCTTCTTCAATTTTGAAGAAGCAAATATTTAAAACGGATTCTCTGCAACTCGCAGTGCTGTCAAAATCTGCTGGATTTTCATGGGCTGTGAAGAAGGCGTTCTATATGTGGGGTTTGTTCTTTTTCAGTCTCATATCCAGAGCACTTCAGACAGAATCCAATTCAATGATCTTCAGTCCCTTCTCTGTGCTACTCTCCAGGTAAGTTCCTGTTTCCTCCTTAGCGGTTTTGGGAAGAGGGCTTCAGGGGTGTCCCTGTGCCCCCAGGGATGCAGACTTAGCTCCGGTGTTGATCTCTGAAGGGGGAGTTCAGGCCTGCGGGAGGTGCTGCAGGGTTCAGAAGGCTTCGCGCCTTGCAGCAGAGTAGGACTCACAAAGTTGACAATCACTTTTCTTTAGAATACCGCCTTGTACCTTGTATGTGCCATGTTAAGGGCTGTCTGTTCAGGTTGGCTCTTATCAGCTATGGACTGAACCAACTGCTCTGGTTGGCACAGGCAAAAAAAAAAATCTCCGTAACAGCTTTAATTTGTTCATCTGCCTCTTGTGGCTGGTGTTCTTATTTAAAACGGCACTAATTAAAATGCACTAAGTGTCCTTGAAATTAAACATCTGGTAATGAACAGCCCACGTGACTTGGAGCGCTAGCACATTTCAGTTCCTTGCCTGTTCTTACGAAGTCTGCTGAAAACAGCCACCTCTTTTTCTAAACCTGCCCTGCACGTTGATCAGACCTCCCACCTGAGAGATGGGGGGCTGGCTATCGAAGCTTTCCTGTTTGCGCTGCGGGAAGAGCGGTGCTGTGCTGTCATGCCCAGCTTATTAAAAGTTACAAGGTGCTGCTTTAGAAGTGCATAATAGACGTGGATTCGGCATCAGCACAGCTCTGTGCAGCTCGCAGAAGAAAGGATTTTCTCCTGGAGATGTAGCTGAGTAGCACGTAATCTGAAATAAAAGCAGAGTTCTGCATCTCTCTCTGCTCAGGTTTGTTCCTTTGTTCTGTTTTTTTACCCATTCTCTGGGGTTTGCCTTTCATTTCTGTTAGCTGAGGAGACCGGGCATCTTCCTCACCTGCGGGTGCAAACCTGCCTCTCTTGGCCATGGCTTTTAGCTTCCATTCCCTTAAGTGAGGTTATAAAATCTCCTGGGCATTGTCTTCAATTTGGTTTGAGAAATCATGACTTAACTCCCTCTAATTCAAAAGATGGTGGCATTAGCTGAGGCTTTGATTCTCTCTGATTTTTAGGGTAATTTTTCAAATAAAAGGTAGATGGAAATGATCTGTCCTAGTGGTGGGGTTTAACGGGGAGACCTCAGTCACTGAGGTCTGCTGTGACACCTCTGTTCCCTTCTGGAAACCAGTACAGATAGCACACGTGGAATTAAGCTGCTAGTTTCAGTTTGCAGACGCAGCTTTCTTCGTTATCACAAAATCTGAGCTTTAAGTATTTACAGGAGCTGCAGCAGATACTTAATTCCATTAAGTACCAATTAGCAGGAGGATTTTTTCAGTGTCAGTAAAACGTGCCACTTTGTTACGTGGTATTTCCAGCAGAAGAGAGAAACCATTGTGAGCATCCAACAGGGGGAAAACATTTGTTAATATTTAAAAGCAAGGAGAAAATCAAGACCTATTATTTGATCAAACTCAATCTCTTTGGAGTGATTCAGCTTAAAGAATCAGGTGTCAAATAATTATTTCTCTGTGCGGGTTAAGGGATCAATCTTTTCATAGGAAGTGCAATTTTATTGTAAATAAGGATAAGTCAAAATTGTGTTCTGTAGCCTGTACACTGACAGGGACGATCGGGACTGTACAATGGGAGCAGAGCGGAGGTGAAGCCCAGGTATTTACCCCGGGAGCCCTCCTGCTCGCCGTGACTGCTGCTGTGCTCCCCAGGCTGCTCTCCTGGTGTGCTGGGCTGCCTCTGCTCTCTCCAGAAGTCAGTTTTGCTTTTCAGATGCCTCAGAGCTAAACGTGTTCATGTAGAGTAATGCATTTTGCATTGTTTCTATGTTAATTTATTCTCCGCTTACCCCAGATAGGAGAGGTTTGACTGCAGTTAGCAGTAGACGAGCTTGCATTTCTAACAGCCAGGATCTCTGAAGTTTAATTCTTCGGTGCAGAAGCAAAGCTTCCCCGCAGCCTCTAATTGGCAATAAGAGATCGTCACCTTGCTGTGATGGAAAAAGGGCTTTTTTTTGTAGGGCCAGATTTGGGCTGGTCACATTTAATGCCAGCTTACAAAAGGAAGGCCTGGAGAACAGCCTATGCAGCAGGAGAGGTAAATTCTGCTTTTCTGTAGCTGGGAAATGGAGTGCAGCCGAAATGAATGGGACTTTGCGCTCGCACTGACAAAGCATATTTTTGCAGCAGTGAAGTTCAAACAGCAGCCTTGTTTTTAGCGGCCCAGTGTGGTCCTGAGTGTTCAGAGGCAGCACAGGAGATGTAGAGGCATAATTCAGCCCAGTGGTTATGGTCTCTTTCCCTTTTCCTGCCTAGAACGTCCTCCGGAAGGTTCAGCACCAGGACGCGCTGCAGATCTCGGACGTGGTGATGGCATCGCTGCTGAGGATGTTCCAGAGCACCGCCGGCTCGGGGGGCGTGCAGGAGGACGCCCTGATGGCAGTCAGCACCCTGGTGGAAGGTCAGTGGGGTGCTGGGGGGAGCAGGGCTGGGGCAGAGCCCGTGCACTTCCTTCTCTTTTTGACTATCTGGCAAAAAAACAGCATTGGTTCGTGCCTCGCTTGAGGTGCGGTTTTGACCGCACAGCTCACCACATCTGTCGCTGAAGCCCTGAGACTGCCTGATTATGCTAGACTGTGTTTCTTGAATGAATAGCTCGTTTTCCGTTAATAACGTAGTTACAATGCAAATTTTGCCAGGAAAAAGAGCTAGCGCTACCCTGCGCGGTGCTGAGCACAATGGGAACCTGCTGGCTTCGTGCTGCTGCAGCGCCGGCTGAACGTTATCTTAATGATTCATACTTGCCTGCTGCCTGAGCCCCGTTGCTGTTTTGGGATGTTTTGTCAATGGCTGATTTATAGTCATTGTTCTTATTTAAAAGAAATCACACCGGCAAAGAGCAGCGCCAGAGTGAGTCGGGATTTGTGAAGTTCAATAAAATCTGGGTTGTGGCAGCCCAGGCAGCTGGAGCCTCATGGTTCACGTTCAGAAGCTGCTGTCTGGAGCTCCAGGAGCAGCGCTGCCAAACGCCCCGTCCATGGCCATGGGAGTTGAGGGGCTGCTGGCAGCCCGTGTGTAACCTTGGTGCCCTCTGCTGCCACGGGTAAAAGCCCCACGTGGTTTGGACACGGGTCTCCAGAGAGCATGGCTCAGGAAGAGGTTCCTTTTGAACCTTCGGTCTTTTTCCTGAGGCTGTAACTGTGACTGGGCAGTTGAGGGCCTCTTCAGGTGACCAGAGCTATCAGAAATGGGAAGCTGTCCCCTCAAGACAAAGGCCCTTTCCCTTTGGATAGAGGAGTTTGCATGTGTAACCTTAGGAAGTGACCTGGGAAGGCGGGAGTTGGAGAAGAGCAGAGCATAAAGGAAGTCTTTCACTTTGAATATTTAATATCTCCTGAACACAAACCCACTGGGGAATGCTTGAACTGCACAGCCACGAAGAGAAGAGGTTGAGCAGCCATTTCCAAAGGGAAGGTGTTCCAGCTCGTGGCAGGAAGGCAGTGTGACGAGGCTCCGTTCTCAGCCGGTGCAGATGGTGCAGAGCTGGGCAGTGGTGCTCCTGCCCCCGCTGCACTGAACCCCACGTGCAGAGCCCTGCCTGAAGGGTGCTGCTGCTGCGTCCCCCTCGCTTGGTCAGGGAGCGCCCGGCATCATTTCTTAGTGCGGGGTAGGGAATGGCTTGTTTATCTTCAAAAGCCTGCGAGGAGTTGGTGCTCTGGATCATTTTAGTCCAGGTGTATTTCACCAGTGCTCCATTTTTGTCTGATGTCTAGTGGAGAATTGATTTGCTGTGCTTCTGTGGAAAATACAGGTTTGGGGTAGAGTACGTTGAGTTTGTTTTTAGTGAGTTCCATCAAATACATAGTGGGCTGGGATTTTTTTCTAACGAGAATATTTTCTGTGCACAGTCTTAGGTGGAGAGTTTCTGAAGTACATGGATGCCTTCAAACCGTTCCTTGGCATCGGACTGAAGAACTACGCAGAGTACCAGGTGGGTCAAACGAGGCCACCCTGTGCTTGCAGCCTCTAAATCCTTATCTGCGCTCAGGTGCTGAGATCAGCACGCGTGCATCTGTAAAACACCACAGCTTTTGGTGATGAAACAAAAATTGGAGTCCCATAGATTTTTCTGTAATTACTGTCTGCATGCTCAAACTTAGCCTCTCTTCTACTTAATTCAGCAGAAGGCCTTAATTGGCTTTACACCTGGGTTTTCCCAGTGGCTGCATATTAGTTGGCCTTGATGAGGAGAGAGGTTGCTACAGGCTGTGAATTTCCAGTAGAAGGTCAAGTCATGGTTCTCGCTGTGGGGCAGATACTGAGGCTGCTGCATGTGGTAGTGTTGGTTCAGAACAAGTACCCGTCCCTTGGCTGGCACCTGGACCCCTTGCCTCCCCGGCTGGTTGTGTGGTCAGCTCTTCAGGGCTTTCTGTAAGTGGTGTAACAGCAGCTGCTGAGCCCCTGCTTTATGCGAGGGTCGTCACTGTCAGTGACTTCAGTGGCTGCAGACTCTCACCACTACTTAGCGCTTTCATCAGCTGAAGCCGTACGGGTAGTGTGGAAGACTGACTCACTGGGTGGGTGTTTGACTCGCTGTTCTATTTGCAGGTTTGTCTGGCTGCGGTGGGCCTGGTTGGTGACTTGTGCAGAGCCCTGCAATCCAACATCCTGCCTTTTTGTGACGAGGTTATGCAGCTGCTCTTGGAGAACTTGGGGGTGAGT
Source organism: Heteronetta atricapilla (assembly GCA_011075105.1). Taxonomy (NCBI): domain Eukaryota; kingdom Metazoa; phylum Chordata; class Aves; order Anseriformes; family Anatidae; genus Heteronetta; species Heteronetta atricapilla. The sequence continues at coordinate 5,263,698 of CM021757.1, forward strand.
GTTTACCTTCTCATTAGCTGGTTAGTAACAGTTGGCTTGCACATTGAGAGGAAAAGTGGGAGGTGGGAGAAGCAGAAGTGTTAGGCATGCTCTGAAGATCCCGTGTTTGACAACTATGTTGCTTAGTGTTTGAATTGAATCCAAATTTATTGAGGATAAGGATTTATGTTTCAAGGAAACATCTTAATTTATTAGCTCCTCCCCTTAGAAAAGTGCAGCTGAATGTAACGATGCTGAAATCTCTTCCAGAATGAAAACGTTCATAGGTCTGTGAAGCCGCAGATTCTCTCGGTGTTTGGTGACATTGCCCTTGCTATTGGAGGAGAATTTAAAAAGTATCTGGACGTCGTACTGAATACCCTGCAGCAGGCTTCCCAAGCACAGGTTGATAAGGTAAGCCAACAGCGTGCCCTGCAGTTCATTACAATCACAAGCGAGTAAGGGCTGTGCACACTTCATCAAGGCACTGCTCACACGTGCTCTCTTCTTGCCTTTTCAGTCTGACTATGATATGGTGGATTACCTGAATGAGCTGCGGGAGGGCTGCCTGGAAGCTTACACTGGCATCATCCAAGGATTGAAAGGAGACCAAGAAAATGTTCATCGTGAGTACTCTGTCCTGGTGTGGTCTTTCTGTGGCTGAAATGACGGAGGGAGATGGGAAGAGGTCTGTTTGGATAAGCTGTTTCAGGGTAGTTGTCACATCCACAGGCACATTCTTGTTAATTCACTTCTGCGTGGGAGGGAATGCTCGCTGCCACGAGCAAGGAACGGGCTTAGAGCCCTCTGTTATGGTGCTTCTTCCTCTGGCGTGCGTTTTTCTTCGTATATCAGAGTGGTTCTGGGGTCGAATTTTGGCTCTCTGGGAGTCTGCTGGAAGCCCTTGTAAAAGGCAGACGGTTAAATGTGAGCTGTGTTTCACCCTGTAACGAAGCTGTTCTCTTTCAGCGGATGTGATGCTGGTGCAGCCCAGAGTAGAATTTATTCTGTCTTACATTGACCACATTGCTGGAGATGAGGATCATACAGACGGAGTAGTGGCGTGTGCTGCTGGACTGATAGGGTGAGCATCCTGATCCCTCTTGAAAACTTAGAGCCTGCTCATTAGATGGAAGTCTCTGTGCAGCCTTAGTGTTTGAAGCTGCGTTTTCGTGGCTGTCTGAAGCATTTGATGTCAGTTTCGGATTTTTTTTCAGCCAAGCATTGAACATTTAGCTGAACTTGTGAAGTGGGTAACACAGGTGAGGTCCTTAACTGGCAGGGTAAACAAACAGGTACAAGATAAAGTTGTTGAAGTTTCTGTAACGTGCAGATCTGGGATTTTTCAAGGATGATCTGAGTTTAAAAGCAAAAAAAAACAGACCCTGGGTTGCTTGGATATGGAAGATCTCCGGCCAGGGCATCTTAATCTTTTCTGGGGAATTCAGGGGGAGAGCTGATGGAAACGCTGGGGAGATCAGTCTTTGGACAGGAGATTGAATGTCTCCAGTTAGTCACAATTTTAGAAGACTGTTCAGCTCTCCTACTGCTGAAATTAGTGACCATATGCAGCATTTTAAAAAGGACATTAGCTGTGAGTCAGATTTCTTTTAGCTAGCAAGAACTGATCAGAGCGGTACTGGCACATCTGTTTGTGGCACTCAGCCTCAAAGCCTCTCTTGCTTCTTCAGGGATTTGTGTACAGCATTTGGAAAAGATGTACTGAAATTAGTAGAAGCTAGACCCATGATACATGAACTGCTAACTGAAGGAAGAAGATCCAAGACGAACAAAACAAAAACCCTTGCTACCTGGGCGACTAAAGAACTGAGAAAACTGAAGAATCAAGCTTGGTAAGGGATTACACCCACCTCCTTTTCATGTTGCATAATTATGAAATTGGCTGAACTCCTGAGTCTGAAAGAGATGCTACACAAAAGCCTTGTTCTATATAGAAGGTTGTTTTTAATTTATTGTTCTGTAAACAAGCCCCATCTGTGGTCTTGTGTATCAGAACAAATTTAGACAGGAAAACAGAGTGAACTGCTTGACTTTGACAAGACCAGGTGTAGATTCGAGGGCTTCTTGCATTGGGCGTGCTTTGTCCTCGCTGGGCTGGGACAATCCTGAACTCCTCCACGTGCAGCAGAGCTGAAGCCCGTTTACTCCGCAGTCCTCCTGAAGCACCCTGTAAAGGAGCAGATTGTTGAGGGGTGTGACAGTGCCTGCGCTGGGGAGAATAAGCCTGTTACAGCTTTCTCACCCTACTCTGAGAACGTTGATAATATCCCCGTATTTCTCTCTTCTTTCTGTGAAGTCAGCTTTTTCCACTCGCTGCTAGTGTCTCGTGTCACCTGGCCCTGGGGTTTTGCGTGTGGCTTTTTTGACCAGCCCTTTCTGCTTGCAGATCTGTTACCATTGGGATGACACCTGAGACCCCCACTGGAAATCTCCAATCTTTTGAAAAAACCCGGAAGTGAGGAGTGTGCACGGATGCTGAATGTTTGGGAATGAGAGGATGAGTGAGTGAGGCTTGGAACACACCACATTGAAAATCCCGCCACAGCAACAGCGGCGCTGTTAGCGAGCTGAGCACTGACCTGCGTCGGAAGCCTGGCCTCGGCCACCTTCGGGAAGAGGGGAACGACCGGCTCCTGCTGGGGAACGGGCAGCCTCTTCCGACAGACCCGGGCTGGCGTCCCTGGAGCGGCCGGTCTGGAAGAGGAAGCAGGGCTCAGCCGGGGCGCGCTCTGCCCGAGGTCGGCTCTGGCTGCTGGGAGAGACGGAGCCCGGGCCTCCAGCCACCCGCGGCAACCTTGGCCACGCGATGCTGTCGGTGCACGGGATAAAAGGAGGGGTGAAGGATTTTCAGTCTAAGAGTGAGTGTGTGTGAATGAGGCGGTATCCACATTCTCAACTTCAAGTCATTGCAGTTTATCTTTTCCCAAAAAAGGGTTAGCTGTTGCATTTCATAAACTAACCGAAGTTCAGTCTACTGATGCAGCATAAGAGATGTAAAAAAGAAAAGAGGAAAAAAAGGAAAGTCGCTCTTTAGGGCTTTTTATTTTAGGGAAACACTGACGAATGTTCAGAGCTCCCGTTCTGAGTGACGCTTTTCATGATCTCGTTTCATCAAAGCGCCTTTCCTTCCTTAATATTGTTCAACTGTGAATGTAGAAATGGGGGAAAAAAAGAAAAAAAATTAAAAAAAAAAAAGCAAACTCTTGCGTTAGAGGGTATAGAAGTAAATCGTCAAACAAGATTTCAGGCTTACAAACAAAAATATAAGCGTTAAGTGCTCCGAATTGGCAGTGAGAACGCAAAGGGAAAGATCTCTCCTGACTTGTACTGTAGCAGCCCGAACACCCACAAAAATTGTGCCAAAGAGTTGAAAAACAAAATAAAACTTCAGGTAATATTTTGGATTGCAAAATGAGGATAAATTCAATGTTCAAACAAAATCTGATAAAATGCCATTTGGAAACTGCTTGGCCTTTTGTGCTCTTTATTTGATCAAATCTAATGTGGTATTGGTCTCTTGCTGCACTTCAAAAACAAAAAAAAGGAAAAAAGAAATTTATATAAAATATATATATACTGACTTGAGCTTACACAAGACGGCACTTGTAAAAGGTTATATTTTTCCACTGCAGTTGAAGATTAATAAAATGGTGTCAAACATTCCCCAAAACTTCCTTTTTGTATTCTTGGTCTTTCCAGTAAAAGGGGAACCCATTAACAATTTTGTAGTAGAGTAGTGACAGTCTGATGGGCAACTCCGAAATGAATCGGCTGCTTACTACTTCCCTAATCATGCGATGTCTTACTTTCACATGAAGGATCAGAATCTCGTTTCTTCTTAAATGAGACTTTTGCTTTTGAGGAATAGTCCCTTGCTTATCCTAGATTGTCAGCAATAAGCCAAGAAAAACGGAGGAGGTGCAGGGCTTCAGACTATTTTTCATTTCACTTTTATTAATGCAGCTGTTGATACTACCAGCATTTGAATCTGCAGCCTAACGTGGACATTTTTAAAAGCTGCTTGTGGGAGGGAGAGTAGAAAACCTTAGCCAGTATTTTGTTTGTTTCCTTTTGCTTTGTTTCTTTTTTTTTTTTTTTTTCTCCAGGAAGCAGGTGGCAATCTGCTTTATTCCCCAATTTCCTTTTCCCAGTCTGATCCTCGGACCCGCTGTAACGGAGTCCGCTTTTGTTGCCCATCTGCACTGCAGCATCCACAATAGCTCTTGTACAGGGTATCAGATATGTGCCTTTCAGTGCTGGGTTCAGATCGCAGTCGAAGTGCCGACTTTGAACCAGTGTACAAAAAAATAATAAAACCTCCCAGGTGCTGAGGCGAGGAGGAGCTCCGCTGACCGGGAGCGCCAGCCAGCTCCTGAGCACGGGTAGCGAGAGGCCTGGGCCACGTCTCGAGTAATGCCTTTTCTTTTTATTTTGTTTCTTGAGGTGGGGTGGGATTTCCTTTAAAAAAAAAAAAAAAAAAAAAAGAAAAAGCCATTCCTGAAGTTGGGGAGGGGGCGTGGAGGGAAGAAATCTGATCATTCCTCAGTGCTACCTGTTTCTGTCCTGTGTGGCTGTTCAGCTGTAGACAGCAGGAGAATAAAGTACACTGAGACAGTAGTGGAAACAAACCCGTGTCTGTCCTGTTTGTTTGGGGCTCTGGGGGCTTTGTTGGCTTCAGGGAAGCAGCAGGCTCGGAGGGAGCGCGAGCACCTCTTCGGCCTCCTTCGGGCTCCTGGAGAGCTGCTTTCGCTGCGGCCGGGCGCAGCGGGCAGAGCCCACCGCCAGCTCCTCCGGGGGCTGCTCCAGCACCCCGCGGGGATGTGCCTGGGGCCGTGCCCAGCTCCTTGCCCTGCCCCGGTGCCTCGGCAGGGTGAGGTTGGCCTCGAGGGGTGTCCAGCTGGGCTCCATCGTTTCCTCAGGCACGCTGAGCGAAGGAGCCGGCGCTTCCCCAGCAAAGACCAGATCGGCTGCGACACCGGGGTGCCGTTACCGCGCCTCCTCCCCGCTGCGACTCGCTAACGGCGCCTGGAGAGGACCCCGCGGCTCACAAACCGGTAGGCCCGATTTATTTACCTTCTAAATAAAAGCCGCTTTATTTTGGGTTTCGTTACTTTTTAGCTGCTTCATCTGACAGCACCGCTCCTGCTCCCACCTCCCCGCCAGCCGCGGCCCCCGCGGTGCTCCGAGACAACGTGGGTGTGCGGCGGCCGCGCGCTTCCTGCGGGGAGCCGGGGGTGACGGCGGCGTGGCGGCTGCCATCTGTGGCACCGAGCGTGCGGGGCCCTGCGCGACCCTTCCCAGGGACGGCGCTCGGCCTCCTCCCGGCGCTCGGCCCCGTCCGCGCTGCGGGGCTCGGCTTCTGCGGGCACCAGGCCCCGGGGAGCAGCCGTGGGCAGGAGAAACCCAAATCCTGCGCGGGGCCTGAGAGGAGCGAGCCGGTGGCGCTCGGCTTTCTGCTCCCGGGGGTGACAGCGAGGCCCAGGCCCTGCTTCAGCGCGGGGCCGCTGGCTGGCACCCGGCGGGCCCAGGGCCCGGTGGCTGCAGTGGCTGGCGCTCGCTCCCTGGTGACGCCGCGCTTTGGGCTGAGCCGTTCCTCGTTTCACCGCCGCTTCTTAGCCCCGTTGTTCCCGAGTGGCTGTGAGTGCAAATGGAGCAGGAGCTCGACACGTAGCGGTGGGAATGCGGTGAATCCCCTCGTGTTGGGTACCGGGGGTGCTGGAAGGAACTGCGCTGCGGGTGCCCGGAGCCAGGTGTGGGTGGGCTCCGCTGGGCCCGGGGGGGGTTCTGTGTCCCCTGGCCGTGCGCTGTGGCTCTCCCCCAGCCCCTGCACCCTCCTGCACAGCCGGGGGGGGCTGCAGGGCCGTACCTGAGGCTGAGGGCAGCACGGAAACCACAGCGCTGTGACGGTGGATGTCCGCCGCCGCTGCCCTCCTTGGTGCGGGCTGTGATGACCTGACACAAACAAACGTGCGGCTGCCTCTTAGCGAGGTTTTTGCTTGGAACCACGGCTTCAGGGCAGCTCGGAGCCCTCCCAGGCAGATCCTGGCCCCCCAGGTCACAGCTTCCATGGGGTAACAACACGAGCATCGCCTTTTGACCAAGCATGAAGATGGGAGCGCGTGGATGAGGGGACTCAGGGCGTGCAGGAGGCTTGGGCACCCTCCTCCACCCACGCTGCCCCGGCCCCGAGCTCTCCTGGGGATGCAGAGGGGCCAGAACCGGGCGATGCCCCCACACCAGGGGAGCCCTGCGTGGCAGGGAGATGAGCTCAGCGCCGGCCTCTCGAATGCCTGATGCTCTTCTTTCAGACAAGTGCTGCTCCGCAACGGGCACAGATAAGCCAAGTGGAAAATGATCTGAGGTTTTCCACTCTAAGTGGCCGTGTGGCAGAGTGATTAGGTTCTCTGCACAATGATGCATCTGCGCTGGTCTAACCTCGCTGCTTAAAATAGCGCTTCTGCCAGCGTGTCTGTGGCTGCCGGTGTAAATTGAGTTTCATAGGCCTGCGCTAGACCCTTGTGAGCGAGCAAAAAGCGATGGGCGAGTCACCGCTCGTCCCAGAGGCAGCGGCCCAGGCGCTGTGCGAGGCTCTTCCCTAACACACGGCAATGGCCTGGGCCCGTGTCCTGCTTTTGGCCCCTCCGTGGGGCTGGAGGGGCCTCAGGCTGTGCCCCCTGCACTGCCACCCATGAGGGCTGTGCAGCCCCGCACAGCACCTGCCTCCTTTGCGCACACGCATGGGCGAGGACTCGCTGTTTTCTTTGCGTCAAAATTAACTTCAAACCTGATGGAAAACCTTAATTTGCACTTCAAAGCACTTTGCAGCAATCTGCGAGCATGAGCAGAGCCTGAGCTGATGCTCGTTTTTTTTTCCAGGCCCTGTTTGCGGCACAGCCCGGCCCCATGGCTCCCGCTGCCCCTCGCAGTGTGACTGCTCCCAGGCTCACCGGGGCTCTCCTGGGGCAGCCCCGGCCCCGGTTCCTCCTCTCTCAGCCGTGCACCAGACGTGACGCGCTGCTTCCCTGGCAGAAATTCAGGTGGAAATGGCTCTGCTCCGCTCGCAGCAGCCCAGCAGCAGCCTGATGCTGTCCTGGCTGCGGGGCAGCGTGAGCGGGGGGAAGGCAGCGGCAGCGCATCCGTCTCCAAAAACCTCCCGGGCCTAACGCTGCGATTTTGGCTCGGGAAGGCCCAGCGCCGTGCCCAGGGTTGGCTCCAGCCCTGGGGCTGCCTCAGCATTCCCCATGGGACCTGCTGATACGGGGCGGCGGGGGTCCGGCCCTGCTGCCAACCGCCCCTCTCCCGCTCCAAGAGCGAAGCTCCCGGGTGCCGAGTGACGTCCGCTGAATCACCACCGCGCTCTCGCGGCGCAGCCGAGCCGCCATGCAGGCGATGATACAGCTGCGCTATACATAGCGCCGGGAGGGGGGTCTGCGGCGGGGGTGCAGGATGGGGCCCCGCGGGACCGCCTCTGCCGGGGGCTTCGCCGCCGTTCGCTGTCTGCGGGGACGGCGCTGCGTGCTCAGCCCAAAGCGCGGCGTTGTCCTCGCCGTTTCCCTGCCCCGACGCCTCTTCCCCCAGCCCCGGCACGAGCCGTCGCGTGGCGGAGGCAGATGGAGGGGCCGGGGATCGCTCCCGTGCTGACGTCTCCGTCTCGCCTCCGTCACCAGCGCCTGAATGGGCGCGGAGCCGCCCCAGTCATGAGCCGGGAAGCGGCTGCCGGGCCCCATCTCACACCTGAGGGCCTTGGCAGGGACTCGCACGCCTGTGGGGCTGGCGGCGGTGCCGTGGGTCCGTCCGCGAGGTGCCGTGGGTGTCTGGCTGCTCCCGGCTTCCAGGCTGGCACCGGGCCCCGCTCCCCAAGCCGGGGGCTGCCACGGTTTGCCCCCGGAGCGGGGCGCAGCTCGCTGGGGGAGCCCTCGGAGGTAGCGGCAGCAAAAGCAGAGCAGCTATTAATAAACCATGTGCAGCAAAGCGAAAAAAATGTAATTCCATAATGGAAGCGGCTCCGAGGGAACAATTCAGGGAATAAAATGTTCTCCCAGCCCCCACAGCATGTGGCTGCGGCTCTGCTCAGCCCTCGGCCCCACTGCGACAGGGCCGGTGATGGGAGATGAAAGGAGCTCCCCCGACCCC
>CM021757.1:5272230-5294444 GCA_011075105.1 Heteronetta atricapilla
CCGGTGCCCACGTGGTTTCGCGGTGTCTCCGGAGCGGAAGAAACGGCGGCCGGGGCCGGGGCTGCGGCGGGGGCGGCCGGGACCGGGGCTGACACCGGCACCGACACCGCGACCGGGGCCGGGAGCCGCATCCCGGCGGGCGCCGCCGCCGCAGCGCCGCGCCTCCCGGGGATCGCCGCCCCTCCCGGTGAGTGCGGGGCCTGGGCTGGGGGCGGGCAGCGGGGGAGGGAACCGGAACCGGGCTCCCCCCGCCCGGGCCGGGCTCGCCGCGGCCCCGCTGCTGCCCGGCGGCTCCCGGCCTCCTCGGGCCCGGCCCCGGCCCCGGCCCCGCTCCCGTCCCCTCCTCCGGCCCGGCCCCCTCCCGTTCCCGGCCCCTTTCCCGTCTCCGCCGCCGTGTCCCCGTCGCCATCCTCGCCTGCCCCCCCACCGGGCCCCTTCTTTGTCCCCATCCCCGCCCCGCTCCCCGGTCCGACCCCTTCTGCGCCTTTGTCCCCGGCTCCATCCCTGGCCCCGGCCCCCCCGGTCCTCCCCGCCGCCCCCCCGCTTCCCTCCCCCGCTTCCCACCCGGTGCCGTGCGGGCTGCCCGAGGCCGGGGCAGCCCCGGCGGGAGGGGGGGGACTCGGGGGGGCCAGGTCCGAGCCGGGGCTCGGGGCGCATTGTCGGGGTCGCGGGGGTGCTCCCCCCCCCCCCCCCCCCGTGGCGGCGCCCGACGTGCGCGCCGCCGCACCGGGGCCTCGTGCCCGCCGCGCCCCCGGGGCGCTCCCCGGCACCGCACCGGGACCCTCGGGGCTCGCCGCCTCGCCGGGGCACTGCCCGCGGGGCCGGGGGCGCGCCCCCTGCCCGCCTCGTAGCTCGCCCCCCTCGTACTTGCACGGCCGCCAGCCCCCCCCTCCCCGCAGCCCCCGGCCCCCCCCCCCGCAGCCCCCCAGCCGCGGGGCGCCGGGTGCTGGAGCTGGCCCCATCCCTGCCAGCTCCCGTGCCCCCCGCTCTCCGTCCCCACGCCAGGGAGCTGCAGCCTGGGTTTTGCTCTCTTTGAAGGCGTCCGCAGGCCTCCAGGAGGGGCCAGCTGCTGGGAACCAGGAGGGAGCGAAGCCGGCGCGGAGCCTCGGGGACCTCCTGCGTTGCCCCTGGAGCCTAATGACAACGCCGCCGCCTCCCGCTGAGCCTCTCGCTGCCGACCTCCCGAGCGCCCGCCTCGCTGCCCGCGCCTGAGGCGCCCGCGTCGCAGCCCTGCCCAGCCCACAGCGCCTCGCCCCGCGCGCGGGGCCCGCTGCAAGGCAGGTGTCTCGAGGGGTGCGCTTGGGGAAACTGAGGCACCGCGCAGGGAGCAGCTGGGGCAGGCACCGGGCTCCGTACCCCGCTGGGAAGCTTGGTTCCAGCGTCCCCGTGCCCTGCGTGGTGCCCCCTTGGGCACCCTCCAGCCCCAGGACCCTTGGGTCTTGCTTTGAGGCAGCCCCCAGGGACATGGGGAGTCCAGCCTCGGCTTTCGCATATTTTTGGGGGCCTTCATGATGATGGTGCCCTCCCTGCCCAAGCAGGGGAGGATCCCGGGGTGTCCCATCCCCTCTGTCACTGCTCCAGGGGGTGGATTTAAAGCCCTGAGGACAGCAAGTGGGGACAGATGAGGGGCTGCGGTGCTGGGGGTTTTGTCTGCATTTCGTGCTCCCCATCCCACCGAAGGCTGCAAGGCTCAGCGAAGGGCTACCCGTCCCTGTCCCCCCGGAGCCTTCCCAGGAGCTGGGGGCACAGGGAGCAGCCGGGGGTTCTGCCCCTGGGGCTGGGGCAGCGAGAGTGCTGGGCTGGCCCCAGGCTCTGGCCATGGCTGGGAGGGGGGCGACTGTCCCTGCCTGGCACCCTGCAGAGCTCGCCTCCCTTCCCTGCCTGCTGTGATGAATTATTTGTGTGGCCGCGGCTCCCGGATGAGGCTGCGCCGCGCTGCTGCCCGCGGGTGGGATGGGGCGAGCTGCCCCCGCTGCCTCCCGGCCGGCTCTGGGCACGAGCTCCCCGCGGGCTGGGTGGCCGCTCCGCCGCACGCTGAGCCGCGGGGGCTCCCGCTAATTGCGTGCCTCGAAATAGCGCCAGCTCGGCCGGGACAGCGCCGCTGGCAGCAGCCAGGCCCCCAGTGAGTGCGGGAGGGCATCGAGCAGCGGAGCCTTTCGGGAGCCTCTTCGGCCCCCAGCACCCTGCTCACAGGCGGCTTTGTGACCGTTGTTCTGGGGACAGACCCTGCCATGCCGGGGCTGAGCGGCAGAGCTGGCCGGGCAGGATCAGGCCTCGCCGGGGCTGTGCTGTGAGCCAGGTAGCTCCTGGGGGTGAGCGGCAGCGCCGGTATATAGGGCACCGCGCGGGCTCCGTGCCGCGTGGGAGGGCGGAAAGCAGCTCGCGTGCGTTGCGGGGTGGGAGTCGGCGGCACCGGCCGCTATTTCTGGCACTCGCTCCCTGGGGGACATTGGGAAAGTCACCGCGTCCCCCTGGGGCTGCTCCGCCGGGATGCTCTCTGCCGTCCCAGCTCCTTGATGCCGGCTCCCCGCCTCCTCCCCAGCATCTTGGGGCGCTGCTCGTCCCCTGCCACCCCACTTCTGCAGGCAGGAGAGGTGACACGTGGCCCGTGGCGCCCCGCTGCTGCAGGCAGGGACCTGTCCCCTCCTGCCTGCCCGGTGGCCCTGCAGCTCCGAGGGCGCCTGAGCCGCTGTGGCCGCCTCTGTCCCCCCCTCACCCCGGGGTGCTCGCGTCCCCCCAGGCAGGACTCGCGCGGCGCCATGGACTCCATGTTCGAGGACGACATCAGCATCCTGACGCAGGAGGCGCTGGGGCCGGACGAGGACTGGCTCGACAGCCCCAACACCGACCTCTCGGGCGAGATGTGCTCGGCCTCCCACTTCGCCCTCATCACTGCCTACGACGACATCAAGAACCGCCTCACCGGGCTGGAGAGGGAGAACTCCACGCTCAAGCGCCGCCTCAAGATGTACGAGGTCAAGGTGAGGGCCCGGGTCGCGGGCTGGGGGGGGGGGCTGGGGCTGGGGGTCCCCGCTGACGGCTCTGCCCTGCGGCCTCAGTACCCCCTGATCGGCGAGTTCGGGGAGGAGCACATCTTCTCTGTCTATGAGGCCAAGGAGACGTCGCTGCTCAAGAGCGAGAAGGCGTCGCTGCAGCAGCAGCTCAACCAGTTCCAGCACGAGGTGAGCGGGGCCGGGGGCACCGGGGGCCGGGGGGGTCCCCAGGCCGTGTGCTGACCCCTGCCCTGCAGCTGCAGAAGAGCAAGGAGCGGGAGGAGCAGCTGGACGAGATGATCCAGGCCTACGAGAAGCTGTGCGTGGAGAAGGCAGACCTGGAGTCAGAGTTGGGCGAGATGGTGGGTGCCTGCGGCTGGCGGGGGTGCTGGCATGGGGGGGTCACCGGGGTCCCCTTCCCCATGAGGGGCAAATCGCTTCCCCCCCCCGGCGAGCCGTGGCGGCCATCGGTGCCGCTGTCGGTGCCACCGCCGGGACTTGGCGGGGATGCGGTGACGCAGGGCGGGGGGCTCATGTGTCGGGGTGCCAAGCTGTGGGTGTGCGGGAGGCGCAGGGGCAGGATTAACCGGGGGGCGGGGGGGCTCACCCCCCTGCCCCCCTGGCAGCGGGCGCTGGTGGAGACGCACCTGAGCCGCATCCGGAGCCTGGAGCAGCAGCTGCGGCAGCGCGACGGCGGCGCCTTCCCCGGCCTCGGCGCCCCGCTGCCGGGCCAGGAGGTGCCTTTCCTCTCCCTGCACCCCAACCCCGCGCTGAGCCACGGTGAGCCCCCCGCACACGCACCACGGCCTCCCCCCGAGGGCCAGCCTCTGGCAGGGAGCCCCGCGGCCGCGGTGCTGAGCCGTGCCCTGCCCGCAGTGCTGGATCGTCCCGCGGGCTGGCCGAGCCGCGGGCTGGAGGCCGCGGGCCGGCTGGAGGCCGAGCTGGAGGCTGCGCGGCAGGAGGCTCAGCGCGCCCAGCACCGCGAGGAGCACCTCAAGGCCGAGTGCGAGCGGCTGCAGGCGGAGCTGAAGCACCTGCAGGACACCCGCGAGCAGGTACGGCGTGGGCAGGATGCGGCCGTGGGGGCGCGGGATGGGGGCCGGGGGCTCACGGACGTGCCCTGTCCCCAGGAGCAGTCGGAGCGGGACATGGCCTGGGTGAAGAAGATGGGCGACGACCAGTAAGTGCCCGGGGGCGCGTGGGGCGAGGGCACGGGGGACCCCGGGAGGATAGGGGGATAAGAGGGGGGGCCCGGACACGGGGGGGTCCGGGTGGGCACCCGCTGCCCCGTCGCCCTCCCTGGGGGCAGGACGGGGAGGGGCTGCCCCTTCCCCACCGCTTCCCTGCCTCGTTGCAGGGGGGGCCCGGGCGGGGGGCGCCGCGCCGTGGGGGGGGGCAGCGGGGGCTGCCTGCAGAGGGCGCTGCTGCCGCGCAGGCACCGCCGGGCTGAGCCGAGCCGAGCCGAGCCGAGCGGTGCTGAGCCGTGCTGCTCCGTGCCGTGCCTTGCGATGCCGTGCCATGCCGTGCCGTGCCATGCTGCTCCATGGGGTGCCGTGCCACGCCATGCCATGCTGCTCCGTGCCGTGCCATGCCGTGCCATGCCGTGCTGCTCCGTGCCGTGCCATGCAGCTGGCAGCACCAGCGCTGTGCCCAGGCTGCTCCCGCTGTCACTGGCTCTGCACGACCCCCACCAGCAATTTTGGGGGATTTATTCTCATTCGCGCTGGTGCAGCTGGGCGCGGAGCCCACGCGGTGCCAGCAGCAAGGGGGGATCCCTGCTCGGGTTCTCTGCCCGGCCTCCCCCGCGCTGCTGCGCTGAGCCCCAAAGGCACCACCCGGCTCCAGGAAAGGGGCCAGGAACCCCCAGCCTTGGGGGGTCAGACCGAGGCACCCCCAGGTTTGGAGCAGGCCCAGGGGAGCTGTCAGGCTGGGCCAGGCAGGGCACGGTGCGGTGATGTCCCCCCGAGCAGCACACTTCTCCCCGGCAGCAGCCCCCCATGGCCCGTTCTGCTGGGCAGCAGCCCCGTTACACCGCTCTCCTCCTCGTTCCAGCCCCGGGCTCCTGTCCCCACGCTTGGGGGACGCGGTGGGGGCTCCGTTCCCTCGCCCCCCACGATGTGCAGCAGGCGAGTGCCGCGCTGCGTCTCCTCCAGGCGGGCGGCGAGGTGCCGGGGCCGGCAGCCGCGTGCGGCCGCGCCGAGCTGTGGACAGATAAAAGCTGACGCGTGGGACTCGTGGGGCGCGGGGACGGGAAGGTGCCGGGATTTTCTCCCCTCCTTTTTCTCGCCGTGACGGATGCTCCTGCCGTTTGTTGTCTCCCTGGAGTAAATCAGCGCCTCGGACGCAGCGGGGCCGTCCTGATCCACGCTGATTTCCCCCCAGGCTGGGGCCGACCGAGGGCTGCTGCAGCCCCGTCTCCCCGCCTCGCGGCCCAGCAGCTGCCCTTCGCCCCCCGAGCTTCCTCCCTTTAATTCCCTTTGGTTTTGGCAAAGCTCAGCCCCACCACGGCTGGGAGAGGCGGGTGTCCCCCCAGCAGAGCCCCTGCCCCTGGCATCAAAGCTCCCAGCGCCTTGTTGATGATTCCCAGACCCTCTCCAGTTGGGGTGGGGAAACTGAGGCACCGCAGGCTCTGTGCCCTGTGCCCGCAGACAGCAGCAGAGCAAACCCCATTTCTGGGGGCACTTCAGCCCTTTCCCCAGGGCTGGGATGGGGAATAAGTTTTTCCTCCGCGGCGTTGTCTTTTCTTGTAAATAAGGCTCTTTTTTGTAACCTGCTCCTTTCCACCACTTTTTTTTTTTGGCGTGAAGGGCACGCTATCTCTGCTTTTCATCTTTGGGTGACTTTTCTTTCTTTCTTTTGCCAAATTAGTCAGCCTGCCTCTGTAGTGCGCCCGCAAGGGCAGGAGGGGTTGGGGTTTGACTCACTGCCTTCGATGGCAGCGCTTGCTTTTGTTGTGGAGGCGGCCACGCGATCGCCGCTGCCGCGCCTGCTCCTTTTTGGGGGGGAAAGGAGACTTTGAGCCAATTCCTGGTGCAGCCACGGCAAAGCGTCTTCAGTGACCTCAGCAGCGTGGAGGGAAGCACCGACCTTATATTTTTCTTCGATTTTGCCCTTTTTTGTCCCTTCCCAGCTCCTGGCTGCTCTCACCTGCACCGGGCCCTTTCCCGGCCAGGTGCCGAGAGCCCAGCGCAGCCCCAGGGGTCGGGGCTGGGTGCGGATGGGGTCGGTGACACCTGTGGCACGGGGCCGGTTCTGGGGGGGGACAGGAAGACACGGGACAGCGCCCCAAGACCTGGGGCTGTTCTGTGGGATCCGTCCCATGTGAGAGCTCCAGTGCTGGAGGTGCTGAGAGCAAGGGTGCTGGGTGTGGGCTGTGGGGGGCACATCCCCGCCACCCTCCCGTGCCTCCGGCTTCCCCGCCGCCACATTCATTTTTATGGGCTTTTGTGGGTTTTAATGAATCTCAGGGGAGCCGGCTCCCTGTGCAGGCAGGGGTGGGCTGAGCACCCCTGGGGGCACGGTGGCACCTTGGGGACGTGCCCAGTGGCTGCAGGCTGACGCCAGCCCCCCCGTGGGGCCGGCAGCTGGTGCTCGGTCCCGGTGTGACCCTGTGCACCCGTGGGTGCTGCTGCCACACCTGCCGGCCTCCGCGCCTCCTGCAGCCGCAGCAAGGAGCCTCCCCAGCCTCGATGTCCGTCCCTGACGTCCCGCAGGCCAGCGGGGAGCAGCACCAGGAGGGGAGCAGGATCTGTCCCTCGGCCCCGGCTTCGGTGGCAGTGCCATTGTGTCCCCGCGCCCCTCTCCCAGCCCGCAGCTCCCCGGGGCCCCATCCCAGTGGCAGGGGGGCGAGAGGTGGGTGCCCGGCCATGTCCCCCAGCAGCCCTGGTGCACGCTCTCCCCCTGCCCACCCCCTGCCCACGCGCAGATACCAGATAAGCCTGTGGTTTGTGCTTTTATTTAAGGGCTCCTTCTTGTTTACCAGGCGTAACTTGCTCGAGGTCACCCCTTCCCCCCTCCCCAAGCAACCGCAGGCCCCATGTGGAGGACGGGGCCCCCCCGTGCCCAGCACCCCCTGCCCGGCTGGGGGGGGGGGCCGTGTCCTGCTCCTGCACCCCCAGCTCCCCAGCGAGCGGGGGCCTGCGCTGACCCCGGTGGCAGGGAGGAGCCCCCCCCATGCCCGGCTGGGGGCACTGGGGTCACTGGGGGCACCCTGCGGCCGGGCAGGAACGATGTGGTGTGGTTGGCAGCGCTGCCCCGGGGTGGGGGGGGGAAGTGGCACTGCCCCCCCGAACGGCCCCACCACAGCGCTGGGCAGGATGCGGGGTCCCCATGGGGCAGCTGGGACCCCAACCCCCCTCCAGGAGGTGACCGGGGCTGTTTGGGGGGGGCCGTGCCCTACAAATAGATGCTGGGTTTGGGGGGAACGAGCTGCGCGTGCCCCTGCAAGCTGTGTGCCTCTATTGGGGTGGGAAGGGGGGGCGTCAACCCCTGCCCCAACCCGGTGCTTCACCAGCCACCGCCCCGGGATCGCGGCTGTGCTCGCAGCCCTGCGCCATCCTGCCCTGCCCCTGCGCCCCCACTGCCCCCAGCCCTGTCCTGGCTGTGGCATCCCTCCAGGGACACGAGGGGACAGCAGGGGCAGCGGCACGGGGCAGGAGAGGTGGCAGGGGGCACGGCTGGGCTAGCGGGAGCCCCGCGGGGTCCGGCTGCTCCCTGCAGAGCAGCGTGGCTCCCCGGCACTTCGGGGCCTGTGGGCGGCTGGGTTTTCGGCAGCTGTTTTGTTCTCACGTCTTATCTGCAGTTGCGTATCAAAACTCACATTTTATCCTGAAACAGCAATTTTCAGGGTGTGGGGGAGCCGCACCGATCCTCCCCAAAAGCCCGGTGGCTGCCCTGGCTCCGGGAGGGACCCTGGGGGCCGCTCGTCGCCCCCCGTCGCGGTGCTCTGGCCGGGCTGCGGGCTCGATGCGGGGCTGGGGGCTGCTCATGGCCCCGCTCAGCCCGGCTCTGCTCGCTCCTCCACCCCGGCGCTGCGGTTTTCACACTTCCTCCCTGCGCTGAAGCGTGACTTTGAGAGGCGCGGGGTGGCCCCGGGGCTGGGGGTGCTCCGGCCAGCCAAAATCCAGCACCAGAGCTGGAGCCGGGCCCCCGCTTCGAGCTGCGGCTGCCGTGCCAGCGCTCCCCGGGCTCCAAGTTGTGTCACCAGCACTGAGGGACCCCGGCAGGGGGAAACTGAGGCAGCCGAACCTGGGCACCGAGAGCTCAGCCCCGGGCGGGGGCACACACGGTGCCCGTGTCTCCTGTGCCTCTCGTGGGGAGGGCTGGGGGGGACGCGGGGCTGGAGGCCGTCAGCGACGCCTGGCCGAGGTTTTTGGGAACCGTCCCTTGTGGCCCCCCCGGAGCCACCCAGCAGGGCTGTGGGGCCTCCGGGGATGTGACACGGGACCGAGCTGGGGAAACTTCATCTTTTCTTTTCCTTTTCTTTTCCTTTTCTTTTCCTGCCCATGATAAGATCGCAGGGGAGGCAGCGCGGGGCAGACCTGTCGGCTGCTGTTACGAGCGGCGTCTCCCGGGTCCCGGGGGTGTCACAACGGCTCAGTTCAACTCGCCGTGCGCAGCGGCGGGCGCGCCGAGCCTGACAGCCCCGCGGGAACCTCAGGAGATGGGTTCTCCCTTCACATCACCCGAGAGAATATGTTTTTTAAAAGTGACACCCAAGTTGGGGGAGAATTGACGACTTTGTCAGGGCCTTTGAAAGCTGTTGGTGAGCTCAGTGCCCACCTCCCTCCCGCACCTTGTGCCTGCGCTCCTGCTCCTCCCGGCACCTGGGCGGCAAGGCATGGCTGCAACTGCTCCCTTTTGAGTCAAAGAGCCCCGCTTTGGGGAAGTTTTGGGTGCCTGGCATGGGGAGGGTGCTGCTGGCCTGGGGCTGGGGCCGCTCTGCCCTCGGTGACGCGCTGTCCCCGCCGCAGGGTGAACCTGGCGCTGGCCTACACGGAGCTGACGGAGGAGCTGTGCCGCCTGAGGAACCTCAGCTCCCTGCAGAGCCAAATCCTCCGCGCGCTGCTGCAGGAGAAGAGCCTCAACGGCGGTAAGAGGGGCCGGGGGCGCTGCAAACAATGAAGAGCGTGCTGCCTGCCCTCGGCCTCCGGGCACCGCAGTGCTCCTGTGCATCCATCCTGGGAGCATCCGTCCCGGGGGCATCCCTCCCACCGGCTCTCCAGGACCCCCCCCATCCATCCGGGGTGCACGCGGGTGCTGCCGAGCTGACGGGGGCGTTTTGTGTGTCTCCCCCTCCCGTTCTGCTTTGCAGGCCAGCGCCACTCCCCGCTGTCCCAGTGCCACTCGCCGGCCCAGCAGCGCCGCTCGCCCGCCCCGCAGTGCCCCTCGCCCGCGCCCGGCCGCTCCCCGGCCCCGCAGTGCCAGTCCCCGGCGCTGCAGCGGCGCTCCCCGGCCCCCCAGTGCCAGTCGCCCGCCCAGCAGCGCCGCTCGCCCGCCCCGGGGCCCTGCCAGTCGCCGGCCCAGCAGCGCCGCTCGCCCGCGCCCACCTCCAGCCCCTCGCCCGCCCAGCAGCGCCGCTCCCCGGCCCCGCCACCCTGCCCGTCCCCAGCCTCGGCGTCCCCGCACCGGCTGCCCGGCGAGAGGATGGAGCTGGGCTACGCCAAGCCCTCCAGCCGCCACATCAAGGCCGGCTTCCAGGGCCGCCGCAGCTACTCGGAGGTGAGCAACGTGGCCCTGTACCAGCAGAGCCGCTCGCTCTGGCTGCAGCCCGAAGCCTCGACGCTCCCCAAGCACCGGCCCTACGGCGAGGTGTACCTGGGGGGCACGGGGGCCCCCCTGAGCGCCCGCGAGCCCTTCGAGGAGCACGTGCGCTTCGAGAAGCAGTCGTCGGACGAAGAGGACTGGGCGGTCCCCAGCCCCCCCCAGCCCCGAGGTGGGGGCCGTCCGCTGCGCCTCCTTCTGCGCCGGCTTCCCCATCCCCGACGCCGCCGCGCACCGGGCAGCTGCCGCCTATGCCAGGACCGAGCACGCCCAGTCCTGGCCCTCGATCAACGTAAGAGGGACCCCTGCCCGCCCCAGGGCCCGGGGCGGTGGGTGGGGGCAGGCGGGGGCCGGGACCCCCCCTCCTGACAGCCCTGCAGCGTGCCTCGGTTTCCCCCGCGGCTCCCCAGCCCGCGCCCAGCAAAGGAGCACGATGGTGGGAGGGGGCTGGGGGCGAGGATCGGGCCCGGGCCCTGCGGAGGTGGGCTCAGGGCTGCCCCTGTGCCCACAGCTGCTGATGGAGACGGTGGACTCGGAAATCCGGAGCTGCCCGCTGTGCCAGCTGGCCTTCCCCATCGGCTACCCGGACGATGCTTTGATAAAGCACATTGACTCGCACCTGGAGAACAGCAAGATCTGAGCTCCTGCGCCCGCGCCGCCCTCCTGGCCGCGGGCTGCCCCCTCCCTGGACTTTGGATGCTGCATGAGAACACGAGGAGTGACACGGCTCCGAAATACCTCCAAGTATTCAGTAGCTGCGGAGGGACTGACCCCACAGGAGCCCCAGGCCCCTCCTGGCCTCGCGTGTAAGTGGGTTTTCCCCACTCCCCCTTGCCCCGTCCCTGCATCCGCGGAGAATTTGGATGCTCGAAGCAGGATGCTTGGGATGCTCTGGGCTGGGTCTGGGGGCTGCTGGTGGGGACCCGCCTGCACCCATGGGTTTCTCTGCTTGATCTCAGGGAGGATTTGAGGGACCGGGTCCTGGATCTGGCCCCCAGAAAGCAGGTGAAGGGAAGGGGCTGCCCCTTCTGGGGCTCACTGGGTCAGAATTGGATGGGGGGAGCTGCTTGTTCTCGGTCCCCCATCTCTTCCCACCAGTTCAAGCATCTTTCCAGTCTTTTACATTAAAAGGGGGGCCCCGGGCCCCGGGGGGCGCGGCGGCCCACAGCGAGGCGGCGGGAAAACAAACCCCACGGCCCATGGCACAGCATGGACGTCCCGCACCACTGCACTGAGCTCTGCGGCCGCCGGCACCCCTGGCCCCTGCGGGGCCGTTTGGCCGCCTGCCCCGGCCCCGCGCCCCCGGCCCCCACCCCTACCCCCCACGTTTGATCTACCTCAAAGCCGCCGAGAGGCCCCCGACGTCGGGAGGGGGGGTCTGTGTCACCGTCCCCCCACCGCCGAGCCACTCTGCGCTGCATGCCCCCCCCCGTGCCACGGCGCGAACCACCCGAGGGCTCAGCTGGGGTCCGGTCCCTGCTCCCTCGGGGTCCCCGTGCAGGGGGACCCGCGCTCTGTGAAACGCCGCCGAGTCCAATAAAACCCTTCCCCAGTGCCCAAAACACTGCTGGGAGCCAAAGCCGCCACCTCTCTGCTGGTCCCCGGGGAGGAGGGGGACAGGCTGCGGGTGTCCTGCAGCGGGGCGCGTGGTGCCTCAGGGTGTCCGGCCCCGGGGCCGCCCCGGGCAGGGTCCCCTTGAGCTGGTGCCCGTGGGGTGACCGGGTTCGGGGTGCCCGTTGCGAGTAACCTACTAAGATGGCCCCGTTCCCAGCACGGCGGGATGTTTCGGGTTTACTGCTGTGGCAGGCAAGAAGAAATAGGACAATCAAAACCAAAACAAAACTGCTGTGAACCCCGGGGGTGATGGCACGGCCGAGCTGCAGCCCCGCGGTGCCAGCCCTGACGGCAGCGCTGTGGCCGGGCCAGCACCCTCGGGGTCCCCGTGCAGCCGGGGAAATCCTGCCCTGAGCCTGCCCCAGGCCTGGGGGGCTGTGGGTGCGTGGTGGGGCCGGGGTGGGTGGGCGCGTGGGGTTGGTGGCACGAAACACCAGCCCCAAGCCCCCTCTGCTGCGGAGCCGCTCCCTGTGATGGTGCCGAGCGTCACCGCGGTTCCTCGGGGAGGGTAAAATGGGCACGGGGGCCCCGAGCCCCGCCGGGACCCCCCACTCCGAGCAGCTCCGCGCTGCCTCATCCCTGCGGTGTGGGACAGGCGGAGGGGGCGAGAGAAACGCCCGCAGCGCAGGGGCGAGCTGCGAGGCCCCGGCGCGGCGGGGCCCAGACCGCAGCGGAAGCCGGCAGCCGGCGAGGTGCCGCTGAGCAAAACGCGGCTGGGGCGGGGGCGCACCGCGGGGCGCAGAGGGAGGGGGCACCCCCCAGGCATGACACCGGGGGGAAGGTCGCCAAGAGTCCCCAAGGGCTCGTTCGCACCTCTGCCGCTTGCCCCCGGCTTCGAGAGCGGCCGAATGGTGCCTCCGAGCCCTGCCTGGGGTGGGGGTCGGGGTCCCGGGGGGCAGCAGCCGTGGGGGGGCCCTGGGGTCCAGCTGCAGCCAAGCGGCGGTGCAGCCGAACGCGAGGCTGGGAGGAAGGGGCTGCCCTGTGCGCCGGGAGGCTCCGTCCCTCCCAGACCTGCCCCGGTGAGGCCTGCAGCCTCCCCATGCGCTGCTGGGGGGTGGTCCCGGGGGGGGGCTCTCAGCCCATTCTGTGCCCTCCAGGGTGCACAAGCTTGGAGCCAAGACACCCAAAAACCTGGCTTGTCTCAGGAACGCCCTGCCCACCAGCCCTGCTCCGGTAGGGCCCAACAGTGCGATGAGTTTTGGCAGTTCCCAGAGCTCAGCAGTGCAATTTTTTGGGGGGGGGGGGTGGGGGGGGGGGCTCCATCCCTGCTCCCCACAGCTCGGCATCAGCGGGGCGAGAGGTGGCCCCGGCACACAGCCAGCTCCAGGCTGTGCGAGCGCAGGGCTGCGGCGATGGTGTGAAGCAGATAGGGGCTCCGCAACGCCTGCGCCCCAGCGGCAGCAGCTGCGCCGCGTTATCGGGGGCTGATCTCTGCATCTGGCGGGGGAAGGAAGAGCAGCACCTGCCGGGGACGGGCCGGATCCTGCCCCCCATCTGGCAGCGGCAGCCCAGGTGCCGGGCAGCGAGGCCGCGGTGGCTCCCGGAGGGCTGGGCTGCTCCAGGGAAGGGTCCCCAAAGGAGCCAAGCGGGGGGGGCTGCACCCCCCCACAGCACTGATCCCTGCCCAGGGCTGCGTCGAGGACACCCAGGGCTGGCTGTCACAGCCCGGCTCGGTCCCCAGTCTCCCACCAGTTTGCACTGGGACAGCGCTGGGCGGGGGCCCCGCGGGGCGCAGGGCCAGGCGCAGGGGCTGCCCCCCCGCCCACTCTGCCCCCAGCTCCTCTCTCTCTTTTTTTGAAATCACGTGATAAATTTCTAACGGCGCGAGCCCTGCGTTACTCATCCCGCGGCCGATTCCTCTGGGGGCGGCTGCCGATGACTCAGGGCGTGAGCCTGGGGGGGGTCAGGGGTCCCCGGACCCCTTCCCAATGCCCTCCCCGCCGCAGCCCCCCCCCCAGGGCTGTGCCGTGCCCCCGGCCCGCACGAGGCTCCCGAGCTGCTGCAGGTGATGCTGCCACGGCTCCCGCTCCCCTGCAGTGCCCTGGGGACACGAGGGGCAGGGGGACACGGCAAACCTGGGCGGTGGCACCGGCACGGCCCTGCTCACGCGGCCCTGCTCGGCGGCTGTGCCGTGCCTCCACCTGCAGGGCCGAGCTGCCGGTGCCACGCGTGGGCCGTGAGCGTGTGTCCCCCCCCTGCACCCCCTGGGGCAGGAGCTGTCCTTAACCCCAGCTCCCCATGGCACGGGGCAGCCGGGCCCCGCTGTGCCGCCCGCACCCCGGCCACCCCGTGCCTCAGTTTCCCCATGCGCAGGGCAGGGGGCGGGGGGGGGGGCAGCCCCATTTCCTCTGCCCCCCCCAGCACTGCTGCCGCCCTGGCAGCTCGCAGCAGGGTGCTGCAAACCGCAGCTGGCTGTGGCTTGGGGCTCTCCCTCACCCTTCAGGGCTGCAGCGCTTCCACCCGCACCCCTCCCCGGACCCTGCCCACCTCGGCCACGGGGGTCCCGCAGGCTGGGGGGGGGCACAGACCCCATTTTGGTTTATGGTGGGGGTCTCATTCCCTGGCTCCTGACCCCCCCAGCCCAGACCCACAGGCAGTGCCCCCCCAGCCCCGGTGGGACTCGCGTGGCTCCGTGCCGTGCCCACCCCGCGCTGCCATCCCCAGCCCCTCCGCCCGCCGCCCTGCCCTGCCCACGGTGGGTCTCAGCTCTGTGTTTCCTATGCAGCAACTTTCTTTATTTTCCCACCAAAAACCCCCTCTTATTTTGGGCCGGTTGAAAGGTTTCTTTTTCCAGCAGGCTTTCAGTTTTTTTTTCCTCAGCATTTCTATCGGTAAGGGGAAAAATGAAGCCATTCTTGCTGCTTCGGTTCTCTGGCCCTCCTGCCAGGGGCTGGTGGCAGCCGGGTCCCGGTGGCACGGGGGTGACCGGGGCTGGTTCCAGGCAGGGAGGACGGCGGCAGCGGGGCCTGCGCCATGGAGGGGCCGCGCTGACGTAGTGTGGGGTGAGCTGACACCTTGCCCTCAGCATCCTTCTCTCTCCTCCAGCCGGCCGCCTCGGTGTCGAATTTGTCACCGATGGCCCCAGGTCTCCGTAAGCTCCCAGGGACCAGCCCTGCGCACAAGGTGCTCCCCCGGAGCACTGAGGACTTGGGCAGCCCTGGGAGCAGCGCCCCAGGTGCCTCCCAACCCGCCGCAGGGGCTGCAGCGGCAGCCACGACCCCTGGCCCTGGGGCAGGAGGTGGGAGCCCTGCAGGGTGCCCGGCCCCGGCTCCCCTCGGCCGGGTTTATAGGAAACGGTGCTGCGAGGAAGCGCCCGGCGCTCCTGCCGGGTGAGCGTTTCTTTCCAGCCGTGGGCGCCGAAAGGCCCCTCTCTGCCACGGATCCGGTGTGAGTCAAAGCCAGAGCCCTGGGGTTTAACCACAAGCCCCAGAGCTGCTGTGTCACGGGGGAGCACCACCAGAGGCGTTTATAAGAAATGGGGGGGGCTGCCCAGCCAGGGACGGGGACCCTGGCCAGCACAGGGGCTTTGCCCACACCCAGAGGAACCCTTCAGCCCCAGGGGATGCAGGACGACCAGCATGGGCACGGCTCATGGCCCGTGTCTTCTGCACAGCCACCAGGGCTGCTGCATTGCGGGGTCTCAGCTCAGCCCCATCCCGGGGGTGCCCGGCCCCCCCAGCCCCACGGGCAGCACGGCCTCGCCTCCCTGGGTCCAGCTGGGCCCCGTCGCAGCTCGTCCGTGCCCCAGCTGTGCCGGCAGCTGCCTGGCCCCTCACAGATGTTCCTCCTGGAGACCCAGAGCCCCTCGTGTGCCTCCCCTCCCGGCCTTGGCGAGGGCGTCCGCAGCCCCGGGGAGCTCCCTCCGTGCGCACCGGGGCCAGGTGCTGGGCACGGCCAACCCCACCACCCAGGGGGGAGGTGGCACGTGTCCCCCCCCGACCTTCCTCAGCACACAGAGGGATCGGCTCCTCATCGTCACGCTACGGCGGGGACCCTCCCTCCCTGCTCCCCGGCACGAGGGGGGCAGCGACCTCAGATGACGGCGGGGGGGGCGGCCCCGGCTGCCATGTGCCCAGCGCCGTCACGGATGCTGCGGAGCGACAAGTGCCACCGGGCCCCCGGGGGCCGGCAGCCGGCCCGGCCCAGCGCGCGGGGCCCGCGATCTTGCTGCGGGGAGGTGACGGAGCCAACGCGCCGTGACAAGGGCCTCGCGCCCCCCTGCCGCGGCCAGCGCCTCGGCAGCGCCCGCCGGGGGGGACTTCTCGGCTGTCACAACCGATCTGCGTCGGGGGCAGCATCTGCCGGCGCTGTAAGTGGGGTTAAATTCGGGGTCACCTGGATCGAGCACGGGGGGGGTGCTGGAAGACAGCCCCCCCCCATAAAACACACACACCCCCTGCCCCCCTCTTCCCCGCTGCCCCCACGGGGGGGGGGGGGGTGGGGGGGGGGGGGGGGGGGGCCGTGCTCCTTGTGGGGAGCGTTGGGGGTGAGGCAGAGGGGGAGAAAGCGAGACCCCGGCCCCTGCCGGCCGTGGGGCAGCACGGAGGTGGGCAGCCACGACAGCAGCCCCACGGCAGGCTTGTCCCTGGGGGTGGCAGGGAGCTCGTGCCGTGACCGAGGGGACACAGGGGATGCGGTGGCCACGACCTGCCCCCGGCACTGTGCTGGCCGGTAGCCCCAGAGCCACCAGAGGCACCGCCACCTGCATCAGCGTCAACTCCCTGTGACCCTCCGGGACAGGCACCGCTGCCACCGTCACCATGCGGCCACCCCAGGGCCACCATCTGGACCCCAACCGTCCCTGCCAGAAATCAGCCGGAGCTGCAGAAATCCCTTTGGGGAACCTCAGTCTCCCCCCAGAAGCCCCGCAGCCACCACAGGGCAGTTCTGGGCTGTGAGAGCAGCGTTTGGGGGCAAATCCCACCTAATTTGTGCAGGCAGAAACACGCACCCTTGTCCGAGGTCAAGCCCCGGGGCTCTGGGTTTGCTGGAGCCTGGGCAGGTGGGATTTGGGACCGGGACCCCTGCCCAGTGCCGCCAGCCCCCGCCGCCCTGCGCCCCCCCCTTGTTTTCGGTGCGTGTCGCTGCCTGGGCTCGCGCTGAGCAGGCTGCAGCCGCGGGCAGATGCTTTTAACTAGCTGCTGAAATTAAAACGGCTCCGTCTCCTTCCCCCTGACCTATTTTTAACATTTGATTGGATTTTCTTCCCGCGCGCCGGCCCCTGGTGGGGCCGCGGTGTCAGCCCCGCGTCACATCAGTGAAGGCGCGCGGGGCGTCATTTGTCACTTTGCATCTCCCGGAGCCCCCCCCGGACGGCGCAGCGGCTGCACGGGGCCAGCCCGGGCTTAGCCCCCGTTCCCGTGCCCGGCTCCGCAGCACCACGGCCGCTCCGTGCCTTGTCCGCAGCGCGCTGGGCGCCGTCCCCGCGTCCCCACATCCCAGCACCATCCCCGCGGCGAGGCCCAGCTGTCGGCGCCACCATCCCGGCCCTTTCCTGTGGTCCCAGGTGCTGCGCGGGAGGGTCCCTGCGGGGGCCGGGACACCCGAGTGCGGTCCCCGTCCCCGAGCAGCCGGCGCTGACACCTCCACTTCCGCTTGGCACGGCTCTGCCGGTTATTTTTAACCCCCGGCTCCTCCGTTAGGCACGCGGCGAGCCCCCCCCTGCCACCAGCCTGCCTCCGGCTGCTGCCCCCCGCGGCAGGATCGGGCCCTCTGGAGCTGGGCTGGGCCCTGCGGGGCAGGCCGGGACCCCCTGGGATGGAGCGGGACCAGTGGGGCTGTATGGGACCAGTGGGGCTGTATGGGATCAGTGGAGCAGGATGGGGCCAATGGGGCAGGATGGGGCCGGTGGGGCAGGATGGGACCGGTGGGGCAGGATGGTGCCCGTGGGGCTGTATGGGACTGGTGGGGCAGGATGGTGCCCGTGGGGCAGGATGGCACCAGCAGGAGTGGGGCAGTGTTCACCGCTGCTCTCACTTCTGGGCTGCAGCAGCCACAGCTCCGTCCCAGAGGGGCCCCGAGCCCCCAAATCACCTGTGCCACCGGGCCTGCAGGACCCCTTCACCGCTGCCCCTTGCCGGGTCCCTGACAGTGGCTCTGTGCCGCCCGGTTCCCCCGGTGCCACGGAGGCGAGTGCACGCGGCCGCCCGCCCGCCGGCCCCCCGCTGCACCCCAGCCCCGTGCTGTCAGACGCCGCAGCACGTGGCCCCCCCCGCCCCGCACGGTCAGCGCTCATCACGCCCCGGCGAAGACAAGGGGCCGGGGGCTGCGCCCCGAGCCCCCCCGCGCCGCCGTCACGCTAAGCCGCCCAGACAGGGGCTGCGGCCCCCGAGCACTCCGGAGGGAACCGCGGCTTTTCAGGGAAGATCTGGCTCCCGCTGAAGCAAATCGGGTGCTACAGGAATCGGGCGAGGGGTCAGGGGGAGGCGGGTGGGGGCTGAAACGGACTCCCCCAGCCCTGCGGCACCGGCGGGCGCCTGGCACTGCGGGGGGGGTTGGGGGGGCAGAGTTGGCGCACGCTCGCCCTGGCACACGCAGACAGCGGCGACCCTGCAGACAGCCACGCTCACAGCGGCCCCGTGCTCGCCATGCGCACCCCAGCCCCTTGCACACGCGCTCAGCCCCGTGCTCGGCTCCCTGTGCCCATCCGGCCCCGTGCACTGGGGGTGCTGACACCTGCAGGGACGCGGGGCAGCTCCCCTGTGCAGGCTGGGGACGAGTCCCATGGCCAGGGCGAGCGGTGAGGAGGAGGAGGAGGAAGAGGGCCCGGAGCTGAACCATGGTTTGGGCTCCCAGGGGTCACGGGGAAGGCGCTGGGTGCTGGTGCGCAGGATCAGGCCCACGGGAGGGGGCAGCGCCGCTGCCACCGCGGGGTCCCCCGGCTCCAGGGCCGGGTGTCGCGGTGGGGGCTGCGCAGGGGTTAACGGCGCGGGCGAGCACCAGGAGGGTTTTGGATGGCACCGAGCTTTGTTAATGACTTTTCTTCCTGTTCCTCTCCTTTTACACCGAGGGCAGCTCGGTAACCAGAGCCTGCTTCCTTCCCTGAGATTAAGGAGCCGACTGCTTGTGTCCCCCCCCCACACCACTGCCCCCCCCGAGCAGCCACCGACTTGTCACCCAGCATCTGCCCCAGCTCCCATGGGTGCTGAGCAACTTCTCAGCCCCAGCCAGGATTCCCCCGGCAGATGGGGAGCTGCTTTCCAGGGTGCTCTGGGGAAGCCCTGCAGTTCTGCTGCCCCCCCCCCAGTCCTCCCACCCGCGGGGTTCGGGGCGCAGAGGCAGCTGCCGGGGCAGCACACAGCCACGGCGCTGCGGGCTGGGGCAGGAAGGGGGGCGCAGGGGCAGGTGAGCGGGGGGCAGGTTTTGTCACGGCGGGTCTGAGACCCCCAGCCAGCCCCCGGCCCCAGCCACACACCGTCCCCACGGGGGGAGCACGTCACTGCCCGTGACTCGGTTTCCCCCGCCTGGTGTGACGCATGGGACACCTGCTGGGGGGGTGCGGGGGGGGGCACACTGGGGGGGCACCCCAAAACATGGGACGGCCGCTCCGGGCTGCACGAGGCCAGAGCAGGAGCCAGGGTCAGGGCAGGCATCACAAGGGACTGGCACTGGGGGGCTCTGGGGGGGGGGGTCCAGCATCGCCGCCCTGCTCCGGGGCACCCGGCTCCAACCTGGGTCTGCCCCGTCCCCTCCCCAGCCACGCCGCCCCCCGAGCCGGTGGCGCAGTGGGGAGGGGGCGGCCCCGCAGGCCCCGCCGCGTGTCCCGCAGAGCGGCCGCAGCCCCCCACGGGCGCTGGGGTCCCGTGCCCCGCAGGTGGCCGTCCCGGCCTCGCCGCGCTGCGGTTTGCGTTCATGCCCCCACGAGCTCCTCAGCAGCGCGCTGCCTTCGAGCAGCAGCGAGATGCAAATTCCTCCGGGGTGGGGGGAGTATTTTTGTTTTTCCCTGAGACCAAATTTAGCCCCCGCGGGTGCCTGGTGCGTTTGCGCTCATTTTAATAATGAAAACAGGAACAATGCGATTTACTAAGAAAATAACCCCCAGGTTTCCCCTCGGTCCCCAGCCAGCAAATTCCTGCCGGAAAAGTGAATCCGCTCTGCACCCATCTGCCAGGGGTGGCCTGGGTGGAAGCATGGGGACAGCAGGACAGGGGGACAGCAGGACACAGGGACAGCAGGACACAGGGACAGCAGGACACAGGGACAGCAGGACCTGGACAGAGCCCTGCCCAGTGCCAGCTGTGCCCACGGGGGTCGCCAAAGAAAGCCCCTGCCAGGGCTTGGTCCTGGGTGCAGCTGCGGTGACATCCGTGGCGATGTGTCACAGAGGGGACATGGGGCAGGGGGTGTCCACCAAAGGTCCCCATCTTGTGCTGGTGCTGCAGACCCCAGAGACGTGCAGGTTTAATCCTGCCACTGGAGGCCGGGGCTGGGGGCGATGCTGGGGCTGGTCCCAAGCAGGTTTCGGCTCCCAGGGCACTCGGCCCCTCACTGGGGCTGGTTTCGGTGGGGTTGTTTCCTGCTGGGGGGCTCCATTTGTGGGGGGGTTCAGACCCCGCTACCCCTCTCAGATGTGCAAAGTGCTGAACTGCACCAACCGCCTGCAGGGGGAAACTGAGGCACGGGGGGGGCTGAAGCAGGGAATTTCCTCCCGGGGTCCCAGGTCCCCTGTCCCTGTGGGGTCTCCCCAGGGTGTCGGCGGGGGGGGCTCCCGGCTCTCCCTGCCCAGTCCCGAGGTGCTGAGCTGGAGTCCTGCTGTGCCTCCCAGGGACGGCCGCGTCCCCGGTGTCACCTTACTGTGGGGAATCAAGGACGGAACATCCTGGGGACCGAGCCACAGCTCCAAGGTTGGGGTCCCTCTCCCCGTGGTGGCCCCGTTGGGACCTCAGCTGGAGGGGGGGGGGGTGATGGCACAGTGGGGAGCCCAGCACCGCCGCGCTGATCCCGCAGCGGGGGGGGTGCCTGTAGATTTATCCTCGCCGGCGATGGTACAAGGGAATGAATTAGCACGTCGTGACGTCAGGGAGCACATGTGCTGCAGCACTTTCTGACACCCCCCCCGTTAATGAGGCGCCCCCCCCCCCCCCCCCTTGATGCACGCCCTCCAGCCTTTATTTTTCCTCCCATAAATATTTTCTGGAAATTTCCTTGTTTTCCTTCTCATTCTCACTCGGGAGCTCGGCGGGGTGATTCCTGCGCTGCTTCAGGGAGGGGGCAGCTGCGCCCCGATAGCTGGGGGGGGGGGGGGCAGGTGCTGTGCTCTGCCCTGGGTGCAGCCCCTGCATCGCGCACAGCGGGCAGCGGTGGTGCCAGGGAGGGGTGCACACGCGTGCGTGTGCGTGTGCGTGTCTCTGTGTGCGTGTGCGTGTCTCTGTGTGTGTGTGCGTGTCTCTGTGTGTGTGTGCACACCAGGCCAGGGGTGGGCACGGGGAGGCTGCACCCGGAGCAATACCATCCCCCCCCCCAACGGCCAGGACATCCCCACCAGGACATGGGGGTCCCGTCCACACCCCCTCCCCGGCCCAGCTGCAGCCCCCACCCCACACATCCTTAACTCCCCATTTCCTCCCGGGGGAAGCAGACCCATGCGTCCCTCTCTGTGTCGCTGCCCCCCTTCCCATGTGTGCCCCCACTCCGGGGAGGGGTCCCCAGGCACACCCCTGAGCCCAGGGTCTGAGCCCGGACCCCAGGCAGGGGCCGGATGGGATGGCGGCGATGTCGCTTGTCCCTGGGTGCGGGCTGGGAGCAGCGTGTGCAGGGCAGCCCCGTCTCCTGTGAGCCAGGGAGCACCCGAGGGAAGCAGCCCCCCCCCCCTCCCCAAGGGCCTTAGGGACGGCTCCAGGGGACACAGGGACTTCCAGGTCAAGGCCTGGCCCCGGGACAGGCAGGGGAAGGGGCTGGGAGCGGGCAGGGTGGGCAGGGTTTGTCACCCAGGTGGCCGCAGGGGGCTCGGACCACCCGGACCCACACCAGGGGAGCGGGGCCAGGAGCAGGACGGGCCCCAGCTGCTCCCCCAGGACCCCCCAGCCCCGCTCGGAGCTGCAGCTTGCTCCAGTCCCCGGCAGGAGCCGGGCTTGGTCCGTGCCGGTTTTCTCCTGGTGAGCCCCCAAAGCCGTGCCCCTGCTCACGGGGGGGGGCCAGGGCGCCCCGGGCCCCGCGGCTCTGCCTTGGGGCAGCTCCGAGCTGTGACCCCGGGGGGCGCGGGGGGGGCAGCCGGGGGCGCGGGGCCAGCACCGGGGGCAGGCGGCGAATTAACGGTTACCGAGGGGCACGGGGAGAAAGGGCTCAGGGCTTTGGCCGCTCCCCGGTGCCGGGTCCTCCCTGCCCCGTCCCCGGTCCCCATCCCCGGCTGCCACCCCCTCCCGGTCCCCGGTCCCCGGCCCGCCCCGCGCCCCCCCGCGCGTCCCGGTGCCGCGCGGCCCCGCCCCGTGCCGGTTCCCCGCCCCGGTGGGGGCTGAACGGGGCGGCCCCGGGCGGGGCTCCCGGTGCGGAGCCGCTTCTTTGGATAAGAGGCGCGGGAGGCGGGGATGGGGCAGGTGCGGTGAGGGCGGCGGAGCCGGCAGCGGCACCGGCAGCAGCGGGGCAGCCAGCGGGGCAGGACGCCCCCCCCGCGCCCCGGTACTCCCCCGGCACCCCCCGTCCCGGCGGCACTTCTGGGGCTTTCCGCGAGTCCGGGGCTTTTCCTTCATCGTCCCTCGGCCCCCGCGGCTTTCCCCGCGCCGCCGCCCCCCGGGGCATGGAGCGGGCGGCGGGCGCGCAGCGCGGGGGGCGCCGCTGAGGCTCGGGGGCGGCGGGGGCGGCGGGGCCGGTGAGCGGCGGAGCGGGGCCGGGCTCCCCGCCGCCCGTCCA
>CM021757.1:5323000-5340554 GCA_011075105.1 Heteronetta atricapilla
CCGGGGCCCGGCGGGGCGGGGGCGGGGGCGGGCCCGGGGCTCGTCCCGCCTCCCCGGGGAGAGCGGCGGGAACGGGACGGGGCGGAGGGGTCGTAGCGGGCCGCGGGGGGCGAGGCCGGGGCCCGGAGCGAGGGGTTCGGCACCATCCCCCCCCCCGCCCAGAGCCCCCGGTCCCGGGCAGGCGGCGGGCGTCGAACCGGGGCGGGCCCGGGGCGGACCCCGAGGCGTTAAAGCGACGGCACCGGCAGGGGTCCGCCCGGTGCGCCCCGCGGGGTGCCCGGTGCCCTCCCGGTGCCCGCCCGTAACGGTCACCGCGGGTGCTGGAGCCGACACCGGGTTAACTCCGGGCCGGGGCCGCTGCCGCTGCCCGCCCGGCGGGGCTTTGCCGAGCCCTTCGGGCCCGGGGCCGTGCCCGCTCTGTGCCCCCCGGGAGAGGCCCCGGCCGCTCGCCCCGTGAGGAGCGGCCCCGCGCTACGGGGGGTCCCGGTGGGAACCGTGCCGGGGCCTCGCCGCTCCTGGGGTGCGCGGCTGCCTCCGTGCGTCCCCCGGGAGCCCGTCGGGGCGCTCAGGGGACCGGCGGCCCGCACCGGGGGCTGGCGGCTGCCTGCAGCCCGGCTCGGTGCGCTCTCCGTCGGGGCGGGGCTGGCGGGGAGGGGAACCGGAGATAACGGCTCTGCCTCGTGCCCTGCCTCGTGCCTCAGCGCTCCCGACCCTGGCATCTCCGTGAGCAGCACGGCGCCGCTCCCCTCGCTCCCTCGGCTCTGGGTGAATCCCCAGCACCGCGCTCTGCAGACGGCCGCGACTCTGGCCGGGAGTTAGCACGCTGCCAGCAGCGCTGGGGAACGGGGCTGGAGCTGCCACGGGCTCCGGCTGCTCGTCGGGGCAGACGTTCCCGAGCTCCTGAGGCGTGCGGCGGCCGCTGGAGGGGGTGGGGGGGATCTGCCAAGGAAAAAGTCACGGGTGAAACGTCCTCGGGGCCTGGATCGGAGGATTTACAAACACAGGATTCAGGAGCCCCTGCCCCTGGCTTTGCTGCACGAAGCCTTCGGAAGGAAACCCTCGGGGCTGCCCTGGTGGCACGGGGAGCCACGTGCGGGGCTGCAGAGGTGGCGAGCGGCTGAGCTCGGGCACGTCCCCGTCCCCACAGACGGCAGGGACCGGGCCCGAGGAGCGCAGCACCCACAGCAGCCGCCCTCGTCCCCGCCTGCCTTCAGCCTTCGAGGCTCCGGGCTGCCCGCTGTGGTTTCGCAGCTCCCCACTCCCCGAGCTCATCGCCCCTGCCCCTGCCCCTGCCTCGCCGCTGGCTTCTCTCGGCCTCCCCGGGCCCACTCGCAGCCCCGCCGTTCCCCCCCCACGACCTTGCAGTTCCATAACACCTCGCCACCGTTCGGCACCCACAGCGGGGAAACGTTTGTGCAGCCTGGAATCGCCCCAGCCCCCACCCAGACGCTGGCTCGGAGGTTCACAAACCAGCGGCAGGGGCCGGGTGCCGGGGGGGCCGCCCCCGGCGGGGGCTCTGCGGGGCAGGGGTGCTCCCCGACAGCCTGGGGCCGTGCGGGGACGGGAGCGAACGCGCCGGGGCCTCGGCCCGGTGCCCCGTGGTCGGCCGCTCGCCGCCGTCCCCGTTTGCCTTCGGTGGCCGGCAAAGGCCAAAGGCGGGTGCAGGGGAGGGGGGCGACGCGGGGAGGGTCCTCCAGCCCCGGCTGGCGGCAGGCAGGGGAGGCCTGGGGGGGGGGTGCGGGTGATGCCGGGGGAGCCCTCGGGCATCGGGGCCTGGGCTGAGGGCTCGGAGGAGCCGCGGGGTCGCTGCTGGGCCTCACCCCCCCCGTCTCTGCTTCCTCCCGCAGACCGAGTGACAGCATGGCCGCGACTGCCGCCGTCAGCCCCAGCGAGTACCTGCAGCCGGCCGCCTCCAGCGCCCAGGTGAGCACGGGGAAGCCGCCGGCTCCGCGCCGTGCCCCGGGCTCAGGACCGCTGGCAGCGAGCCCCGGGGCGGCCCCCACTGCCCACGGGAGGAGGCTGCTCGCGGGCCAGGCTGGGGAGCTGCGCTCTGCATGGGTTCCCAGCCCAGCGCTGGCTCCTGCAGGGGCCCCACGGTGCCACGTCCCCTGCCCGTGCCGTGTCCCCTGCCCGTGCCGTGTCCCCTGCCCGTGCCGTGTTTTCCTCTCGGGCCGCGTTGGCTGCTGCTGCCCCGCGGTGTTTGGGGCATTACAACCGTGGGGAAGCGCTGCCGGGGCGTGCGGGGGTGGCGTGAGCAGCAGCAGACAGGAGGGCGTGTGCGGCCTCACGGAGGATGTGAGAACAGACACACGATTACAAGGCAGCCGCCGTCCTGGTGGCTAAAAGCAGCACGGCCGGGGCGAGCGCGAGGCTCACGTGACGCGGGTAATTAAGCCGCTCGCTTAACGAGGTGTCTCGTGGGCGCGGGCCGGGTTACTGGCAGCAGCGCGTGCCCTTCCCCTCGCCGCCTCGCTCTGGGATCCGCTCGGCTCCAGCCCGTCTCTAACGTGCCCGTCTCCCTGCCAGGACTCGCAGCCGTCTCCCCTGGCCCTCCTGGCAGCGACATGTAGCAAGATCGGCCCCCCTGCCGTGGAAGCCGCCGTGACTCCTCCCGCCCCTCCTCAGCCAACGCCTCGCAAACTCGTCCCCATCAAACCTGCTCCGCTCCCTCTGGGCTCCGGGAAGAACAACTTGGGGATCCTGTCATCGAAAGGGAACCTCTTCCAGCTGCAGGGCTCCCAGGTCGGCACCTCCTACGCCGGGGGGGCAGCTGGTTTTTGCCATCCAGAACCCCGCCGTCATCAACAAGGGGCCCCGCGCGGCTGCCAACATCCAGTACCAGGTGCCGCAGATGCAGCCCGCGGGGGCGCAGACCATCCAGGTGCAGCCCAACCTCGCCAACCAGATCCAGATTATTCCGGGCACCAACCAGGCCATCCTCGCCCCGTCCTCGTCCTCGCACAAGCCTGTGCCCATCAAGCCGGCCCCGACGCAGAAGGGGGGGGGGCGGCGTCGCCGGTGCAGGGCGCGAGCGGCGTCGTCAAATTACCCGGCGGGGGCAACGTGACGCTCGCCCTGCCCGTCAACAACCTGGTGGGCGCGGCGGAGCCGGGCACGCAGCCGCAGCTCGTGGCCGAGAGCCCCTCGAAGCCCGGCAAAAAGACTCGCAAGAAAGCCGTGTCGCCCAGCCAGCCCCCCGCCGTGGCCGTGGCCGAGCAGGTGGAGACGGTGCTGATCGAGACGACGGCCGAGAACATCATCCAGGCGGGGAACAACCTGCTCATCGTGCAGAGCCCGGGCTCGGGCCAGCCGGCCGTGGTGCAGCAGGTGCAGGTGGTGCAGCCCAAGCAGGAGCCGCAGGTGGTGCAGATCCCGCCGCAGGCCCTGCGCGTGGTGCAGGCCGCCTCCGCCACGCTGCCCACCGTCCCCCAGAAATCCTCCCAGAACTTCCAGATCCAGGCGACGGACCCGGCTGCTACGCAGGTAACGCCGTGCTCTGCGCTGTCCCTCTGCCCTGCTCCGTCTCGAGCCCCCACGCGGGTTTTTAAGGATCGGGAGGTTCTGTGAGCCCCCGGGCGCCCCCGGCTCAGCGAGTCAGGCGCAGGCATCGCTGGTGCGGATCGCCCGATGCCTGGGAGGGGCTGGGAGCGCAGCTGCTGCCCCGGGGGGGCTCCGTGAAGCCCCTCTTCCCGCCTGCCTCCTGCTACGGGGCCTGCAGGAGCGCCGTGTCCTTGGAGGCTCCGCCGTGGCGCCGGCCCGGGCCGGTACCCAGCCTGTGCCGAAGCTCGGGAAGCGCAGGGAGGGGAGGGAGCGGGCTCACGGGGCCGCGGGACGGCGCTGCTGCCTTGGGAAACCGGGCCGCAAGGCCACAGCAGCCCTTGGCTGCCCTGCGAGCTCAGATTGGTGCGCAGGAGGCCCGCGGCCCTCGGGAGCTCGGGCCCAGGAGCGCGGCTGGCAGCCCAGGGCCCTCATTGCTGCTCTGCTCCCGCCAGGTCTACTTCAAGACGCCGTCGGGGGAGCTGCAGACGGTGCTGCTCCAGGAAGCCCCAGCCGTGACGGTGGCCCCGTCCGGCACGTCCTGCAGCAGCCCCGCGTCCCGCAGCCCCGGCGCGGGGGGCGGCGGCAAGAAGCCGGCCACGCGCAAGGAGCGCCCGCTGCCCAAGATCGCGCCCGCCGGCGGCGTCATCAGCTTGAGCGCGGCGCAGCTGGCGGCCGCGGCGCAGGCCATGCAGACCATCAACATCAACGGCGTGCAAGTGCAGGGCGTGCCCGTCACCATCACCAACAGCGGAGGTGGGCCGCGCGCTGCGCCGGGCGGGCGGGAGGGACGGCGGGGGGCGGGCAGCTCCCGGGCCGGGGGGCAGGAAGCCCCCAGCACCGCGCCGTGGGGCTGGGACGCGGCAGCTCCGTCCCCAGATCTCTCGAGCTCTGAGGCTGAGCGCTGCCGAGTGCCCGGTGTCCTCAGCCGCTCTGGCTTCCCCGTGCTGCGGGAGGCCCCGGGGGTTTTGTGGGGTGGCGTTTTGGCGGCTCTGCCGGGCGTTTCCGAGCCCATCCTGGTGGCTGCGTCGGGGAGAGCAGCCGGTGCAGACCCCGCCGGTGGCGTCAGTCCCACGGGGCCGTGGGACGTGTCCGAGGGCTGCCTGGGAGCCCCACGAGCTGCTCACTCCTGAGCTGTGGTGGGGGGGGGGACTGAGCCGTGCCCGGCCCCGGGGCCGAGCCGTGTGCCTCAGGGCGGGCAGGGACCCAGCTGGGCAGGGGGCGCGGTGCCTGCAGCCCCCACCCCAAATAGGCCCGGCAGCCCCCGGCCCTGCGGCGGGGACACCTCAGGCAGCAGGCCCTGCCACGAGGCCTCGCCGCTCCCCGGCAGGACGTCCCCAGCCCCGAGCTGGCGGCTGCGGGGAGCTGCGGGCGGGAGGCGGCGCCTGGGGAGCGCTGCTGGCGCTGCGCGGTTTCTCGCAGCAGTCCCGGCTGGGCTCTGGCCTCGGAAGCTGCCGGCTCTTGCTCAACCCCACGGCGTCAGCACAGAACGCGCTGCGGCTCAGGGCTCCTGGGCACCGCTGGGCTGGAGCTGGGGGTTAATTGGTGCTTGGAGACAGCTGGGGCGGACGCTGTTGCTGCTCGCGCCGCTGCCGCGAGGCCGGCGGAGCCGTGCCACAGCCCCGGCCAGGAGGGGCCCGGTGGGGCCGGCTGCTGGGGCCCCGGGATCAGCCCGGGCCCGGGCACAGCGGGGACGCGCCCCGCAGGGCTGCCAGGCGGCCGCCCCGGCCCTCGGCACAGCGCCGTCCTCCCGGTGGAGGTGGAGGCGCCTCTGCTCCGCCTGCCCCCTCTCTGCAGCCCCCTCCTCTGCTCGCCCGCCGCCCCCGAGCTTGCTGACGCTGACCCCGTCTTCTTCTTTGCAGCCCCCAGCGCGGCCGCCGGGTGCTGTGCGAGGCCCAGGCTGCCGCCTCCGTGAGCGCCCGGGCGTGGAGCGGCCCCCTTAGGGTCCGGGGTAAGTCCCGTTTTTTGGTCAATATATTGCACGTTTTTTCAAAGTTTCTTTTTCGTTTCCTCTTTGGCCGTTTCCCCACCCCGAAGGGTCAAACCAAAAACTTTGAAAAACCGCACAGTATATTCAGAAAAAAAGGGACTTACCGGCCCACCTCGGGGCCAGCACCTGGCGGGGCCGGGGCCGTGCTGCATGCGGGGCTGGGGCGCCGAGGCCCGGGGTGCCCGCCCGGGCTCCGTCCCCTCCCGACCTCGCGGGGGCTCGGCGGGACCCTCCCGGAGCCGGGCCCCGTGGCGCGGGGGCTCTCCGGGCAGCCCCTGACTCCCCGTTCCCTCCGCAGGGCAGCAGCAGCTGACGGTGCAGAACGTCTCCGGCAACAACCTGACCATCAGCGGCCTGAGCCCCACCCAGATCCAGCTGCAGATGGAGCAGGCGCTGGCGGGGGAGGCGCAGCCGGGGGAGAAGCGGCGCCGCATGGCCTGCACCTGCCCCAACTGCAAGGACGGCGACAAGAGGTGAGGGGGGCGCGGGGAGGTCCCGCGGGGGTCCCGCGGCCGCCCGGCGCCTGACGCCCGCCCTCTCGCTCTGCCCGCCAGGCCGGGGGACCAGGGGAAGAAGAAGCACATCTGCCACATCCCCGAGTGCGGGCGGACCTTCCGCAAGACCTCGCTGCTGCGCGCCCACGTGCGCCTGCACACGGGCGAGCGCCCCTTCGTCTGCAACTGGGTGTTCTGCGGGAAGCGCTTCACACGCAGCGACGAGCTGCAGCGGCACGCGCGCACGCACACAGGTCGGTGGCCCCGCAGCGCCCCCCCCCCCCCGACCCCCAGGGCAGCCCCCGGGTCGTGGCCCAGCCCCCGGCCGGCCCCGGCCTCGCAGGGGCCAAAGGTGCTGAGCCCAGGGCCCGGCTGAGCGGCGGCCACCAGCGGCCGTTGGGATGTGGCGGAGCTGCCGGGGAGGGACTGGGAAGCCGGGGGCTCTGGGCCGCCTCAGGCTCTGCGGTGACCGGGGGCGGCCAAGGGGACCTGGTGCGGGCACGTCACCGCCGCCCGGGGTCCCCCCAGCCCTGCCCGGGGCCGGTACCGGGGCGCAGGGGCGGCAGCGGGGCCGGGGGTGTCCGTGGGCTGACCGCCGCCGCTCTCCCCCGCAGGTGACAAGAGATTCGAGTGCGCGCAGTGCCAGAAGCGCTTCATGCGCAGCGACCACCTGACGAAGCACTACAAAACCCACCTGGTCACCAAGAACTTGTAGGGCCGGGACCCGCTCCGTGGACAGGCCTCGGGGGGGCCGCGGCGCAGGGACAGCGGGCGCCGTCCCGGCACCCCCGCAGCACTCCGGGTCCCCGGCCGAGGGCAGCCGAGCCCCCCCCGCACAGCCCTCGGGGACGCCCTGGGGGCCACCAGGCCCCGCGCCGGAGCCGCCCGGTGCGAGGGGCGCCGGGGGCCGACCCCTGAGGGACAGCCGGGACCGAGCGCCGCGGGGAGCCCGGTGGGGGCAGCCCGCGGGGGGTGGCGCCCCGCAGCACATTCCTACTTTATATTTAAAGTTATAAAGAGTATAAATACGGACGGGCCCCGCACCTCCCTGCGGCCGGAGCCGCACGGCCCCTGCTGCGGCTGCCCAGCGCCGGGGGGGTTCCTGGGGGGCTCCGGGGGGGAGCTCCGGGGGGCCCTCTCCTGGGGCTCCCCGGGGGCCCCTTTTTGGGGTTCCTTTTTGGGGTTCCGTCGCACGCTCTTTATGTAACGGCGCCCCGCCCCCTCCCGGCCCCCTCTCCCCGTTTCTCCCTAAATACCGATTTTCCTCCCCAATTTCCCCTCCCCCCTGTCCCGGTGCCGTTTCCCTCAGCCCAGGCACGGCGCCCCCCACCCCCCACCCGCTCCCCACCTGCTCCTGCCCTGCGTTAAGTGCCACAGCCCAGCTTTGGGCCAAACCCGGCGGCTTTCGGCCCGTTTCCAGCTGTGCCGGCCCCGGCTGCTCCCCACCGGCTCCGCCGCCCGCCGCGCCCCTTCCCCGGCCGCCGGTACCCGGAGCGCCCCCCGCCCCGGTGCACCCCCCCCGGTGGGGGCGCTGCGCCTTTAAGGCCCCCCCTCCCGGGCGATTGTTTACACCCGGACGCCACTTCCGCCCCGCGCGTGCCGCCGCCTCCGATTGGCCGAGCGCCGTCCCCCGAGGCGGGGCCGTGACGCGGCTCCCTATTGGCTGCTCTATGGGGCTGTCCTCGCGTGACCACGCCCGGGGGCGGGGCGGAGGCGGGGGGGCGAGGCGCGGGGCGACCCCGCTCGGCCGCGGTCGGGATGGAGCTGGGGGCCATGAGGATGGGCTACCGGGGGGCGGAGGAGGTGGGGGGCACCGGGGTAACGGGGGGCCGGGGGATAGCGGGGGGTTACCGGGGGTAACGGGGCGGGGGTAACGGGGAGTTACCGGGGGGGTTACTGGAGAATACCGGGAGACACCGGGGTTCCGCCCGGGGGGCCGGGAGTAACGGGGGGGGCGCCGGGAGGCCGAGGGCAGCAGGGCCAGGGGGCTCCCGGGGGCTGGGGGTTACCGCGGGGCCGGGCGGTACCGGGGGTCACCGGGGGAGACCTCCAGGGGGCTGGGCCCGGGCGGGCCCCGTGTCCGCGCCGGGGGCGCTGACGGCGACCCCGCGCCCCGCAGGCGTTCGAGGAGCGGCACCTGGCGTCCCGCGACCCGGTGGCGCAGTTCGGGGCCTGGCTGGCGGAGGCGGCGCGGTGCCCGGCCGTGGGCGAGGCCAACGCCATGTGCCTGGCCACCTGCAGCAGGTGAGGCCCGGGGGGGCGCGGGGGGGGCCCCGCCGCCGCCCGCTCACTGCCGCCGCCGCCTCCCGCCGCAGGGACGGGAAGCCCTCGGCCCGCATGGTGCTGCTGAAGGGCTTCGGGCAGGACGGGTTCCGCTTCTTCACCAACCGCCAGAGCCGCAAGGGCAGGGAGCTGGTGAGCGCGGGGCGCCGGGGGCGGGGGGGGGGGGTGCCGGGCGGGCCCCCCCCGGTCCCCCCCCCCCCCGGCGCGGTGCTCCGGGGGCCGCCCGCTGACGGCTGTGCCGCAGGACTCCAACCCCTTCGCCTCGCTCGTCTTCTACTGGGAGCCGCTCCACCGCCAGGTGCGGCCCGGCCGAGGCCCCGCAGATTGGGGTCCAGGGCTCCTGCCTCGGGGTTTGGGCTCTGTGGACGGGTCCCGGCCCCTCCTGCTGGGGGACGGGGGTGACACAGGATGGGGGTGACACAGGACGGGGATGTCCACGTGGTGCGGACGTGGGGAGCGGCGCGGGGCCTCGCCTGGGGGCTGCTGGGGCCTGCGGGCAGCCCGAGCCCACCTGAGGCTGCCCCGTGCAGGTGCGGATCGAGGGCTCGGTGAAGCGGCTGTCAGAGGAGGAGTCGGAGCAGTACTTCCACTCCCGCCCCAGGAGCAGCCAGATCGGGGCCGTCGCCAGCCAGCAGAGCACCGTCATCCCGGACAGGGAGGTGAGCGGCACGGGGCCGGCTGGTCCCCAGCAGCGGCAGGGCTGGGGCTCCGTCAGCAGCCGGGATCCTGCCCCTGCCGTGCTCCAGCCCCGTCCCCGTCCCCGCAGTACTTGATGAAGAGGAACGCCGAGCTGGAGGAGAAGTACCGGGACGCGACAGTGCCGAAGCCGGAGGACTGGTGAGCCGCCCGCTGCGCGTCCTGCGGCGGGAGCAGCCCCGGGGCCGTGCCGTGGGGCCCCCCCCCTCAGCGCCTGCATCTCCCCCCAGGGGAGGCTACATCCTGCGGCCCGACGTGGTGGAGTTCTGGCAGGGCCAAACCAACCGCCTGCACGACCGCATCGTCTTCCGGCGCCTGCGGGACGGCGCGGAGCCCCCCGGCCCCATGACGCGGCGCGGCGAGGGCGAGTGGGTGTTTGAGCGCCTCGCCCCCTGAGGCTGCGCCTGGCCGCTCGCCCCATCGGTGGCGTTACCTGTGCCAAGGCTGCTGCGTGTCCCCCCTGCGTCCCCCCCACGTCCCTGCCGTGCCCCGGGAGCGGTGGCCTCGCTGTCCCCTGCCGGAGAAACTCGGGGTGGGCGTCGGGGTGCCCGGGAGCCCGGCCCCGGGACGCTGCAATCCCCTCGTGTCTGCTGCAGGCTGGGGCTGCTCGGTCCCACAAACCCCCTGCTTCCCCCCACCAGCAGGTGGGGAGCAATCGCTCCTGGGGCTGCCGGTTTAATCATTAATCATGCTAATGGCTTAATTAATCATCGTAATGACGGGGGGGGGGGGGGGAAGAGCCCTGTGAATCCCCTCCCTTGTCCCATGCTGCTGGGACCAGTTGACCCTCGTGTTTTAGCTGGAGCCGCGCCGTGGGCTCGGTCCGTGCAGTAATTCCCTTCATTGTGGCTCTGTCCCCGCGAGTGTTCGTGGCCGGCTGCGTGTTCCCTGCGCGCCTCCTCGGCGGGGTGCGGGGACCCCGACCTGCGCCCTGCCTGCTGCTGTGCTGCTTCCTCCCTGCTCGGGGCAATAAACGCCGATGGAGCGGAGCCGAGCGTGGCTGTGTTGAGCTTCGCCCTTCGCGGCGCTCCCCGGCAGAGGGTGCTGCCGCCTCGTCCGGCCCCGCTCCTGCTCTTGGGCCGCGTCCCAGCGAAACCGGGCACCGATAACCTTCGTCCTCTGCAGCTCCGGGTGTTTGTGTGCCCAGGTGCTGCTCTCGGGGCAGGATTGTTCCCTGCTTAAGAGCAACGCGGGGACGCGTGGCCTTGGCAGGGGGGTCCCCGGGGCCTTCTGCGGGGGTCCCACAGCCGGGGATCCCCTGCGGGGGAGCGGAGCCCCTCTGGCTGCCCGGGGCTGTGTGTGAGCCTGCCAGCCCCTTGGGGGGAGCCCCCGATGGGATGTGGCAGCTCCCCGGCCGTGCCCAGCCCGGGGCTGCCCCACGTCCCCGCAGGGCTCAGGTGTGCTGGCATCACCCTGGGCCCGGAGCTGGGAATCCACTGGAGCTGTGCCAAGCCCAGCCGGGTGGCACAGTCCGGGGATGGGATGGGACGGGATGGGATGGGCGGCTGCTGCGTCACACGGTGCCTGGCCAAGGTGCCCCCCCGTGAGCGTCCCCTGCCCCGGTGCCTCCTTCACCCGACTCCCTCGGTCACCGCGGTGCTGCCGTGGTGCCCGACGGCCTGGGGTGGGGCAGGAGGGGCCGTGGGGCTGGCAGCACCTTGGGGTGTGCAGGCGGCTGTACATCCCGCTGCGGGGCCGGGGGCTCGGCTGGGGCCATTCAGCTCCACGGAGGGTGACCCCGGGACGGCCACGCGGCCGCCTCGACCTCCCACCCCGCTCCTGTCCCCACGGTGCCGGGAGCCCCGGTGCCCCGCAGCGGGCGTCACCCAGGCGGTGGGTGCCAGCCACGCTCCCTCCCCCTCCTCCTGTCCCTTTGGGGCAGGAACCCTCGGGTGCTGCCAGCACGGGACAAAGAGCACCTTGTGAGCGCGTGTTTGGTGAGCAAACAGCCCGGGGCGGGAGCTGCTGGGAAGCCCGGGCTGCCCGGGCAGGGGCCTGGTGCCAGGGAAGGGGGCTGGTTTGCTGCGGTTCATTTATTGCAGGGCCGGGGCCTCGTTACAGGTGTGCGGCTGCTCTGGGGAGAGGACGAGGCCCCGGTGCAGCCCCCGGGCTGGGAGCACCGCTGGCAGCCCCCACCCCCCCCACCCAGCCCCAGGTGCGGGGGCTGCCCCGCCCCCGTCCGTGTGCGGTCGGTGCCTCCGTGGGGCCGGGGACTCCCGAGAGGGGACCGGGTCCGGGGCCGTGCCCGGCGCTTGGCTCGGAGCCCCGGAGCCCGGAACCGCCCGCGCCTCGTGGCGCAGCTCCGCCACCGGCCCCGTGCCCTGGGGCAGCCGCACGCGGGCACCGCGCTCCCTTTGTTCCCAGACCTGCTTTATTAACAACAGCAAGAGCTCACAAAAGGCACAGCTCCCAGCGAAGGAAAGAAGAAAAGACAAAGACCGACAGAGAGGCTGCGAGGGCGGCCCGGCCACCGGCTGTGCTCGGCTCTCCCCTTCCGGGAGCAAAGAGCAGGTCCCGGGGGCAGGCAGGGCGCCGCGGGGACACCCCGGGGACACCGCAGCCCTGCCAGGTCCCCGCGGGAGCCGCTCCGTGAGGGTTTGCTCCGTCCTGCGGGGCCAGGGCTGGCTCCAGAAGTGCCCAGATCGGCGCTGACGGGCCCGGGGCTGCCGGAGCACGGGGCGGCCGCAGCGCCCGGGGACGAGCAGGAGCGGGGCTCTGCCCGGTGTCACCTCCAGGGCCGGGAGGGGACGGGGCCAGGGCACCGCGCTCGGGGCAGCACCGTGGGAAGGGGCTCCTGCCGCTCGATCAGGATTGCTGCTTTCTGCTTAAATAAAGTCCAACCCCAGTCACTTCTCCTTCCAAGGTGCCGTGGGGGGGTGCGGCCAGCCCCGCAGCGAGCCCCCCCCCCGTCGTCCCGGCACCGGCACCGAGCCGAGCAGGACCGGGGGCTGCGGGGG
Source organism: Heteronetta atricapilla (assembly GCA_011075105.1). Classification (NCBI taxonomy): domain Eukaryota; kingdom Metazoa; phylum Chordata; class Aves; order Anseriformes; family Anatidae; genus Heteronetta; species Heteronetta atricapilla. Next base: position 5,334,958 of record CM021757.1, read on the forward strand.
GGCAGGAGGGCCGCGACCCGCCGGGCCCGTGCCCCCTCCCGGCCTCATTTCTCCTCCCGCTCGCTGCCCGTGCAGAGGCCGGGGTTGTCGGCCAGCGTCGCCCGCACCTTCTTCTTCTCCTTGAAGCGGCCGGAGTTGGAGACCTTCACGTGCTTGCCCTTGCTGCTCTTGTCCACGATCTTCTCCAGGCGGGCGGCGAACTCGGGCGTCCCCTCCTCGCCGCTGCCCTCGGGGCCGTCGCCGGCGTGGACGTCGGGGCTGTCGTACAGCACCTGGGGCATGGACTTGCGCTTCCGCAGGAAGGTCAGCTTCCACCAGCTGTGGCTCTCAGCCATCGCCGCGGGGCGCCTGGGGAGGACGCGGGGGTTACGGCAGGGAAGGGGCCGGCACCACCACGCCGGGCTCTGCCTTGTCCCCGGGCTGACCCCGCAGCGGCCCCGGGAGCAAACGTGAACCGGGAAGCAGCCGGGAGCCGGCGGGGGCCGGGGCTTCGCGTCCCAGCCCCGGTGCTGCGGACGGCAGCGGGACAGCCACGGGGCTGCCCCGTGCCGGGGGTCCCTCGGCCCCGTCCTGGGCGTGGGGACGAAGCGGCCCCGCGCCCGCCGGTGCCGCCGCCGGCCCCGCGCAGCGGCCCCCATCCCACAGCCCCCGCCCGGCTCCGCCCGCCGCCGAGCGCTGCCCCCGTGCCCCCGGCGGGGGTTTTGGTGCCGGTGTTCGAGGCCACCGCGTCGCCCGGCCCGGGGACGTGGCCAAATCCCCGGCGCTTCGGGGCCTCCCGCCTCGGGGCCACGCCGTGCCCGGCGGCACCGCCGGTGGCTGGCGGCGCCCCGCGCCCCCCCGAGAGCCTCGCTGCCCGTACCTGCGCCTCCCGCCCCGCTGCGGGCCGGGCACACCGGGCACACCGGGCAGGGCCCGCACCTGCCGCTGCCCCGCCGCGAGTCAAGGTGAACCCGCGCCCAAACCCCTCCCGCCCGGGCAGGCGGCGGGGCCGGGCCGCGCTCCGCTGAATATTCATGACGGGGAGCGGCGGCCGGGCCCCGCCGGCGGCAGCTCCGAGCCCCGAGCCCCGGCCCCGGCCCCGGTCCCCGGGCGGGTCCCCAATGGGGTTCGCCCCCCGGTGCCGGCAGTGCCCGAGGCGGGCTGCGGGGGGGGCGGGGCGGCCGGGGGCACCGGGCTGGGGCCGGGCAGGGCCCGGGGCGACCCCCCCGGTACCCGCTGTGCTGCGGGGGGGCTCCGGGGGGCACCGGGAGGGGGGGGGGGCGTCGTGCGGCCGGAGCACGGCCCGGGGGGCGCGGGGTGGGGCCGGGAGGGGCGGGGCGGGGCCGGGAGGGGCGGGGCCTGACGGGGAGGGGCGGGGCCGTCCCGCGCCCGTTCACTGCCGCCCGTGCGACACTGCGCATGTGCGCTCCGCTCCGCCCCTTGTGCCCCACCCGGCGGCGGCCCGCTCCCATTGGTCGGGAGCCCCCTCCTCCTCGCCAATCAGAACAGCGGCGCGTGGCGCTGTTTCGCCCCGCCCCAGAGCCGCTTCTTCCCGATTGGCGGCGGAGCGGAGCTCGCCGGGCTGGGAGCGTCTCGATTGGCTGCGCGGCGGGAGTCGACCGGGGATTGGTTGGGAGGGGGGCGGGGCGGACGGGGCGAAGCGGAAGCGGCGGCAGCAGCGGCGGCAGCGGCGGCGGCGTGCGAGATGCAGGTGGGGACGGGGACGGGGACGGGAGAAGGAAGGAAGGAAAGAACGAGGGGGGGGCGGGGGTGGGGGCAGGTCCCCGTCCCCGTCCCCGAGTCCCCGGTCCGGTGCCACCTTCCCCCTCGTGCCGCCCGCAGGCCCCGCCGCAGGACTACCGGGACGTGCCCATCGACATCCAGACCAGCAAGCTGCTGGGTACGGCGGGGTCGGGGCTGGGGCGGGGGCCAGGGCCGGTACCGGGGCCGTCACGGGGCCGTCACCGGCCTCGGCCCGCCGGTGCCGCCCCGCCGCAGCCCCGCGCTGTCCCGCAGACTGGCTGCTGGACCGGCGGCACTGCGGGCGGCACTGGCAGGCGCAGGCTCGGGCCGTGCGGCAGAGGATGGAGGCGGCGCTGCGGGACATGCCCGAGCACCCGGAGATCCGGCGGCTGCTGGAGGGCACCGGTGAGCGCACGCGAGCGCGGCGGGGGCCGGCTCCCCCCCCACCCTCCGGGCCCCGGTCCCGGCGCGTGGCCGCGGGGACGGCCCGGTGACGGCGTCACCCCCCGCAGCCCTGCACTACTTCCACTGCCTGCGCATCGTGGAGATCCTCAGGGGCACCGAGGCCTCCACCAGGAACCTCTTCGGGCGCTACTCGTCCCAGCGCATGAAGGTGAGCGGGGACCGGGGCCGGGCCCGGGGCGGCAGCGGCCCCGTGCTGGCTGACCCCCCCCCTCCCCCTGCCTCCCCTCCAGGACTGGCAGGAGATCGTGGCGCTGTACGAGAAGGAGAACACCTACCTGGGTAGGGCTGGGGGCTGCCACCGGGAGGGGGCGCGCGGGGGGAGGCTGCCACAGGCCGCACGCAGCCGACTGCGGGTGCCCGGGGGCCGGCAGGACCCCGCGTGGCCGCTCAGGGCCCCGCCGCCACCCCGCAGCCGAGCTCGCCAGCCTCCTGGTGCGCAGCGTCAGCTACGAGGCCCCCGCGCTGCGGAAGCAGATCAGCCGCTGCCAGCAGGCCCAGCAGGACTTCGCGCGCCGCGAGGAGGAGTGTCAGCTGGCGGCCGCCGAGCTGCGGGAGCGCTTCTACGCCTCCTGCAAGCAGTACGGCATCGCCGTGAGTCCCCGGCCCTCTTGGGGGTGTCCCAGGGGGTCCCCACAGCACCGTGCGTGGGACCTGGGGGTGGAGGGTGACGCCTCTGCCCCTGCCCAGCTCTGGGAGCAGGGGGTGAAGCTGTCCGGGGCCGTTGGGGTTACGCTTCCCCACCCCGACACGCTCCTGCCCCGTCCCCAGGGGGACAACGTGCGCCAGGAGCTGCTGGCCCTGGTGAAGGAGCTGCCCTCGCTGCTCTCCGAGGTCGGGGCAGGAGCCGGCGCGCTCTCCGAGGCCATTGAGCTGTACGAGGCCTGCGTGGAGTTCGTGTGCGAGAGGTGGGTGCGGGGGGAGGACACCCGGGGGCATCTCCTGGGGGAACCCTGCTGGGGGGGGCATCGGGGGCTCCCTGCCCTGCACCTGACACCGAAGTCCCCGTGGCGCCCGCCAGCCCGGCAGAGCCACTGCTGCCCCTGCTGCGGCACGTGGGGAGGAGAGGGAACACCACCGTGTACGAGTGGAGGACGGGGCTCGAGCCCGTGCGCGTGGAGCGGCCGGAGGTGCAGGATTTGCCGGAGCAGCCGAAGGAGGATGCGGTAGGTGCCGGCCCGGCGGGGCCTGGGGCTGTGCTGCCGCGGGCCGGGGAAGCCGGCGTCTCCCGGCACAGATCTGCCTCTCCCCAGCGTTCCCGCTGCCTTCCTGCAGCGTCTGATCCTGCTGCGGCGGGCCCAGGGCTGTCTGGCGGCCAGGGCTCGGTGGGGGCTGTGGGGCAGCCTCCTCCAGCAGGAGCGGGGGGGGCTCAGGGGCGGTCGTTGCCCTTCTCACCGCAGATCGACTGGGGAGACTTCACGCTGCAGCCGAGCGGGGCGATCGACGGCGCCGCTGCCGGCGGGGGAGCGCAGGACGAGATCGACTGGGGCATCACGCTGGAGCCCAGCCCGCAGGTCACGTCTGGGCGTAAACTCCAGCCCTGCTGGGGCACTGGGGGTGCTGTGGGTGCCCCCATTTCACTGCGTGCCCCCCCCCTCACTGCGTGCCCCCCCCTCACTGCGTGCCTTCTGTTCTGCAGCAGGACGATGGCATTGACTGGGGTGATGGCGAAAGTGACGGGGCCCAGATCTCGGTGTTGGAGGCGGGCACTGAGGGTGAGCATGGCCGCACGGGGGTCCCTGCACCCCTGTGAGCCCCCCTGCACCCCCCTGCACCCCCTGCCTGCAGCGCCCTGGGTGCGGAGCATAAGGTGGGAGGTGGGCAGGGGGCAGAGCTGTGCTGCAGAACTCTTTTCTCCGCTCCTCCCCAGTGCCTGAGGGGGTTGCTTGCGGCCCTGAGGCCCTGACGCTGCTGGAGCACCCCGAGACACGGAACCAGTTCATCGATGAGCTCATGGAGGTGAGCGGCACCGGGGCGGCCCCGGCCCCGGCCCCATGCGGGGTGAGGTGCTGGCCGCCCCCCCCAGCAGCCCTGTCCCCGCAGCTGGAGCTGTTCCTGGCGCAGCGCCTGGCGGAGATGGAGGAGGAGGCCGACGTCCTGGCCGCCAGCCAGTTCCAGCTGGCCCCTGCCGCGCTGCAGGGCCAGACCAGCACCCGCGTGGGCTCGCTGCTGGCCGGCACCCGGGCGCTGCTGGGCCAGCTGGGCACCCGCCGCATGCAGCACCTCTTCACCATCCTCGCCTCCCCCAGGTCGCCTCACGGAGGGGGAGATCGGGGGTCGGGGGTCGGGGCTGGGGGCAGCGGGGTGACGGAGGGGCTGCCTCTCCCCCCGCAGGTACGTGGACCGCGTCAGCGAGCTGCTGCAGCAGAAGCTGAAGCAGGCGGAGCTGCTGCTGGCCAAGAGGGAGGCGCTGAGCCAGAAGCGCCAGGAGGCGCTGGCCGAGCAGGGCGCCCTGGAGCCCAAGCTCGACCTCCTGCTGGAGAGGACCGGGGAGCTCCAGCGGCTGGTGAGGGACGGAGCGGGGCTGCCCCCGCCACCCCCCCCCCCCACCCCTCACCCGGCCTCTGTCCTGCAGATCGAGGCCGACATCTCCAAGCGCTACGGCGGGCGGCCGGTGAACCTGATGGGCGTCTCGCTGTGAGATGGGGGGTCCTGCCCCCCCCCCCCCCCGAGGGGTCCTGGGCCCCTGCTCCCGTTTGTTCCTCCCCAGCGGCACCCTGGCCGCAGGCTGGGTGCTGCTCAATAAAGCTGAGGTCCCGTCCCTGCGTCTGTCTCGCTGCGCCCCTGGGGGGTCTCGATTTGGGGGAGGGGGGAGAGGAGCCCCCAGCCCAGGGCCGGCACCAGGCTGACCCCAGGAGCCCAGCGCCCGGCCTCGGGGAGCCGCGGGCCGTGAGCGATGGTCAGAATTCCCGGGGGGGGGGGCGTGGGTGCCCCCGGCCTGCCGGGGCTGCGCGGGGTTCTCCGGGGGTCGGCCCCGCCGTCTCCGCGGCGCACAAAGCGCCTTTATCCGCCGCGGGGCCCCGGCCCCTGACCCCCCACCGCGGCCGGGTCAGGGGGCAGCGGCGGGGCCGGGGCCGGGGGCACCTCGGGGCCTTAACGGGGATGAAAGGAGCGGGGGGGGACGCGCGGCGGCTCCGGTACACAAAGGCGCGGGCACAGCCAGGCCGGGGGGGCCCCGGCTGCTGCTCCGCGTCCCTGCCGCGAGGAATTAATCACAATTACGGGGGGAGGAATTAATCACAATTACGGGGCCGCCCATCTGCTCACCGCCCCCCCCCCCCCGGCCACGTCTCCCCTGTCGGTGCCCTTTAGGGCAGGCGCAAATCTCCCCGTTAAAAGGGGGCGACGGCTGCCCGCCGCACCGGGGACACGGCTGTCACCCGCCGGGGGGCCACAGATTCGCGGGGGGGGGG
>CM021757.1:5360901-5374462 GCA_011075105.1 Heteronetta atricapilla
GGCCGGGGCCGGGGCCGGGGCCGGGCTGGGCCGGGCCGGGCCGGGCCGGGCCGGGCCGGGCCCCGTGGTATTGGGGCGGGGTGCGCGGTCCCGGAGCCCCGGTCGGGGACGTGGGGAGGTCCCTGCCCAGCCCCCGGTCTCGGTCCCGGCCACCCCCCCGGCCCGGAGAGGGGCATTCGGCGCTGTCCCGGGGCCGTCCCCCGATCGGTTCCGGCTCCGTGAGGCTTCAACGGGGCGCGGCGGGGTCGCGGCTGGCGGTAGGGCCGGGACCGCACCCCCCCCGCCTCCCCCGGTTCCGGTGCGGCCTCGTTGGGTGCCCCCGCCGCCTCCTGCAGCTCCCCCCGGGAGCAGGAGCCGGGCCTGGCCCAGCGGGGCTGAGCTGCCCGGGGTCGCCCCCGGCTGCTCGGAGGGGGCCGGGGCCTCCCTCCCCTCCCCGCCGCCGGTTCGCGCTCCCCGCGCGCTCCGCACCGAATCGGCCTCGCGCAGCCCCCGCGGAGCCGCGCTTCGGAAGGAGCCTCGCGGCTCGCCCCGGCCCCGGTCCCGGCTGAAATCGGCTCCGTCTGTAGGGGAGCCTCCCTCGCTGCGCGGCCGGGCGGTGGGTGCAGGCCGGGCTCCCAGCGCTGCCCGGCGCCTGGCAGCTCCCGGGGCCTGAAAGGGGAGGCTCCGGCACCGGGAACCGGCGGAGGTTGCTTTGCCCCCCGCGGGCAGCCGTGTCCCCGGGAGCAGGGCCGTGACAGGCGGAGTCCTGAGCGGCTGGGTCACCGCAGGGGCTCCGAACCTTGCGAAACGATCCCGAGGTGAATCCGGGACGCGCCTGGGGTTGCAGCTGCCCCCAGCAGCTCTCCTGGCCCGCACAGCGCCGCGGGAGGGCCCTGCCGGGGGGGGGGCTGGGCCGTGCCCCTCCCGGCCGGGGGCTGCCTCCCGTCTCCCCTTCCCCAGAGCGCTGGCACCGAGCCCGCGCTGCTGTTGCAGAACAGGAATTACCGCAGGAGCCTGTCACGGTGCAGCAAGGGAGCTGGCGGCGTCCAGCGGGGCCGTGGTGAGGGCCGGGGCTGGCGTGACGGAGGGCACGCAGCGAGACCCAGCAGCAAGCCCAGCGGGGGGGCAGGTGGCACCAGGGGGTGCGAGGCACAGCGCGCGCTGCGGGCACGAAATCGACCTGGTGGGGAAGTCGCGGGGCTGAGTTTGCTGCCACTTCGGTTGAGTTGTGAAAGAGCCGGGGAGGAACGGAACGGTGTGTCTGTGGCGGGCCCTGAAAGGGGGGGGGTGCTGAGGGGGCAGCCGGGAACTGGCCGGATCTCCGGCCTGCAGCTCTGCTGTGGGCTGCCGGGGCTGCGGCACCCCCGTTACTTCGTGGTGGCTGCGGGGGGGGCACCAGCCGGGGCTGGAGGGCTGCCTGGCGGGGGACGGAGGTGTGGGGTTCCTCGGGGTCTGCGGGAGGCCCTGAAGACCGAGGGCTTGGTCTCACCTTACTAAATCCTTTGTCCCCTGTACAGATGCTTCCCTCTGGGCTCTGGCTCTAGGATGTTGGAGGGCCGAGAGGAGGTAAGAGTCCTTCTGGCGTGGTTTTGTCTGCTCCTGGGCTGGAGTTGGGCAGCACGGGCGTGAGCAGTCCTGGGCTGAGCGCTGCGGCGAGGGGCGCTGGATGCTGGGCAGGGTCTGCGGGGCTGAGCCGGGGGGGCAGCTGGTGCCGAGGGGCTGGGGGCTCCTGAGCTGCCAGCGCGGGCGTTGTGCTGCCGGGGGCAGGACAAGCAGTGCAGGGGTGGGGGCACTGACCCCCCACAAGGGGGGCGATGCTGGTGCAGCCTCCCTGTGCTCAGGCAGCGTTTGTGCCGCAGGAGCTGACCACGGTGCGTGTCCAAGACCCCCGGGTGCAGAACGAAGGCTCCTGGAACTCCTATGTGGATTACAAAATCTTCCTCCACGTAAGTTGTGACTGGAGAGGGACGCACTGCAGAGCTCGGTCGTGCCGGGCGGGAGGCTCGGGAGTGGAGCCGCCTGGCCACATCTGGCGGTTCTGAGCGGGGGTGGAAGCAGAGCGCTGGCTGCCCCGAGGGGAGCCCTCAGCCAGCCCTTCCCTGCCTCTGCGGCAGCCCCGTATGGTCGGAGATCCGGCTTCTCACGTCTTCAGCGCTCCCCGAGGCCGGTGCTGTGAGGGGTTCCATAGCCACTGAGATCCTGCCCCGTCCCGCCTTGCTGCCCTCAGTCAGGAGGATTATTCCGTGCTTTTGTGTTTCTGTTTTTGCAGACCAACAGCAAGGCCTTTACTGCCAAGACCTCATGTGTGCGGCGCCGGTACCGTGAGTTTGTGTGGCTGAGGCGGCAGCTCCAGAAGAATGCTGGCTTGGTGTAAGCGTGCCGGCAGCTCCCTGCTCTCCCCCACGCACGGCCACGCGCCGCGGTTCCACAGCCCTGGGGATCCCCCAGGCTCTCTGAACAGATACGGATAGGGACAGCAGGGGGGCGGCTTTCCCCAGACACAGACACAGGACACGTGCAGTCCTGGCATCCAGCTGCTGCCCCCGCAGTGTCCCGTGTCTCCTCGCTGTGGCACTGAGGTGCTCTGACCCTGAGCTGCTGCACCTTTCTTCCTGCAGGCCTGTCCCAGAGCTGCCTGGGAAATCCGCCTTCTTTGTGGGCAGCACAGATGAATTTATCGAGAAGCGGAGACAGGGACTGCAGCAGTTCCTGGAGAAGTGAGTAAGGCTCTTGCACACAGAGCTGGACAGGGGAGAGGAGGGCGTGCTGCTGGCTGTGCGGCGGCGGTGGAGCCGTTGGGGTCACCCTGGCAGCGTGGGGCGTGCGAGCTGTCGGGCGGGCTCCGTGTGCTCCCTGAGGCCGGCCTCGCTCACCCCGCTCTCTCCTCGCGCAGGGTCGTGCAGAACGTGGTGCTGCTCTCCGACAGCCGGCTGCACCTCTTCCTGCAGAGCCAGCTCTCGGTGCCCGAGATAGAGGCGTGCGTGCAGGGCCAGGGCGCGCAGACGGTGACGGACGCCATCCTGCACTACGCCATGTCCAACTGCGGCTGGGCGCAGGAGGAGGAGAGCCGCCCCGGGCTGCTGCCGGGGGGGGGACCTGCGCGGCAGGTAACGGGCAGGGCAAGGAGAGGCCGACCCGAGGGCACGCGGCGGGGCAGACCCTGGCTCCCTTGTGCTTGGAGCTGCTTAGTGCTGGCCCGAGCTGACCGTGGTGCCCGGCAGCGCTCTGAGGCGGCTGCTGACTCGCTGCCTGCACCTCCCCTCGCGTGCGCCTGCAGCGCTGGCTGCAGCCCGGCTCAGAACGGTCGGTGCCTGTGCAGAGGAGATCCCGTGGTAGGAAACAGCCCCTGCTGTGACACGAGAGGAGCTGCCAGGCTTTAGAGAGACCCCTGAGTGTTTCTGAGCTGCCAGTCCGGTCCTTGCTGCAGCTGTGTAAGTTGAACACGTGTTCCCCAGCCCTGCATGCCGAGCGGGCAGGGCTCCTGGTGAGAGGCGAGCCGGGCTGGCTGTCCCGGGCTGTCACCAGCATCTCCTGTAGTGCCCCCCCGGGCTGCCAGCAGGGTGACCTGCTCCGGCCATGGCCAAGGCTTAGTGGAGAAGAGCTTGAGTCTCCCAGAAGAACTTAAGCTGTGATTTGCAAACGTCCTTGGATGCTTTCCTCCTCTAATCTCTGTGGTGAGGAGCCTTTGAGGCTTTCACAGCACGGGCTTTCCATGCGCTGTCTGGGTGCCTGCAGCGCACATGAGGAAGTTCAGCGATTCCCCATCAGCCGCAGAGCCCTGGCTGTGTGCTGGCGATGAGTCAAGCACCTCCCCAGGGGGTGGCTGCCCCCGTGCAGCCCGGTGATGGGGCCGTGCACGTGGGGGTCAGCTGCCCAGGGAGGAGCGGGGGGCTGAACAAGCGCAGGCATTACCTGCACGTCCGGGTCCTGCAGCAGGGCAGGTTCCCCAGCCGTGCTCGCTGGCAGCGTGGTGTGGTGGCAGAGAGGCTTTGGGTCCCTGCACTCCTCAGATAAGATACTGCCAAGCAGGAAGTTTTGGTTTCCTGCACCACCCAGCACCTGCAGCTCTTCAAATAGGAAGAGAAGAGGGGTCTGGACTCCAGCACGCGACCTGTTTTTAAACAGAGCACTTAGGGTTTAAGGAAGGTGTTTGAGGGAGGTCAGCAGCCTGGGCTGGGTGGGTGTGCGTGGCCTGGCTCCGTGCGGCCTCCAGTGGCAGCGTCCCTGCGCCTGCTCCGGGTTCCAGTGACTGGAGAGCGGCCGCTGCTGTGCCGGAGCTGGCAGCATAGGGCTGCGGCGGGGCTGCGCAGGGGGGAAGCAGCCCTTGGTGGGCAGGAGGGGTCGTGCCGCGAGGCTGAGGGTGGTGTGGGGACGCAGACAGCACCCTGCCCCTTCCCCAGGTCCCTGCACTCTGACCCGTTCTCTCCTTTCAGCTGTGCCAGCCTGGGGGGCCCACAGGGGCCCAGCTGCCTCGAGACTCTCCCGCACTGGAGCGACTTTGGCATGGATGACAGCCACTTGGACAGCCCGGCTGAGCCCTTGGGCGGACCGCAGGAGATGCAGTAGCTGGCTCTAGCGACCTCGCCTGCCTTCCCCGGGACCTGCAGCCCTCGCTGGAGGAGGGACCGCCGGCTGAGCCGGAGGGATGGTCGGGCTGGGACTGGGGCTGTACTGGGAACGCAGCCTTGTCCTGGCTCTGTGGGGTCTGGGGCTCGTGGGCTCTCTCCCTGCTGACTCTCAGCTGTCCTCGCTGTCCCAGGCAGCGTGTTCGTGTAGCTTTTCTCTTCAGAGAGGAGATCCAGTGATTAGTGAAACCTGTGTTTGTTGTTCCCATGGCCTTTGCTCTCTGAGCGGAGCAGCAGGGCTTGGTCAGGTTGCAGTGGCAGCAAGGCCGCTGTTCCTGGCAGGTCCCTGGCCCAGGGCAGGGTGAGGCACGCTGGCTCACCTCTGCTGTCATGTGTGGAGCCTCAGATGGGGAGGGGGAGCTGGCTGCTGCCCGGCACGTCTCCTCAGGTTCATCCCCTGTCCCCTGTGCATGGAGGCTGTCTTGCCTGCTCCTGGGGTGCTGGTCTCAGCTGTGCAGAGCCCACCCGCAGGCTGCATCCCCTGCCCACACCTGGGGTCTCCTGGCAGCATCTGCCCCCAGGCTGTGCACAGCTCGGACAAACAGCGGTGAGATCCCTGGGGGCAAGGGGGACAGTTTGTCTCCCCAAGCTGTTTGTGGGGCTGCCCCTTCCAGCTGGGCTCCTGAAGGAGAGCAGAGCTCAGCGCACGGATTGCTCACGGATTGCTCCGCACACTGGGGAACACGGGAGTGGCAAGGGGAAGGGACTGGGGGTCTCACAGGCAGGGCACAGTTTGCTCGGAGCAAAGCAGCGTGCGATGGCCTTGGAGTCGGGGTCTGGCAGCGCTTGGGCTCTCTTACTCCTGCTGCTGCTCCCTGTGCTCTCCTGCACCTTTTCCTCTATCCTGAGCACTGGTGAAGGCAGAGCCGACGTGCTCTAACTTGAAATAAAATCAAGTAGAAGAGACTTACTGGTTGCTGGCAATGTCTGTCCTCGCTGCGTGGGTGGAGGGAGCCAAGCTAATTGTAGATAGATGGCTTTAGGGAAAAGAGCTGCTGGTTGCACCTCTCCTGCCGTGGGGCTGCTAAGCCAAGGGGCCTGACCCTGCCGTGGGCAGCTCAGCCCTGAGGAGAGGGGTGAGAGGGTCTTTGAGCCAGCAAAGGGGGAGCTGTGGGGTGGTGGCAGGGAACAGACCGGGGGGGAAGGGGCTCCGCCATGCCCCTGGGGTGAGTTTTGTGGTGCTGGGCCTGGCTGGGGGGGCTCTGCACCCACACAGGGGACAGGGCTCCGTGGGGAGGGGGAGGGAGGGCTGGAAACCCGTTTGCGACGCAGCCGAAATGTCAGGAGAAGTTCATTGCGAAGGCTGCAGCTGCCGGTGCGCTGGAGCGCTGCTGCCATTGGCTGCCCTCCCTCATCCATATTCATGGATATTCATGAGCGTGCGGCTCCAAATGGCGCAGCTGTGAGGCCAGCTGTGGCCACCAACCCTCTCCTGCGCCCACGCGTGCCCTCGCCCACGCACAGCTCTCGCTTGTGCGCCGCATCCTGCAGGCGCTGCTCCCTTGGCCGGGGCCGTATCTTGCCCTGGCTCCCTGCAGCCCCTGAACATGCTTTGAACCGTGGGCTCAGCCTGGCAGCGCTGCCCTGCTCGGGGCACCCTTCGCACACGCTCTGCCAGGAGCCGGCCCTGGAGCTTCTCTCGGAGGGGGATCGGGGCTGGGGCAGCCGCTGGAGCCCGGGCTCGGTCCTGGCGCTTGGCTGGGGCCTCCTTGCAGGGCTGCAGGGTGCCCGTCCTTCCCCCCGGGGACGCAGCTGCTGCCCCAAAGCTGGCTGAGGTTCAGAGCCAGGCGGAAATTATTTTTAGCGGTGTTGATCAGCTTTGCAAAGCTGTCGGGAAAACAGTGACTCAGAGGCAGGGCGGGCCGTGCGGGGGGAGCAGCCCCGGTCGCGCTCGCAGGGAGCTGAGCAGCGCTGCCCCCCCCTGCCAGGGCTGCTGGGAGCCCCGGGGCTGGCGGGGGTCCCAGCCTGGCAGGAGCACGCAGGACTCCTGCTCTGCAGAGCCCGGGGGGCCGGGGCCCCTCTGCCACGCTCGAGGCTGGCTCAGCCCCCAGCCTGACGTGGGGTGGGCGCCGCTGCCCACGGGCAGCCTGCCAGGGCGAGGGCTGCACCGGGCACGGAGCCACAGCCCTGGCACCGGTACGGGGCAGGGGCTGCAGTGGGCGCATGGCACCCTTCAAGGTAACCGTCCCTGCCCAGCACAGGGGAGGGCAGCTCAGCCTCCTCCCCGTGCCCCCGCAGCCTGGCACGTCCCTCTCCTCCTCGCTGCCTGCCAGGAACAGCCTTGCTGCCTGGAAGCAGGCCAGGCTCTCCAGACAGCGCATTCTCTTCGCCCCCCCCCCCCCCCCGGGGAGGGCTGTCTCTCGTCTCTCAAGTCTGTGCAAACAAACCATGGCACGTGCACCCCCCCCGAGCCCCAGCACAAGCCACAGACTCCGGCTGCGCCCCAGGGTTGGGCTGTGGGAGCAGCCCCAAGCACCCTGCGCCCTCCCTGCTACCTGCTCCCTCTCCCCAGGTATCCCGGGTGAGCTGGTGGAGCCAGGGCAGGATCAGGCCTCTGCAGGAGCTGGTGCAGAACAGGGTGGACACCAGGCTGCAGGAAAAGGAGCAAGCCGGGGCCTGTCTCCAGCACAGCAGCTCCCCAGGGAAGGGCTCTGCAGCCCTGGTTCTGGACTGCAGCAAGGCGAGGGAAGGCGCTGCTTTGCTGCGTGGGTGCCTCCTGGCCCTGGGGTGGGTGCAAGGCAGCCCTCGCCCCCATGGCCCCACCCTGGAGCTCCCCATGCAGGAGGCCGCGCTGCCTTTCCCAGCCGAGCTGAGCTCCGGGCGTCCCAAATCTGCCCTTGACAGCCAAGAAACGCCCGAGCAGGAGGTGCCTCTGCTGGTGCGAGCCAGGCCCTGCACAGCAGCCCGCCGAGGAAATGGGTACCGGGATGTGTCCATCCCTGGCCCTGCAGCCTCACGCATGCCGGGGGGGGGGGGTCTCATAGGGCCCCCCCCCCGGCTGTGCCGGGCTTCCAAACATCTGCACGTCTCTGCCCTGGGGCAGCTGCCGCCTGACCCCGCCTGGGCACCAACGCGCCCCGGCTGCGCTGGGTGCGTGGGGCTGCGCCCAGGGGCTTTGGGCTCCTCCCGGGAAGGCGCCGAGCGCAGGAGCCTACCCCCACCTAGCGGCCCTGCTGCCAAGTGCGGGGCGAGGAGGATGCGCCTGGAGCCGGGGCTCTGCTGCTGCTGCACCGAGCTGGGGCTGGGGCTGGCCCTGCTCTGGCTCCGGACCGGTGACAAAGTTGAAACAGGGCCAGAGCAGCCAAGCACGGAGAGGAAAATGGCTTTATTGCGGGCTGCCAGCCCCCCAGCCCAGAGGAGAGCTCGACCCCATCCCCGTGGGTCTGGGCAGAGGAGGCTGGAGGTGCCCCGGGGCTGCAGCAGGTACCGAGGGCACAGCAGGGCTCCGGGACGCTGCGTGGGGCTGGGTGACGGACACTGGGGTCTTCGTGCAGCAGGTTCTGGTAGGAGGGGGAGCTTGGGGCTGGGGTCAGTCTGCCCAGTATCTCAGCGTGGCCAGGGGGAGAGACAAGCACCTGGGAGTGGGGAGGGGGAGAGACGTGGGTGATGGTGGGGAAGAGGACGCCGAGACACAGCCTGGCCCTGCAGCCTCACACGCAGCAGTGACCCGCGGACCACCGGGCGAACCTGGAGGTCTCCCGGCCCCGGGAGGTGCCAGGACTGCTGCCAGCACGCTGCAGACCCCTCTGCTGCCCCAGCCCTGTCCCATGTCTTGGTTTCCCCAACTGCCAAATGCCTCCGGACTGGGAGAAGGGCCCAGCCCCGGTGTCAGCGCTGGCTGCAGCTGCTCACGTACAGCTCGCAGGGCCCAACAGAGGCGGCTGCAGTGCTTGCAGCACAACTTTCTGCCGCGGAGCTGGGAGGACATGAACTCCAGGGAAGGACATTTTGCACAAAGCCCAGGAGAGAGTGAAACGGCTGTCCCTCAGGTGAACTCCTGAGGGTCCGTGTGTCAGCGTGGCCCTGACACCCCCGGCTCTGCAGGGGTGTCCCCGTTCACTGCTGCGCTGGGCACGGTGGTGTCTTCCCTGAACTGTGCCCGTATTTCCTGGCCTCGCCGTCTCTCACATAACGCAGAAACCAGAAGATGGAGCCAGACAGTCCTGGAGGCTTGGGCAGAACAGAGCCCCCTCCCCAGCACACACCTCTGTGCCCTTCCCTGCAGGTGCACCCTGGGGTGCCACCTCTCACCTGGGGTGCCACGGTCCTCATCACTCCTCCAGGTCATAGGCAGCCACCAGGTAATCCTTCGGGACGATCCCAACCGTGTTGTTGAGCTCTCCGACCCACCAGCCGTACATGTTGTACTCCTGGGAAGACACAGCAGAGGGGGGGGGTTAATGCTGGGGCAGCGGGCATGGCCTCGCTCCCTTCCTTCGGTGGCTGGATTTACGGAGAGCAGCCCACACTACGAAAATCCCCCAGACCCACCTCTCTCCCCTGTAAATCCTGCTGGGTTGCACCTTTGCTGCCCTTCCTCAACCCTATCCTTACCCCCCCCCCCGCTCTTTGCTTTGCATCCCAGGCCCGCGCCCCCCAAGCCCCAGGATGTTGATGGAAAACACGGCGTAGGGAGGGATGGGGGCTGCCTCCCCTGCTCCCTCACATCCCCTGTGCCTTGCCATCTTCTCCAGACAAGCAGGAAAAATCCTGCTGCAAAACCAGAAGAAAAAAATCGTCCCTTTGCTGCAGCCTGGAGCCGGGGCGAGCTCCCCAGGAGCCAGGGGCTGAGCGGCCCCGGGCTGGAGCTGCACCCCAGGCGTGAGGAGGAGCCCCCAGCCCCCGCTCGGCCATAGCCCCAACACTATGAGGTATTTTAAAATAATTTCTGCTTTGATGAATTGCCGGGTAGGCCGCGATTGCTCATAATCAAAGGGAGGAAAATGCAAATGAGAGCCAGCCGAGAACTCGCGGCACCAAGCGTTTATTTCACTGCACAGTGCCAAAAAGAATTAAAACAACATTAAACTCCCAGCAATAATGTTTAAGTCCTCGTTTCCAAGTGCCAAATTGCACCACTCTGGATCATACAGATGTTCGTTAATTATGCTAATTTTTATTAAACTATTAAAACGAGGAGTGCACTGGCACAGCAAGGCAGAGCCCAGTGCAGGGTGAACTCTGCTCTCGTCTGGAGGTGCTAATTTACATCTCGCTTACGTGCTGCTGCCTGCTACCGGGGCTGCTGCGTGCCTGGGTTTTGGAGGGGGAGAGAAGGAGGGAGCTTGAGGATGGTTTTACTGGAATCTACCTAATTACACACTAATGGGGCCTCTGCGCTCGGTACCTGCACGGACTGCGTTGGGGGGGGGGGAAGTAATTTAGCTGAGACTTCACAGAAGGGACTGGAAACCACTAATCGGGGAGGTAATTGCTCCAGCGGGGTTGGTGGGCGCTGCGCGTGCAGCACGGCGCCGCGGGGAGGGGGAGCGGGGCCCCCTGCGTGGTGCGGGCCCGGCAGGGTGCTGGGGGCAGCACCCAGAGGTGCTGGGCACCGGCCAGGGGCCTCGGGGGTCCCCGGCACCCAGCCAGGCCGCGGCACGGGGTGCTGGGCAGCGGCCAGGAGGAAGGGCAGAGCCTCGCGCCGTGGCAGGGCCGTGCCGGCCGCTTGAAGCCCGGCGCCCCTCACAGCCGGTGGGGAGCTGGGTGCGGGGTCACCCCTCCAGTGCCAACCCCCCTCCATAGTGCCCAGGCTGCCCATTTCCTACCGAGACACCTGCTCGGCCGTCCTGCACACATCGTGGTGCCGAGGTTCAGCCCTAAACTCAGGGACTGGCACCAAACCCTCCCCCAGGACAAGCTCTGGGCACCAAACCTCTCCGCCCCTGTCTCGAGACACAGCTCCTCTCATCTCACTCCTGCTGCAACTCTCAGATTTACTCCCAGAACGAAGAAAAACCCTCAGAGCACTTTCTGCATTTAATTCCTGAGATCCCCAATCGAATTCGAAAGCAGACGCTCGTTCAGATAATCGCCAACAATCGGGGCTTTTATGGCGGGCTGGTGCACGGGGCTGTAAAAGGATTTATGCTGCTAAGCTCCATCACCAAGGGAAAAGGAGAAGGGGGGGGGAGAAACAAGACTATAACCACAAAACAAAACAAAACAAAAAACAGGAAAAAAAGCCACCCCAAAGTGCCACCAACTAACCAAAAGGAACAGCAAACCCATAAACAAACCCAGCCTGGGGACATCTCCCAGCCCGAGGCAGCCCTGAGCGGATTCCCCAGGGGGCAGGGGCGGAGGAGCCGCAGTCGCCTCGCAGCAGCCTGGGCAGCGCTCGCGGACCCCGCCGGATGATGGCTGCCTTTTAATTTCTGGCTTTCCCTGCCGCTTTGTGTTTGTGCTGTCTCGTGTGCTGCAGGCTGGCCACATCCCTGCTCCGCACCCTGCTGCCACAGAGGGTCAGAGCTGCTGACATCCCAGCCCCGACCCTGCTCCTGTCTGGCCGCTGCCACTCGGTTTGTCCCCGTGCCTCGTGCCAAGGCTCCTTTGACACCATCTGGGAGAGCCAACACCCTTCTGAGGGGGCAAGTTGAGACCCAGAATGGCTCAGCTGCAGGTTCCCTGTGTCCCCATGGCCCAAGCAGTGACAAGAACGTGGCCAACTGCCCCCCCACCATTCCCCCCAACAGCGTCGTGTAGATGGCCACCCCGTGGGACCCTAAACCCTCAGCCAATCTCTCCAGCAGCACCTGCCCTGCCCCACCAGGCTCTTTGGCAAGCACAAACCATCCCGTTGAACACCCCCCAGGCCCCTTGCCGAGGCAGCGCGGGCTCCCTTCCTCGGCCGAGTGCTGTGGGGACAATATTTACTTCCCATGGGTGCTCCCAAGCCCTTCTTGCCTCTGCGCTCCTTTGGCAGCCCTCGTAAACAATCCCTTTGGGCTTCAGGAGCACCATTCATCACCCTGCTTCGCACAGAAGATCAATGACACTTTGATGGATGCCGAAGGAAAAGCCAATCAGTCAGGGACTTATCGGTTTATGATTGCTCGGCCCCATTATTAGTGCTTGTGTGTCATACATTATTGTTAGGAAAATGGAGGAATCTAATTCATAGCGAGGTACAGCGGGCGCGCGAGGGGTCGGCTGACACCGGGGAGTTTTATACCAGGTCAGCTTTACATCTGTTCACCTCAAAAAACAGCTCCGAGCCACAGCAAGCTCCAAAATCAGGGGTCTACCTGCCCGCAGGGACTCAGAGCCCACGAGGGATGCAGCTGGGAGCGTCCTTTCCTTAGCTGGGCTGGTGCCCAGAGGGGCTTTCACCAGGGCAGAGCAGTTCAGGAGATGCTCACCCCACGGTTCAGACCATGACCTATGGTTACCCCCAGCACATCGGTCTTTTGTAGGGTAAATCCTTTCAAAACCAAATGGTTCCCACCTGCCTCCAGCGATTCAGCTCCCAGCTGCTGCCAGGAGCTGGGGACGAGGCTGGCCCGGGCCCTGCTCCCTCCCCTGGCCCACTGCGGTGCCTGCCCCAGCGCCACGGCGGCGGTGCTGTGCCCCCGGGGCCCCCGCGCCCCAAGCCGGGGGGAAGCCAGAGGAGACAGGGCTGGGAGCAGCAGCCCTGGGGGGGTGAACAGAGCCGAGTGTGGTGGTACCCAGCTAGGGGAGCTCGGGCAGGGAGCGCTGTGGCAAGGCAAGCAGCAGGTTCCCTCGGGACAAGTCCTCAGGACTTCGCGGGGAGGCTGGCCTGACCGGTGCGGCGCAGGATTTGGCCCATTGGCCATTTTCCATTAAAAACGAGCAAGCAAGCACCCAGCCAAGCGAGGCAGCACCACGGGCTACGACGCCTTACGACGAGCAAGCCCCGGGTGGCGGTGGCCGGGCAGGTGGGACGCGTGTGGGCAGCCGGCCCCCAGCGGACGCGGTGCCGGGGGGGCGCCGTGCGGGGCGCGCACAGATGGCTGCGGCCAGGACCCCGCGCGGCGCGGCGTGGGCAGAAGGAGCGGCTGGAGCCCTGCCAGCCGCCGGGGCAGGAGGGCCGCGAGCGGAGCGGGGCCGCGGGAGGCAGCGCCGAGTTCAGAGACAATAGCGGCGGCAGGAGCCGCGGCGCTGATGGGATTGGGAGATGATGTGAAACTGCCGTATTAATATTTATTCCATAAAGCGCGCGGCTCCCAGCTTTGCGCGGCTCCGCCGCGCTCTGACCGCAGTACCAACCCTCAGGCACCGCAAACACAATTTGAAAACAATGTGACGGAAATGTTTAATCTGCTCAGCCCATCTGTGCTGCGTATTTCTCCAGATCTCCCTGAGAGAGGCGCCTTCGAATCTCCACATTGCCTTTAATATTCTCCTAAATCACCTCCCCACTGCACTTCAAGGGCCATTGCTACAATATCACAGGTTCATCGAGAGTGCACGGGAGGAGGGGGGTGCAGGGAGGGGAGGGTGAGGGACGGGGGTGTCGGCTGGGAGATTTTTTATTTTAAAATATTTCCCAGGGATGGTGTTCCTGTGCCCCTCGGACAGCCAAGAGAGAGAGCAGGGAGAAAGGAGGGGGGAAATCAGAGCAAAGTTATTGTGCCATTGCTGGGAGGTGATCAGCAAGGCTGTTTAGATGCAAACGGGCTGGAATAGAGCAAAAATCACTTCCAAAGAATCACTTTTATTAATCTCCTTCCTCAGCCGTCTGCTAGCGCATTCGGCTGCCTCGCTCCTCTCCTGAGTGCCCCCTCCTGCTGCCAGAAGGTGCCCGCGTGAGCCCCGAGGGCGTGCAGCAGCACGGCTGGGATGGGACGGGGCAGGGCGGGGTGGGGTGGCCCATCCCAGTCCCCATCCCATCCCAGTCCCCATCCCATCCCAGTTCCCATCCCAGGCCCCATCCCATCCCAGTCCCCATCCCATCCCAGTTCCCATCCCATCCCAGTCCCCATCCCATCCCAGTC
>CM021757.1:5378604-5434179 GCA_011075105.1 Heteronetta atricapilla
GGCGGGGCCGCGGAGGGGCCGCGACGGCAGCCCCTCGCCGGGACCGCGGCAATCCCTCCCCAGCCCGGCCGCCGCGACCCGGGGTCCCCGCGAGCGGCCGCAGCCCCGGGGCAGCCCCGGGGTCCGGCGAGGCGCTGGTGGCGCTGGAGGGGCATCGCCACGAGAGGCGGGTGCCGGCGGCGCCCCGCTCCGCGCCGCGACCGGCCCACGGCACCCGCGCCCCGGCTCGCTCCACCTGCGGGGCTGCGCTGCGGGCACCCGCTGCCCCGGGGCGCCGCGGCGCTCCCTGCTCGCCCCGTTACCCTGCAGCAGGGCTGTCGGAAAAGCCCGGGACGGCCGCGTGCTCCCGACCACCCGCCAAGGCCTCCCGGACACTGGCACAGGTGCCCAGGCAAGGGATCGAGGCCAGGGGGACGCAGCAGCGAAGGGACCGCTGCAAGGAGGGGCCTCGGCGACAAACCTGCCCTGTCCCCGGGCTGGGCCGCGTGTCCCCTCTGTCGCAGCCTCTCCCACCCGCCCCGCCTGCAGCCCCTTCTCCGGTGCACTGGGCTGCTGCCAGCTACTGATGTCCACTAACCCCCAAATCGCTTTTCCCCGCTGTTGATGCTCGAAATGTCAGACAGGACCCGAGCAGCAGCCGGCATGTGTTTCAAACACACCAGATGGATTTTTATATTAGCTACTATTTCATGTTCAGACAGAGCGACCGCACCGCTAAAACTGCAGCCTCGATGCTGCCGAGTTTGCTTCTGTGAGATTAATTCTGCGAAATTAATTGGGACAAGATTGAAAAGGAAATTAAAATGCAGCTGAGTGAACAGGCTTTTCAAACACCTTTCCCCTCCGCTCGCCTCCCTCCTCTCCCCCCTTCGCCCTGTGCTGCCTCAATTCTGCTGCGGCCGCGAGCATCCGTCGCGCAAAGTAATTTACGGGGGAAAAGCTCTCAGGACCGATCGGTTACGTGTGAGGAAGCCAGCACAAGAGTCGCAATCTGGAGCCACTGAAGAGAGCAAAAACCCTGCCGTGACTCCAAGCTGTGTCCCTGAGCTGGCGGGGCAGTGCCGTGCTGCTCTTCCCACGCGCCCGGACGGGATCTGCTGAATCTGCTCGACCGCCAACGGGACGGGCTGGGGGGAGCCGGGGCTGCGGCCAACGGGGGTCATCCCAGGGACGGCCGTCAGCTGCTCCTGGCATAAGCCCCCCAGATAAACGAGGTGACAAGCCCAGGCTTTGGGTTCAGGCCCGGAGCACGTAAGCCTCTTCTCGCTGCTTTAAAGCAGTGGGGGGCAGAGTTGGTAAATGCCGCTGTAAAGTGCTTTGAGATCCACAGATGGGAAATTCTCAGCCTTCCAGAAAGACACAGTGACACCAAGAATAAAAGCTGCTCTCTGCTGCTGCCAAAGATGCAGCTGCCTTCACGGGGATGCGCAGGAGCTGGCTTCAAACCCACCAGCTAAATGTCAGCTGGGCCGCGCGGCGCTCGGTGCCGCACGAACCCGCGGGGAGGCAGACGAGCAGCCGGCGGTCGGCCCCTGCCAGGCTCGGGGCTGCTGCGGCACCAGCGGTGCCCGGCTCGCGGCCCGCCAGGGCGAGCTGCAGGCTGCAGTCCCGGCCCCACCACGGTGCAGACCTGCCCGGCAGGACCACGGGGCGCCTGTGCCAAGGGTCCAGCCTCAAGGGCTCAGAGAAGGCCTCCAAGAGGATGCCTGATGCTGCTGCCTCCGCTCCCTTGCCCATTGCTGCAGTGGCCAGTCACCCATTTCTACCACGGGGACATCCTGTGCCTACCACCAGGAGGCAAAATTAAATCCCTTTCTTTTTCTCAGCTGTAAAACATGGTGTTGGTCTTAACAAGCCTCAGACTCTTCATCCCCAAAGACCTGTAACCCACCGCTGCACGCGCTGCCCTTTCCTGCTTCAGGCTTAAACCTCCCTGGAGAGGGGCTGGAGCCAGGGACACGGTGCAGGACGCCAAAGGCACCTGCTGTCCTGGCACCTCAGCCGAGGGATGCTCTGCGCAGGGCTGATGGCGTTGTCCCTCCCTCCTTGCTGCCAGAGCTGCACTGAGCACAAAGTCGGGTTGTGTGGTGCACTGCAAAACCACTCGCGTACCGCAGCCCCCCCACCACCGTGCCAGATCGGGGTGCGAAGCAAAATGCCACCCACAAAATGCCACTGGCCCCGCTCACCGCTGCCAGCCGGGGCCACCAGGTGGGGAGCGGGTTGGAGCCAGGGCAGAGCCCCGTGTTTACGAGTGGGGCTGGGAGGTCACAGGCACCGATGGCAGCCGGTGGCCCTGCTCTCACCCCTGCGGACCTGCTAGTGCAAACAGGTAATTTATTCACCTGCGTGCGCCTGCCAAAGAGAGCCCTGGTCATACTCGGCTGAGCAACTCAATTACCCCTGTAATACCTGAGCACCAGCACGCACAGACTCCATTACTGCAAAAAAAATCTTGCTTTGGGGCATTTCAAGTGCCACATGTGAATGCAGGAGGCACGAACAGGAGTGGCACTGAATGCTGCAGGCAAAAACAGGGTGACAGCGGGGACACGAGCTGGCTGCTCCTTTGGCTGTGCGAAGGGGAAGGCACAGAGCGGGGAGCAGGACGTTGGGGTCCCAAGTGGGAACTGGACCCCGGCATCCCACTGTCCCCTCCAGTACTTGAACATAACCCCGAGCTTCGATTTTCTCTGTTCACCGACCTCCGCAGCTCTCAGGAGTTTGTGTTCGAGCCGCAGCCCCACGGTGGCAAGTGTGGGGGTCCTGGCGGGGCCCTACCTTGCTCAGGATGTAGATGAGGTCGCCGCGGTGGAAGGAGAGCTCGTTGGGGTGCTCACCGCTGCAGTCCCACATGCCTTGGTAGTAATTGGCGTAATCTTGCTGGGGGCCTCCTGGGAAGCAAAGAGGAAAGGTGAGGGAGATAGGGGATCGCATGGGGAAATATTGGGGAGGTGGGGATTATAGGTGGAAACACTGGGGAGAGGGGATTACATGGGGAAACACTGGGGTCATGGCATGGGGTGTCTGGGGGAGAGGGGCTGGAGCCAGTTTGTATTTGGGGGGAAGACAAGAAAACGGTGTTATTTTGCATTTCAGCTGAAAAGTAAAGGCCTAAAAACACCACATGAAACACGGCTGGTCAATAAATAAATGCACAACATGATGAGTAAAAATGTGCAAGCACACTGACACATGCTTCAGCTTCAGGAGACCCGAATTAAAGCTGTTGGCTAAAACCACAGGTGGACCAAGCGGTCCCGAGTCCCTCACCTCCTCCCCAGGCCCCCTCCACGCTGTGCCCCTGCCATGGGGGGGGGACACGTGGCACCAGCACCAGCTCCGCCGGGCAGTGTCCCCCCCAGTGACGGCTGCTTATTGGCCATGCCAGAGGCATGGAAGAGGAATACCACTAATTAGCATCGGTATTTGCACGGTGTCTGGGAGGGTGCTGCGGGGGAAGGTGACAGCCAAGTTTGTTTATTCATTAAAGCCATGCAGGGGATTTCGGCCGATTGAGCAGGGCCCACTCAATCAGCACTGACTTCTCAGCATCAAACAGCACTGACTTCTCAGCCAGGACTGCCCGGAGCAGGAACAGGGATGGGAGGAGGGCAGGGAGCAAAATCTGCCTCCATCCCTCGCTCCTGGGCGGTCAGAGGAGGTCCCAGAGCGCCAGGCACGATGCAGCCTGCAAGGTGGGGAAGGCTGTGCCTCCGCTCCTGCCTGCTGCCGGGGAGCTGTGACCATGGACTGCTGCAGAAAGGGAAGGGAACACGTCAGCCAGCAAACTCAATTTTTTCCCCCTTTTAGGGGGAGGCAAATGATTTGTTTGCTGGAAGCCGTGGGTTTGGGCTGATGAAACTGCCAGCAAACTCCATGCCAAGGCTGGGGACTGCCCTTGGCAAAATGTGTGCGTGGGTTTTATGGAAAGTGTCACAGCAGCATTTTCAGACCAAAACATTTCCATCTTTGCCATTTCCCATGCAAAACTGGCCCAGAGACCATGAAAAGTGGGTCCCCGCCACGGGGCAGAGAGCATCCTGCTGCACAGGGGGACCAGGAGAGCGATGCCGTGTGCTCGAAGAGCGCCGCGGCTGGCAGAGATGCTGCTCTGTCCATTTTGCAGGCTGGGGATGCAACTTGTCCCAGCATATCCAAAGCATCACAAAAACACTCCAAAAACAGATTTGCAGCTTTCAAGCACACAAAACAACCATTAAAACATGTGCCCAGACCAAAGGTTTCAGGCAGGAGACTGTTTTGGTGGTGCAGCACCAAACTGAGGGCGAATCCAGATGTCACGACGTGACACCTCTGTGGCGATGCCCCCGGGGACAATTAAACCCAATAAAACCACGCTCTGCAGGGGGAGATTCGAGCACCGGGGCCATACCAACGGACTGCGCTGCTCTGCCATGCGACTGAACCAAGCCCAGAAAGCATAAATAGAAAATATCGAGCACATGTTGGAGGAAATGTTTCTAATATGGTATAAGGGACCGAGTGATAAGGGTGCATCTGGAGTACTGTGCCCGGATTTGATCACCTAAATATGAAAAAGGACATTACAGAGATGGATAATGGTACAGCAGGGAGCAACCGGAATGACTCAGGGACTTGGGGAACTTAAATAGAAAGGCTGGGAAAAAAAAAAGTAGGTCTGCATCTTTTGGAAAGTATTAAAGGGGGAGCACGCAGTGGTGAGGAAAAGATTGTGAAGGGAATAGAAGGAGTAGGAGCTGTTGAGTTATTTAAGCTTGTACAAAGTGCAGGAACCAGAGGTTATGAACTGGAGGCAAAGGAAATATCAGGGTGTGCAGGCACGGAGCAAGAGGACAAAGCAAGCAGCAGTTCTGGTAGCAGCCAGTAAATTGTGTAACCACCACAAAAGGTTATTGCAGGAGGATGTGAGGACAACACCGGGATGCAGAGAACAACCCAGCAGGGGGGAACAGCGCTTGGCACCGACATGCGGGTCCCCCCATGAGCCACGGTCATCTGCTGTGGACCGGAGGGCAGGGATGTGAGGCACCAAAACGGGAGGGCTGGGCTCAGTAGGGGAAAGCTGCTCAGGGCTAACTAAAACACCTGTAATGCTACGGAGCACTGTAATTAGCTGGCAAAGGGCTTTGCACACAGCTCTCCCCCAAATCAGCCTACGCTCCTTTCAGAGAGTTATGCTCTGTGTCACTGACGTGTTGGGGGGAGGGGAAGGGATTCTGGGGTAACACAGAAAATCGCTCTTCCTACAAGAAGTCTCTGGAGATGAAGGGGCCCCTTCCCCTCCCCAGCACTGCCTGGGGCCACCTTACCCTCACCGCGGGGCGGATGCTGCCGGGATGCTGAAACCAGCTTGTCTCAGTTTCCCATCCCGCATTTGCTTTTCCTGCTTTCTACAGGGATGAGAAGAACTTGGAGGCATCTTGCCACCCTGTCAGCAAGGACTGGAGAAAAGAGAAGCTGCTGGTAAAAGAGATTTCATGGAAGCTGTGCCCCGATCCCGGACATGAGACTCCCCAAGTACAAAGGGAGAAAACTTCCCAGCCTGCAGAAAGCTTTGTGCTCCCAAAAGTTTATTTTTCCCCACGTCAGCTGGTTGGACAGAAGGTCTCACCCCTCCCACCAATGCTACCTTCAAAAGGTCAAAATTAATTGCTTCAGATGAAGATGCCTCACAATGAGAGCACAGCCAGGCTCTGCATTTAATCCCTAGCTGCAGTTTCATAAGCAAGATGTTTGTGCAGGCTATCGAGAGCATCTTGCTAAAATTAAGACCATTCACAGAACAGGGATCCTGGCTCCCACTTCAGCACCTGAAGGTAAGGCCAGGCAAGGGAGAACATCCCTCTGCAACCTCCTCGTGGGACGGTGGACGTCCTGGGTGCCCTGGCTAGATATGTGAACCTGCACTCAGGGTAGAGACATGACTTCAGTGTGACTGATTTACACTACCGTAAGTGGGACGACAGCCTGCTTCCACGTTTATGGGCCTTGGGGTCATGAAGAAACCCAGCCAAATGTGACAACTGTGTCATTTTCTTCTGCAGCCTGAGCAGCCCAACGCAGGGCCGTGAGAGAGGCGCTCTGCCCCCGTCCCTTTGCTTCGGGCTCGTTGCCTCAGAAGCCTGTTGATGCTGAAACCTAGTGACAGCCGTCGGCAGCTCAGCGGCTTTCACTGCTGTGCCTGTGCTCGGTGACACCTCCCGCCATGCTCAGTGCAGGGCCTGCGGAAGGAGGCAGGCTTTGGGCTTCTGTCATTTTTCTGCGGACAGGGATTGCATGCTGCTTGTATTTGGCTGCTAAGGTTGCGCTGCAGAAGCAGCCCGCAGCCTGTCCGGCACAGAAGGCAGGGGTCAAGCAGCCTGAGCAGAGCGGATGGGTGTCTTGGCTGGAGCAGCCTGCAGCTCTCCGTGGGATTTGCAGGGCTGCTCCAGCCTCGTGGTATCCTTGTGGTTCTTAGAAATTAGAAACAATAGTTTTCCATTAGCCAAATGCTCAGCTGGCACTTTGGCCGCGTGATATAATTAAGAAATAGCCCCTCTCTCCCTCCCTGCAGCCCGGCACTCTGCTCAAGGACTCCTTTCATCTCTCTCACCCTTTGTCCGGTTGGACTGGAACACAAATTACCAAGGCAAAAGGCACGAGGGCCGGGGTTCCTGGCACTGTGATAACCTTTCCCTCTTGAAATGCAGACCAGCATTTCAGAGGCAAGAGTCGAACATATTATTTAGCATAAAAACAGACACAGGACTTAAAGCAATCATGACAACACTAATAACTAAAGCAGTTATAACAATTAACAAAAATTACAACTGCCAGGAAGATGCTAATGAGTACGAGCAGGGCATTAACATGCCTGGCAGGATTGTGACAGGCGAAAGCCAACATCCTCAGGGTGGCCTTGGGGTGCTGGCTCCCCACGACACCTCTGGCACCGGGGGGCTGCGGAGCTGCGCTCTGCTCCCGCGAGCCTCCGTCCCCGTCCAGGGGGCGCGGGGGCTGCTTCTCTGCTGACGGTTATTTGGATGTTTAAACACTGGGAACACTCATGGAAGGCAAAGAAAAATGTGTGTGTGTGTGTGCGTGGCCCAGCTCCTTCTGCTTTCCTTAGCCCGTGCCGAGGAGTCTCCGGGGATGAATGTGCAGCCCCGCGTGACGACCACGGTATGGTTTGTAAAGATCAGGATGTCTTTTATCTGAGCTCTGGGCACTCGTACCTGCTGTAGCTGCCACATGCTCCAGTGGCAAAATAAGTCATGGTGGGGAGGGCTGGGGTGG
The DNA here is from genome assembly GCA_011075105.1 of Heteronetta atricapilla. Lineage (NCBI taxonomy): Eukaryota > Metazoa > Chordata > Aves > Anseriformes > Anatidae > Heteronetta > Heteronetta atricapilla. The sequence goes on from CM021757.1 coordinate 5,385,886, forward strand.
GAAACAAGCATGGCAAGACCACAAGGGGTGGAGAAATGCTGACTTGCCCTGGTCCCTGGGGACAGCTGGGACTCTACCCTGCGTGCTCAGAGCCACCAACATTTCAGTGCAAACATTTCAGTGCCCTCCTGGGCAAGGGGTAACTGCCCAAGACATGTCCAAGGTGTTTGATGCTGGCTGAAGGGAAGTGTTGGATCAGGCTTACCAGAAACGTTGGGCACAGTGGCTCTAGGAAAGATGGGAACAGTCTGGGGGAGCAATCAGCTGAGCAACGTGCAGCCACGTGCGTGCGTTCAGGAGAGCACAGCCCCATGTGCAGCCGATTCAGGCACCTGCCACCTGCAGCAGCCACCACTGAGCCCCTCTGGCCTCCACCACCCAACAGCCAGGACTCCTGCCTTGTGCCCCTGGGTCCCCAGCCGGGTGGGCACCCCCCAGCTGAGCGCGTCCCCTCCGAGCTCTCGTGGCCGGGCTGGGCCAGAGGCCGCAGCTCCCCAGGGCGGGGGGCAGCAGGAAGCCCCCAGCCGGCCCAGCCCTGGCTGCTTGGACACCAGTGCTGCTTTCCTGCGCTGGGGCGGAAGCAGAGATGGAAAAGTGAAGCAGGTGGGACTGGGGAGGAAACAGACCTTCCGCTCCTGTCCCACGGTGCAGGTCCTTAAGGAAAAAGCGGGGCGGGGGCCCTAGCGAGCGTGGGGATGCTCTCGGGCCGCCCGCTCCGGGCAGCTGGGCAGGAGGCACTGGTTCCTGGGGTGGTGGCAGCGTCCATCCGGCTTCCCGACCCAGAACCCTGCCTGTGGTGGCTTCCTCTGGGCCACTGGCCCTGACTCACGTCCTGCCCAACCTCCTGTTGTTCCTGCCCTGGCTCCTCTCCCCGGCCCCTTGGCCATGCCCTCGTCCATCAGTGCCTGCACCCCGGATTCCCTGACCACCACAACTGGGAGGTCCCCTGGGCTGGCCAACGCAGGGTGGGCTCTCACCATTTCTCTGTCCGCTTCCGGCATCCTTGGTGTCCTCTGAGATGGAGGGCTCCTTCTCTGCGGGGGAAACAGAGCAGAGAAGCCAGTGAAAAGGCTGTGAGCGTTACTGCGTGAGACATAATGGTGCCAGGCCATCACTAGTGCTGCACTAAAGCCGCAGGCAGGAGAGGGCTTGGGCTGTGAGAGCATCCGACTGTCAGAATAATAAATTCCTGGCTTAATTGTGAAGAGTGGAAGGGAGGAAGTCACAGATAATATTTTAAAACGTGCTGCATAAAAATATAAATTGTTGTTAACACTGGTAAAAACAAATCACTTATTATAGCCTCATAAATTTATGTAGCACTTTGCCAAGTGCCCTATAGGAAGAGATGCTTCCTGTGCAGAACTTGCAGCCTAGGGAAAACGAGATGCTGAGGAGAAGTGCCAGGACAGAAATGCAAGGAAGGATTGTGGACAGAAGCAGAAATTACAGAGGAGAAGGGACCCCAGGCAGCAAAGAGCAGACACTGGCACAGCTGTGGAAGATTAGGAAAGAGAGCCCAAAAAAAATACTAAGAAAAGAGACCACAGAAAAGTTTAAGTGTTAGCAAGGACAGAGAGGCTGGAGGTCACGGGGAAGCCATGGGAAAAAGCTAGTTACTGACAGCAGTGAGGATCTGTACACAAGTTTAAATGAGACTTAACACCAGGCCGGGCACAAGCCCCAGCCCAAGTTGGGGTCTGCTCGAATCGGGTGTGCAGCACTCGCAGCCCAGGCCTCCTCCTGCAACCATAAAGACAAAGACAACAACCTGACAAAACAAACGGCAGCCAGCTCCCAAGCGCTGCAGAACGCCAACGCTCACGCAGAGCATTGCTCTGCACCTCCTGCTCATTCTGCTGCCGGCGAAGGGTGGCTGCAGAGCGCGGCCTTGCAGGAGCAGGAGGAGCCCCTGGGCCTGGGGCCAGGGCTCGCTCAGTGCCTCCGGGCAGAGCCGCCAGGAGCCCCGCGGGCGTTCTGCTGATCCCGTGCAACCCCACCACGAGGCAATGCATGAAGTGCTGCTGCTGGGCACTTCCTGAGGACGCGGTCCCGGCCCCGGCCCTGCCCCAGCCGTCTCCCCCGCCCGGCCCTGATCAATGCAAACCAGGTCAGGCCTCCGCTGTGAATTACAAATTGGATCCCGAGTTGGAGGGTCACTGCGACTGCTCCCCCATTAGACGGGAAGCGGCACCAAAGATCTTTTCTAAATAAATCAGACTTTATTGTAAAACTTGGCTACTGACGAGACAGAACCTCATTAGCATTGATTTTAAAATAAATTATTGAAAGTGGCTTTTGCCTGCTCTTTGCATTTGTAAAAGAGAATGTAAATGCATCTGCAGCAGCGCTTTCCCTCCATCATTCCCATGCATGCTCCCCGAAGCCCCGCGTCTGGATTACTTTGTACTTTAACCCAGGGCCCCCAACCCCTGATCCAGTTTCGGCATGAACTGGAGGTCAGTCACACCCGGCCCCGTGCCACGCCATGGGAACCCCAAAGCCACCCGCAGGTGGGGCAAACCCCGGCGGCAGCCCCCAGGGCATGGGGCCACATCCCCCAGGTGTGGCGGGGCTGCGTGCGGCAGGAGCTGCCGTCACAGCGCGCCCACACCGCTCCTGCCCGCTGGGCACACGCGGGGCTCTGCCGAGCACCCACGACCACCCCAGCTCCTGGCTGTGCTCCACACACGCCTCCGGCGTGCGGCTGTGCCTGCTTGCTGCAGGCTCTGCTTCCATCCCTGGAGCCGGGCTGTCCTCAGGAAACCTCCTCCCAGAGCCCTTTTTGCATCTGCCCTGGCACCACACGTGCTCCTTGGGAAGCCGCCAGCCAGCGCTGCCGCAGGAAAACAGGGCACAGAGGGACTGCGACCTCTGATTGCCAAGATGAGCAGCCTGAAGCCAGCCTGCGGAGCAGGGCTGAGCCCTGCCCAGCTCCCAGGCCGTTTTTCCCCATATCTGATGGGATGGGGCACATTCTAACCAGAAATGAACCACCAGACCTTCTCCCACTGCATCGCCCGCCTGAGACATTAGCTGGGCAGCTGGGTGCTCTGCGGCTCGCAGAAGGGCCAACGGTGCTCTCCCCCCTCCCTGACCTCTGTGCCCCCGTTACCGCTCTGTTAGGAAGCCCCTGCCCTGCTGAGGATTCGTGCTGTGCCTCTTGCAACAGGTGCTCGGAGGAACCCCCGGGCTGTGCCCGGTCCTATGCTGGCTGCCCTGCAGCGAGCACAGGCTCGGTGCGGCTCTCGGGGGCTGACGGGCTGCAATGGCTACGATGGATGGAGGCTTTGAGGAAGGAAGTAAACTCGCATGGGATTTTTCTCAGGAAAACATGGTGGGGAGGCAGCTCACTGGTTTGGCTTTCCCCCAGCTGACTGCAGCGGGCTCTGTTCACCCTCCTGCAGCCCATCTCCTCCGGCAGCGCTGCAGCGGGGCAGCCACAGCCTCCCCCTGCCCACGGCACAGGAGCAAGCGCCTGGCAGATGCTCAGGATGACCACGACGAAGGCACCAACCTGGCGTGCTGCCAAGCCGCATCTGCAGCGTGGCCTGTGCTGTGGCACGCCGGCCCCTGACCACATCCTTGCTGATTTTGCACTGTGCAGGCAGTGAAAGCCTGGGGGGATGTGAGGAGCTCCCCTCCACATGGCAGCCCTTCTGCCTGTTGCAGCCAGGTGCTTTTCTGAATCATCTGGAAGGAAAGCTCTGCCTTAACAGGGCCTGGGTCAGATACCTCAGTCAATATCTGAATTTCATAGTGATGAATTAGAGGCAAACGCTGAAAAACGCACCTCCTGGGGTCTGTGCTTCTGCCCCCTATGCCGCCTCCCTGTGCAGAGCCCCGGGAAAATGCCTCTACCAGGGCAGCACATTCCTGTGGGCCGCCCCGGGCACCCCCGCTGGGGTTCAGGGCACCTCTGCAGACCCCAGCCCCAGTCCTGGGCATGGCCGGGGAGCCGGTGGGCCGCGTGCCCCACTGCTGCGCTGGAGCAGCCTGAGCGTTGGGCAGATTCTCAGAGGAGCTGTGTTTTAATGTAGCAATTTGATTCAATTTTCCACTCTATAAAATTACCCATCACTGCTCGTTGCTTCCTAACAGACACCTTCACTCTTAATTTAACAATCCTATCGAATTCTGCCAGGGAAATTGGAAAAATTTATCACCTGTGAAATTTTATTTTTCCTTGGTTGTATCTGTTTTTGTAAAACTTCATTAACGACGATGACTTGCTGAGGAAATTATCTCTTCATCTCCCCCCCCCTTCTTTTTCTCCTCTTTCTCTGTATTTTCACTCGGGACACAAGGGACTTTGGCAGCAGGGCCAGAGGAGACCCCAGCTGGACAGGGACGCCTTCCAACACGTATGGGGGCCAGGGGTGTGAAGGGTCCCAACGCCCCGCACTCAGGGAGGGCATTCAGACACGTTTGAAGGGCACAGAGCATTACCACAGCGGATTTGCAGCTGTTGACACACTCTGCATCTCAGAGCAGGGGCAATGAAAGGGTCTGTCCCTAGGTCAACTCCACGCAAGCTCACTCCAGGATCACCACTAGCCACACGTGGAACAAATCTCACATCTCGTATCTGCCCTGTGGGCGGCGTTGGCAGCCGCGAGGCAGCAAGGAGCTGGACGCAGCTGCCAAAGCAGCCAGGGACACTGAAACCTCTTGGCCTGACAGTTTGTCAGCACTTCACACGCACCCGCCTAGGGAACACAGAGCAGAGGCTCCCGCTGAGCTCAGGGATCACTGCAGGTGTGCCTGGAGGAAGGAGCAGCTGCTGCCCAAAGAATTGACGATGTAAACAGAGGTAAGAAGGAAAGATGAGAGATGGACAGAAGCTGAGGCTGTACTCAGCGTTGTGCAGGCAGCCCGGGGCCCTGGAGCCTCAGCTCCTCTCCTGGCAGCTGTCTGGATGCCACTCGAAAACCGGTGAGCAGAGATTTCCTCTGGCAGTGATAGTATGACAAAGATCTTGGGCACCATAAAAAGTTCTGGTGCATTTAATATATTTTTTAATCACTATGAATATAAAGATCTGAAATAAATAAGAAGAAACAAGGACCTATTTTGCATCTCCGAATGCAGACACCAAGGGACCTGGTTCTAGGGTGCAGGGTTGGGCAGTCCCAACCTCAGCAGAGGCAGAACACAGCACGTGTGTCTGAGTAAGGCTCAGGTGCCCTGGGGCATGTCACACTGCGATTTCTGCTGTAAGAAATGTTGCAGACCTTGTCACACTTTCAGGCTGTTTGGTTCTGTGCCAAGAAGATTGCTTCTGGCTCCTTTAACTGACAGCCACTGCCCTGCTACCTCCAGGCCTCCTGCACTGTTAGTGAACAAGCACTAGTCTTTAATGCAGTTATTTTATCATCACTTGGAAGGCCAGTAATCGCGTTACAGCCATGACTGCATGCCCAGAAGCGAGCATTTTCATCATCTAACTCTGATTTTCCAGGTAACACTGCCCAGAGATTCCACTCTCACCAAACCTAATATTACTGGAGCTGAACGGAGCACAACCTCTAAAAGCAGCCTCACTTGAATTTACAAACCCCCCACCTCACCAAGACAGAAAGGCATGCTCTGGTAGCCCATCAACCAGTCTGAACAAAGAAACAGGGTAGCATCTTTGAGTCACAAGCTTATTAAACTCAGCAGAGCCTGAGATGTTCATTCCCATCAATGTGTTAGGCCATGCCTTCCTGCCACATTTGCAGGGTTAAAGCTATGGCACGGCTTGAGTTTTAACCTTATTATGTGGCTACATACCTGGAAAAACCTCATAGATGTCATCCTCTTCCATCCCATCATCCTGATTCAGGGTAGTGTTGTGGGATGCTGTGGTCACCGAGTCAGAACTGTCCACGTCATTGTAGAGCTCTTCCTCGTCCTCCTCGTCACAGGGGATAGTGAGGGAACTCAAGTCTGCAGGAAGCACAGAGCAAAAGCACGGTGAAAGAGTAAACTTTGCCAAGCAGGTTGCTGGTATTTTCAGTGAGTTGAAATCAAGTAATAAAGCCTGTGCAACTATATTTAGCGCTCACTACGGACCTTCTAGAGGGTGAACCATCCCCGCACTCAGCCCGTGAGCATCTAGCCTGAAAAAAATGGGATGGAAGTTGAGAGTAGGCTAAAACAAATTAAAAGCCCAAGAGAGGATGGCAAACACCAGAGAGCCAGCCAAACTCAACATGTGCCCCCAGGAACTGAGCCTCACCCCATTCCTGGGTATTTCAGAGAGGGTTGACTTCAGCAAGACAAAAAAGAAAGGGAGTGCAATCACAGGGTTTGATACAATGAATTAAACAAAACCGATCTGCAAGGACATGATTTAAAACTGGAAAAGCACCACTCGGTCTGAAATCTTGCAGCTGTCTATGGTTTCTGGAGGGTTTCCGTATACAGGACTGCAGTTTCATCTCAGTTTTGCTGGTTTCAAACTGGATTGACTCCAGTGGGGCTGGGCCCATCCCTCATCAGCCAAGCAGAGAACAACAGATTTTTGGCAGCAGGGAGCAATTCCTGTAATTTTCTGTTGGTAACACTTGCAGCTTTTGAGACATCACAGGACTCCTCTCCAAAAACACTCAAAAGTGCTGGAGGTGAAACCAAATGCCTGTGGGCTCCAGGCAATCACCCCTTTGTAACTGGCTGCTCAAAACAGCAAGACCCCAGAACCTCTCTTTCTGCGAAGAGCAGATGCACAGGAGTAACAGGCTGGGTTCCACTCCCAGTTCTGGGGAGGGGACTGACTGCACAACTGCAGCAGAGGAGTAGAAAGGAGGATTCTCGATTCCCTTCTCAGCTTTCTTGTGTCTCCAGCAAGGTCCTGGGGTTGAGCACAAGCCCACATGCTGCTGGAGGGAGCTGCCCAAGGGAAGCGCTGCTGGGATCTGCCCCAACGAACGTGGAATAGCAGCTCAGGCCACACTGCCAGACTCACCCTTCAGGAGGAACTGGATCTGATCCACCCAATCTTCAGCCTCTGCTGGACTTGGGGCTGTGAACTGGAGAGGAATTCACTATTTACCATGCTGTTTCTTATACATACAAAGATGAAAAAGATTTGCAGCTAAAATAAGAGATTTAGTTTTTGGATCTGCCATTCTGTACCCTGTGGACTTTGGGAAAACCATTTCACTTCTTTATCTCCCTGTTCCAAACAGGGAAACATAAGCGGAACAAAGCTAGACTATCCCAGAGGAAGGCTGTCAAGCCTAATTCATTAAAAGAATTCAGATGAAAACCACAATCCCTGCTGAATATACTATACTGACTCTGAACAAAGGCTCTAGATCCAAAATCTCCCTGAAGGTCTGGAAGAGGTCTGGAAGGCTCTCATATACACTTTGTGGATTGGGCCAGGTTTTTCATTATACCAGTTTGTAGGATCCCTGATGGATGCTCAACAAACTGAAGGCTTAAATTTAACACGGCTCTAAACTGCTTATTTAAAAATGGGCTTTCCAAACCAAGGGAAGGTCCATGTTGAGGGACCAGACGAGAAGAAGCATCAACACCTTCTGCAGTGCTTCTTGGTTTGCTTTACCAGGGACCAAGGTCTGGAGATGCCCAGCCTCCCTGACCCTTCAGGTCCAGCCTGTGTCCTGGACCTGGGAGCACGTGCTCCTGTGCCTTGTGGCCAACCAGCACAAAGGCTCCGCTTCTTTTCCCGGTTCCTACCTCATAGGTACGTTTGCCAGGGCAGATTAATTCAAAACAGCATCTTCTGCGAGAGTCTTTGCGGAGATGGAAAGCCAGCTGGGCGCTATACTGCTCGATGGAGAAGGTGCCTTTAGGTTGCTTGCCTGGAAGAAGAGAAATGCCATTGTTCTGGAGTCTGTAACTTTTTATCAAACCTGCAGCACTACCGGGTGCGGAAGATGTTTGTTGCCCACACAGGGAGGCCAAACCACACCATGTTTCAAAGGGAGATGCCAAAAAAAGATGCTCAATCTAAGCATCTCCTCTCCCCCCAGGAAACCCAAAGAGAACCTCACAGAGTCTTCATAAAGACACAGTAAAGAGGATGTCACTGTAAGCCTCAAGAGATTGTGAACAGCCGCTGAAAGGTTGCCAGGGTCACAAGGTTGCTCGAGATGAGCTGCTCATAATGAAGCAGAGACCACTGCGTACTTGGGGAAATATGATACCAACAATTCTTCCACTGGTAAGGAATTAGCAAGCTGGCATACAGAAAGAAATACTTAGCAGGGCCTTTGAGAATTGGCCTATGGATCCTGTAGATGCGCACTCACGGCCCCTGTCAGCCAGGGTGGAGAGAGGGAACTTCACTGCTGTCATTTGAGGTACTTTTATTTACCCCAGCTGGATACCCAGCTCATTATTTCCTTATCAATCTTCTTGACTAAGTGTGGGAGTATGACTCAGTGACTCAGGCTGATGCTCTTAACCTTTTTTTTTTTTTTTTTTGCTGATCCTCAGAAACTTCCAGAGACAAAAGCAAGCCCTATAAAATGATTACAGACCACCAGTAACAGGTTTGCTTTATTCTGTTACCTTCTGGAGACCATTTGGTAACTGACAACTGCCTGTCTCCCACAGAAACAACAGAATATCAACTCTTGCTTTCAATGCCTGCCTCTGCTAACGTCTTGCTCAAAATCTCCAAGCAACTCCTACCCCTGCATGCACCTCAGCCACGCTGGCTGACAGGAAGCTTTTTTGCAAGCCTTCACAAAAGTACTCAAGATCCTCAAAAGATGTGGAAGAAGGAGAAAGACCCAGCTTCGTCCCCAGGAGCCACTGGAGTTTGATTCTGGCCTAGCTGCAGAGTGGTCATTGAAACCCAAGGATGTACCCGTGTGTTCTGTAAGCCGTTAACCTGCTGCGTTTCTGGATGGGTGGAAAAGAGTAAGGAAGGCCATATATTTAATCGTGCCAAACTCTGTTGGAGATATTAGCTGTCTGTTTATATGCACCTGATGGAGCATGACTGCAAAGTATTTATACACACTGACACGTGGATTATATACAGTCACTCAGGGGGTTGAAGCCCAGCTGACGGCTAATCGAAAACTTGATGCGTCATTGTATTTACATGCAGCTCTGTTCCTGTCTTTCCCTTCTCTTGTTCTCTACCTATAAAGATGTTGAGGGTTAAAAAGCTGAGATACACCTTTCTACAAGAACCTACATGTTATCCCTTGATAGGGAGTTACAGCCTTCCTCTTATTTATATGTCTAAGAAAAGAAACTGGGGGTTCAGCAGGAGCAAGATGAGATGACATCCAGATCCCTTAAGTGCTTTTGGAAATTGCAGCCAACATCTCTGCTTCACTTGAAATGAGTACTAAAGGTATGTTTGCTCATTTTTACACTAATTACCTAATAATTTTCCTTTGTGACACACTGTCCCAGGGGGCTCCTAGGGACCAGGTGCCTGTAAGGCTGCCCTCTCCCAAAGCAGGGCACTTCCAGGGAGCATCGCGCGTTGTCCTGGTAAGAAATGACTGAATTCAAATTACTTCAGTCAAATTCATACCTTAAAACCACAGCAGCTGCAGGTAAAGAAACAGCCCACTGCCTGTGCTTTTCTTTTGTCAGGTACTAGCCTGCCCTTGGGCAAGGGCTCTCCCTTTTTCCCAGCCCTGTCCACAGTTTGGAGACCGGGGTAGATGTCTCATCACTTACTTTTCTCGTTGGCATAGTAGTAAAAGGTCCTTTTGCTGAGGACACACCACCGCTTCTGCCACTCTGACCCAAAAAAGCTATGGTCTAGAAAGAAAAAGACAACAAAGGAATAAAAAACATGAAGTCCTGCTCTTTTGTTGAATGCTTCTCTAGATGAACCTATCATCGGTTAAAGATTTTTTTACTCCCAACAAAATCTTGCAGATTTCCAGCACTAAATTTAGGCAAGCAAACTTAGATACAAAACCTCAATCAAGTAAAGGAGATCAAGCCAGTCCTAGTGGGCTGGAGAAAACACAGCTTTGGGTGAAACCTCTCTAATTGAGGCTTAAGCAACTGTCTTTTATGTTGTAATTGAAGCAAGCTACAATGTGCAAAGGAACAGTTACGCAGCTCAGCTGGTGATCATGAGGAAAAAAGGGTTGTTCTTACCTCATACCACCTGTCATACAGTAAATAAATCAAGATAAAATCTGACTGATGAGCAAATAATTTGTAGCTTTCACAAGAGTCAGTAAAATCAAGATAAAGCTGAGGCTGACTCACAATCCTTATCTCAACTTGCTAATGTGTGTGATGCTACGAACTACCTTGTCTTCACCAGGATTTTATCCTCATTAGGTACTGCTTGTTGGAAGGGCACATCTTGCCTTAGAGGACTAGGCTGCTGCTTAATGCAATTTCTGGGTTTTAATCTTTGTGGAGTTTGATCTACAAAAGAGAATAAATAAAGGCTGTGCTCTCCTTTTATGTATGATGCCTAAGAAAAGCCTGAAAGGTACTGCCTGTGTCTGCTGACAAATCTGCACAAAAAGATATATTTTCCTGTTTGTCCTTCATCTACAATTTTACATTCTTAGTAACTTTGAGCTGCCCTGAATTGCTGGTGGAGTCCCTGGAGCACGCAGGCAGGATGGAGGGTGCCCTGGGTGCTCCGCTGTGGTGGAGAGCCCCACAGCCAGCTTCTGGTCTAGGCGCCAAACCCAGGGGGTGAAGATGGGGGGGGAGTTTTGTTTCTAAGAGCCAGGTGCTTAAATCTCCCAGTCTGTCAAAGGGATGAGAGCTGCTAAACCACAGCAGCAGCTTTCTGAATCCCACTGTGAGAACCACCAAACACCTAAATAACTTTTACCTCCCCTTCCAGCTGACCACCTCTTTTATTAGCAGTGACTTGGGTGTACTATGCTTCTCAGGGTGGTCACGAACCATAACAGCTCCTCCACCAAAAGCCTTCCTCCACCATCTCACTCACCATTTTCCTTTATGTCAGACAGAATAAAAACACAGCCCAAAGTGAGCCCTCCAGACTTGATGTACTTGTCAGGCCTTACCTCTGGACCTCTTCTCCAGGTATCCTTGCTTCAGAATGTTCCCTGTGTCTTGAACAGGCCTCGGTGTGATTTCCTCCAGTCCTGTAGGAACCAAAGCAAAGCTCTGGGATTTCCAGTTCACACAACGCCTCTCCACCATGCAACCCATGTGCACATAAAATCCAAATGGAGAGGAACAGATCCCTCCGAAGACCTTTTTCCCAGCTGTGAAGCATCCTTGCAGAGAGATCACACCACCTATGTGAGTCCTGAGAATTGTGTACCCACCCATACAGTGGCATTTTGAGGGTGTGCTTGGACCCGTGCTGCAGCCCTCCCCCACGAGGGGACTCTGCATCGCGTGCTGGCTGCAGCTCGGCCCTGAAGGCAGCGCGGCCGGGAAGCCCCCGAGCCCCGAGACAATAAAAAATGACTAACGAAACACCTCTAATTATCTCCCCAGTGCCTGGCCTTGGCAGCCTTTTTAGTATGAATAACTTCCCAGAATCCCAGGTCACAAGAGTTTCTCTTGGTTTCTTAGTGCGTCACACTAACGTCCAGCTCTCGGCCCAATCCATCCCCTGTCAGCTCCCTCACTCACAGACTATTTTCATTTTTGTGTTTTATTGTTTGCAAACTCAGTGCTTGCTATAAATCCTCCACAAATGGCTCTCGGGGTGAACGGCAGACACAAAGACACACAAAGTTTGGTTTGGTGGAAAGGCTCCCCTATGTGCGTCTCCTTCTGCTGCTCTTTGCTGGCTGGAAACCTCCAGCGGCCGTGTCCCGGGCTGCGCACGGCTGCCCAAGGCGATGCACGCTCAAGGATGACCGGGGCCTCGCACAGTGCCTGGAGGACGTGGTCAGCCCCTTCCCGCAGGGATAAACCTCCCTTCTCTCCAGTTCGAGTCGGGTTGAGCTTACTCCTAACTGCTCCGGAGAAGTGCAGGGCAGCAGCTTCATGAGCATGAGAAAGGGGCAGTTGGTCACGTCCAGCACCGCGGCCCCCCAGGGAGCTGAGAGCAGAGGGGGAATCCTGACCTTCATACACCTGGTGCTGAGCTCTTGCTACTTCTCTTACAACAAAACCACACAAGGATGCTGAACGGGACCCAGAGTCTGTGTCAGGGTTCAGGCTGGGCTGCACTGGGGATCAGGGGATTTTCCCAGGGCAGGTAGCACAGAATTGTCCCCGCGTTGCTCCTGCACCCTCCTCAGGCACAGGTGGCCCCGGCACCGCCTGAGATGGGGCTGGTCGCTGCCTTGGCCTCTAGCAGCACTCGCCACGCTCCCGGATTCGGCAAAAGGCTCTGCGGCAGGAGGCCCACCGGCCCCACGGGGGCCTGCAGAGCAGCCGCCAGAAGGGGCCAAACGTTGCCCCTGCGGCCACCTCCTGGGGCGCCGGGCTGGCACCCCTCCCTCTGCCAGGGCGGGTGGAAGCACCTGTGCACCGAGGAAAATGAGCTCAGGCTTTTCTCTAGCTTCCGACTTGTAAAAAAGAGAATTCTCTTCTCAGACCCAAGCCCCAACCCCTTTTGTTAATGCAAATCTAAATGTCATTTTATGGGACATTTATAATTATGAAAATGGGACGGTGCTGCCGGATGCACAGGGGGACCCTGCGAGTATGAATATTACATTAATGTGCCCAATGCCAGCTCGCTGATCCTGCTGGCAGGAGCATAAAAATGCTTGAGTGAAACTTTTATTTAGACGTTAAGATTCCAGGCCCCAGCGGGGTGACAGAGGCAGCCCCGGTGAGATCCCATCAGCACGAGCGCTCGAATTGAATTACCCAGGGGGGAAGGCAGGAGCTGCGAGTGCTGCTTCGCTTATTTAATTTCATTTACTTCCAGTACATTACCAGCATGGGGCTTCCCTCTGCCCCCACTCCCCCAAGACAGCCGGCTGCAGAAATCGCCGCCGCGCTCGCTGCTGCTGCTGGAGCCAGGGCAGGGCCGTGGCCTCCCCCCCCAGCCCCACGTCCTGGCCCTGCTTCCTCTCCTCAGCCCAGGGGGAGGCCTGGGGGAGCTGCGGGGGCCTCCCGAACACCACAAGGAGAAACCAAAGTGGGGAAGCAGCACGGACGCGGCGGGAGCCAGCAGCAGCCTTGGCCGGCCCCGTGTTTTCTCTCTCCACCCGTCCTTTCTTGGATCCTGCCTGCAAGCAGGCCCGGGGCAGCTGCTGTGCCCACAGCTCCTGCTTTGCCCCACGTCGGCAGCCCCTTGTGCCGTGCGTTGGTGCCCTGGGGACCAGGACCTGCCTGGGCCCGGCACCTCCGCAGCATCGCCGCTGACACCGCCAGGAGCCCGCGTCTCTCCTGCCTTGCAGGAGGTGCGGTGCTTCAGCTTCCCCGCAGAAGATCAGGATGAGAGGAGACTCCTTAAATCCTAGGTGGTTACTCAGACAAGCAAACACAGTTAGGGAGGGCTTCAGAGGACTGATTAGATTGCACAAAGCTCTGGAAATGTGAAGTTTTACAGGACATGACACAAACACCGCAGCCTCCCCTGCACAGCCCTGCCAGGCAGAGCCGCACAGGTTAAACCTGGGCGGGCGGGGAGATGCAGCCCCAGCAGGGCCTGGGGTCCCCTGCCCGCCCCACGCCCCCAGCCTGCCCGCAGCGACAATCCAGATGGCTTTTGCTAGCAGCAAATGGCAATATTAACCTGCAAATACAGCCCCTGGGGTTTTAAGTGTCCTAATGGACACTTTAAAGTGTCCATGGTTTAAAGTGTCCTAATGGAAGCTCTCTGGCTTCTGAGGGCTCCTTTGCTCGGGTGCTTGCGGCAGGGGCCAGGCAGCCTCCGCCAGACGCCGCTGCCCAGGGCCACACAGCTTGCAGGTAAGCCGGAGCTCACCGCATCTTCTAGGGCTCTGGGCGATGGAAAAGCCAGCCCATCGCCTGGTCATCTGTTCCAACCACTAACGGCCATTCACCATTCATAAAAACAGAGGGAAAAGAAAAGGCCTTAAATTCATCTGAGAGCACCATCTGTGCCCTCCCAGGGAGATGGCCCCTCTCCAGTGGCTCCTGCCACTGCGCTGCAGGGCTGCGGCTGTGTTTCCATGGTCCCAAGGGTCCCTCCTGCCCCTGTGCTGGCCCCAGCCCCTCCTGTGCCCAGCAGAAGGCCGCTACTGGCACCGACCGCCTGCCGCAGCTGCGCCGTCTGAGCCCCCCGCTGTCACAGCCACCAGCACCTCAGACCGCTCGTGGCCTCTCCTTCACCCTCCTGCAGCCACTCCAGCCTGGCTCCCGAGGGCTCTGGAAGCTGCATCCCAGGGATCTTCCCCCAGATGAGCCTCCTGACCCGTGGGACATGTCGCTGCATCTGGAGCCTCCCATGGAGGGCAGGCTGGCAGCGCAGGGCGTAGCTCTGTGTCGTAAGCTCAGAGACCGCTTCCTGCAGAGGACACAGAACTGCAGCATTTCAGGAGTGGGAGAACAGTGGGGCCAGCAACCCATGCCCACAGGTGCAGGAGCAGACACCCACTCTCTCCTTTCCCTGCCTTCCTGCGCCTCAGCCTTTGCAGTGACTTGCACCGCCCAGAGGATGCTCTTGGCCTCGGAGGCTTCCCTCTGCCAGGCTGACGCGGGTGGACAAGAACGATTTCTGCCCAGGTCACCCAATGAGCCTCCGCCTTTACTGGCCAGACAGTATCTTTTGGGCAATTTCTAGGAGTTTGGCTGCTGAGCACCGTGCCTGTTCCACCCTGTCTTCGCCATGTCCTCAAGGACCTCTGGATTTCAGCCCCTTTGGTCTCTGAGTCACGCACACCAGCTGTACGAAATGTCACAGTAGCTGCAGCCAAACAAGCCCAGGGGCCGCACTGGAGCCCACGCTGTCACATTAACTGACTGTTCAAAGGGATGGAGCACAGAGGCACGACGGTTACAGCTAATTCCCGATCCAGCTTATTCACCAAGCTCAAATGTGCCAAGAGCAGATTCTGCTCCTGGGGACTTCACTGGGAACACCCAAGTACATTTCAAACCAGAGCACAATTGGCTGCGATTTCCCAGAGCCCTCCGTGGTGGCTGTGCTTTTTTTCCATTGAAGCTAATGAGAGTAAAAACAATCAGAACTAGACAAACAACCCTTCCCAGCCTCCTCAAAGCGAGCTGAGCTAGCTGAAAGGTTTTGCAAATCCCACCCGCCACCAAGGTCTGCCATGGCACACGGGTCCCTGATGCGGCTGCTCAGGCCAACAGCGCTCACGGCCACAGCTGAGCAGTGCTCCTGGGTTTGCCCAGACGATTTTGTACATGTGAACCTGAGGAGCTGTTTGTGAGCCGCGTTCCTTTCAGACTCTGACAGGAGAATAATCGTTCCCAAATTTAAATCGCCACCATCACCTTTTCCAAGATCAGGGAAGAGGTTTTGCATTCTCGCACCACGCGAGCCCCTAAGCCCTCTCCCTGTAACTTCGCTGTGTGAAGATCTGCCCCGTGGTCTGATTCCTGGGGGGAGGCTGGGAGGATGGGGAGGCTCAGCGCCTCGACTCCCTGCTCTGCTGATGGAGGCCGACAGAGCCGGCACCGGGTGAGATGTGCCAGCGCGCTCCCTGGCAGGTCCCTGGCACTCGGCGCTTCTTCAGCCAGGCAGAGCAGCGCGGGCAGCCCACAGACCCCCGCCCGACACCTGCACCCCGTAACACACGGCAGCGAGACAGCGAGCCGCCGGCCAGCAGCGCGGTCACCCTGCTCCCTGCCCTCCGCTTGGCTCACGGCGCGTCCCCTGGGCAGCCCCAGGACCTGGGGACCCTTCGGACACGCTTCCCTCTGCCCCTCGGGAACCTTTCAGCGCCTTGGGAACGGCTGGGGATCATTTATAAAGACGGGAATGGAATGAGCAACTACTTCAAAGGAAATGGGGAACTAAACAATTGTCACCATGGATCACATGAAATAGATCTTGTGCCAGACTAATTTTATTGCATTTTTTTGAGTGGGAAAATAAGAAAGTAGATGAAGAAAAGGCAAGGCATCGTAGAGAAGATTTATTTGGGTTTCAGCTTGACTTTTCAGTAGAGACTAGTAAGCAAAGTTCAGAGTGTAGGCATCCACTCCAGGATAACCACCTAGATTGAAAGCTAGTCAGCAAGCAGGAGGCAGTTAAAAATCAATGGCAACAAATCACTGGGAGGAAATTATCAGCTGAAATCTCCCCGTTCAGTTTCGGGAGCGGTGCTCCTCAGGCTCAGGAGTCCTGCGGTGCCACGAGGCACTGCAGCTGGCAGAGCAGCACAAAGAGCCCATCCCAGAACTTCAGCCAGACCCAGAGCTTCCTTCGGGACAGCGCCTGCGGGGAATTTCTGAATGCTCTCTTGTAGCAGCCAGCACAGACCAGTATTGAAGGCAGGAACCAAGATTAACTGGTCCCCAGCAACTGCGGAGGCCTTTGACAAGTGCTGACAGCCAGGAGTAACACAAAATCCATGGAAGTCACTCAAGAAAATGGCAATTCTCACCTGAGGTTGAGCGGTGCCTAATTAACTATGCTGCCCCTAAAGCTCTTGTTGGCCCACGTTTAATGACCAAACAGAAATAAATACGGGGTGTACAGATGGACCTTTGTTGGATGCCAAGTTAACGTTGGATTCATTGTTGTTTTTTCAGAGGAGTCCATGAATGTGGTTTTTATGATTGATAAGCAAACAAGAGAAGAGACGGTCAGTGGCAAACAGCTGACTGCAGATCAGGCTAGGATTTAGCCCGGGAGGGTGGAAAAAAGCCTCCAACTTTACTCGTGTTTTTTATTCTGTCTGGAAAAATTTACACAAGTTTGAAGTTAAACCAACTTCGCCAAGGGAAAAAAAAAAAAAAGGAATTCAAAGAGGAGGCAGAGCCTTTGGCCCAAAAGTTTCCTTCCAAATCACTAAGTCTATAATTGCAAAATAAAAAACACTAAATCTCAATATCTATTTGCACAGCTCATTAGCTAAGGGCTCACACTCAGCAAAGAGGGAGGGAAAAAACCCTTCAGCACCAAGTGCATTTGGGAAGTTGCTATGGAAACCAGCCCTTTGCAGGGCTTTGCAACAGCAACTTGCAAATCTGTGCTCAGATGGGTTTGTCTGTCCACCCGTCCACAGACTTCATCAGGACATAATTTTTTAAAGTCCTTGAAAAAAAAGCACAATGTATTAAGTATATAAATATATAATCTGTGCAACTCATTCCCCTGTTATTTCTCTCCCCCAAACATAACATTATGTCAGACATTCGACCTGCTGTGCTACCGGGACAACATGATTTACAATGTGAAAAGGGAAAACCTAAATCATCACGTAATGAAAACATTAAAGTTAATGCATCACAAGTGAGGAATTTATTACCATTAACTCCAATAAACAGTTATAAACCACCCGTCCTTTCCTGTCCACGCACAGGGACACGGGCACAGGGACTTCATTAAGCTCAACTTTCTTTTCTTCCTCACTAGACTGGTCATGTGTGCTCCAACCGGCCACCATTTATTGTTAACTGGACTGGCTCATTTTCCGGGGACTGGAGAAGGTTTGAAGGCCTCATCCATTTCGTTCCACGGGTGGCTCGGCGCAGACAGATGGAATAGGAAAGTTCACGAGACGTGCAGCTCGATGAGTTTATTTAAACGCCGCTGAAATATATGCTTGACAAAAGCTAACTCTCGCCCTGGCCCTGTACGTCGTTACTCAAAGGGGCTGATGGATAAGTAATAACATATGGGCACGCTGTGCGGTTACACCGGACACCAACTTACCTCAGGGTGCACTTGGCCAAATATTTGCTTCTCACTGATGTTACACCACCACCTTGGAAACCTAAGCCTGTCATCTGAGGCCTTATCGAGGACCCCCGCGCGGGAGCACCGCGGGGCTGGCTGCTCGTGGCGTGGGACTGTCTCTCCTGGTCCCCGTCCTCCTGCAGCGCATTTCAAGAGGGCTCCAGGGGCTTGGGGATGGGAGCCGTAGGGATGCAATAACACGCACCGCCGTCCGCTGACTGCCTCCCACCTCAATCCTGACATCTGTGCCAACATAAAAATACCGCTGGGTTCAACAGGAGCTGCAGATCTGATCCATTAACTGCACTCGTGGGTTTGTTACCCACGAGTTTTGTGGGGCTGCCGACAAGAGGACTCTACTGGAACAGAACCAAAACCTGCTCCCTCGCATGTCCCGCGGTGTGCCGGGCAGTGCCGGCAGCTCGAGCCTCGAGCCAGGACCCTGCTACAGGACGTGCTGGGTGAGGGGAAAGAAGCTCCCTTCGGATGCGTGGTGCCACGCATGTTGCCCCCCGATGCACATTCGGGGGGCTGTTAGAGATGGTTCTCCTCTCCCCTTCCCTGGGATGAGCTAAAATCAAAGCGGCGGAAGAGGGGGGAAAGGACGGCAATGCTGGGGGAGCCTCACAGCACAGGGAGACGCAGCCCTGCCGCTGCGTGCTCCAGCCCAATCCTTCTCCTCCCGGTCACTCCCCGAGCGAAGGCACCAATGGTTATCGATGCGGGGTGCAGCTAAGCAACATTTGCTCCTTCTGCCAGAAGGAACCGTTCTCCGGCTTCATTAAACACTCACTTGCGGAGCTAACAGGACTGAATACAGGCAAGGGATTTGCAGAGCACGTTGGAGGGGGCTGTTGGGTTTCCCCTTGTTCCCAATGGAAGGAAACTTCCCACCAAGAAGTTTCTCACTGGAGACATTTCACCTTCATCTGACCTTCATCGTGCCCAGAGGCCTGTTGTGTGGTAGGACGTCAGTCCAGCTGTGGTTCAGGTCCAACCCCAGAGACCCCTCTTTGCCCATGTCCCCAGCAAGTAAGTGCCAAACGAGCAGCCCAAACGGCCCAGTGCTCTGCCGAGGTGGTGCCAGGTTGTGGCAGCCCCAGGAGGCACCAAGCATGGCAGTTCTGGGCCCTCCCATGTCACCCGGGCCTGGGGTCCTCTCCATGCCTTCCATCCCAGAACTCCCCTGACAGCAACAACTGATGGGGATGAAGGGAACCAGAGAAGCAGCCAGAAACGGGAGTGCCAGAAAGGGACTCAAGCAGCCGGCACAGACCCTCAGTGCTCACTGCAGCACCTCGGGCTGTTTCGAGGTCTGCCTGTGGTTCGAAGCGATTTTGGCTCTCAGAGCCAGGCTGCATCCCGCTTCGTCCCTCCGCCGTACCTGCCTGCTGTGTTCGGCCGTCCTGCAACACGGCACCACGCGCGAGAAGCGCTCGACCCGAGCCCCTCGCAGCAGCCACAGATCAACGCAGGAGAATTCCCCAAAGGCAGATGTGATTTTAATTTACAGGGCCTCGGCAAGGCTGCACAAAGACCAGACACCTGTTGGCTAAAGCCCATCGTACAGCTTAGGCCTTTACTCCTATAAAAATTCTGAACCACATAATCGTCAGCCTTGACACAAATGATTCCTATAGATCACTGCGGAAAATCGAGAGGATTTAAGGAGAGAGGAGGGTTAGGAAAAAGTAAAACAAACGACATGCAATTTTTCAAGCGGAAACAATGGCAATATGAAGATATATAGGTGTCTGCCATTCTGTAGGAGGCAGGAGGCTGTGCTCTTTTACCTCTTACAGTGTCACTCTCATGACCTCTACCATTTGAAATGCTTTGATTCCACCTTGCCCAGGGGATCTCTGAGCGCCAGGGAAGAGATGAGGAATGCCCGCGCCTGACCTCACCTCCACATTGTCTAACGAGTGACGGCATAAATCAGTTTTTCCCCTCCGCAGACCCGAGTGTCAAGAACCCATGTGAGAAGGCTGGAAATATTAAATGATTTCCCTGAGGGTTTTCATTGTTACTTGGTTTCTCTCCTGTAACTGCAGAGCCGTGTTTCACATGAAGAACAACTTTCCCTTGAGACCTCCATTTGTGAAAGGCGCGGATGCAGGGCCGGGAAGGGAAGGGGCAGCCAGCACCCACCGGCAGGGCAGCGCAGCGGGGGCACGAGGGCAGCCTGCTATGTGCAGGTTGGCCACCACTGTGCCTCGTCCCAGCGGCAGCAACGTCCCTTGGTCACAGCTGGGCCCGCAGGTCGGTGCGGTGCTGCGGGTTCGGGCAGCAGCCAATGCAGGCCACGGCAAACCAAACCCCCCAACCCCCCAACCCCCCACCCCCCCAGCCCCCACCCAGCAGCAGCACGGTTTAAAGGCCCGGGGTCTAGGCTGGATACTGCTGCCTCTTGTGTGCGGGTCCCACGGTGGTCGGAAAGGCCGTGCAGGCGCCCCAGGCAGCCGCCCTTCCGTACGACAGAACTCTCATTTTGAAGAGGCGGCCCGATTCTCCCACTTCCCTTTCATCTAGGCCCAGGTCTATTTTTACCTTGCTTCCTACTTCTGAGTAATTGTTAGAAAAGTAAAATCAACAGGTCGTAAAATGATAAAAGCATGTTCTCTGGCAAATCCTCCCCTTGGGCTCACTTCCCTCGTTTTACACTGATAAAATGCCCCTGCCTTCCCTGGAGCCCTGTTGATTTACCTCACATACCTTCGATTACAAAAGAAATGTTGATTTTCTGATATCAACACAACATGAATCTAGACACACCCAGCCTAGCTCTGCTAGTAAAATAAATCAGGAGCAGAGCCAGGAACAGCTTATATACGAGTAATAGAGCTTCAACTACACCATACTGATATGGTAAGAGCAATCCAACCTCCTTAATGTAGATAGTTATATCCAAATAAAGGTGCTTTATGTCAGTGTAAATTATTCTCTTCCCATTTAGGGATGCCTTTCTACAGAATGAATGTGCTAGAGCAGCTGCCAATCTGGATACAGCTGCGTGGTTTGGGAGGAACAACCCCCCCCCGGCAAACCTCACTGAATGGCAGGCCGCGTGGCCGGATCCTTCTCCCCGATGGCCCTGGGCCCTGGCCCCCGGCTCACTGCTGCCCTGCTCCACTGCGGCCCCGTGCAGCAGCCGCGTCGCATCCTCCCCTGCTCCCCCCGGGACGGCTCAGAGCCCCCTGGGGGTGCCGGGAGCGTGGCCGAGGGAGCTGGGCTGGGGAGGCCGGAGGTGGCCACCAGACGCTGCCAGTGAGGGGAGAGACAAATGCCAGAGACGCCAAATGAATTTCAGATCGTACTTAACCTCAGGATTATTTCTGCACAAATCTGACTCGGCAAAGGCAATTTACACTGACAGGAGGCTTTGTACCACATGCGTTTTTCAGTCCTAAGTGCCTTACACAGGGTTTTAGTATCTTGTCTATCCACAGCCACAATTAACTTCATGTGTGGAAGAGGCGTGAGCCCAAAACAAGGGCCTGACGCAGGGCAGAAGCGCGGGGCGGAGGTGGCGTGGGCAGCTCTGTGCCCCCGCTGCGCCCAGGGCCAAGGGTCCTCTCCCCAGCACACGCTCGGGTTTGTGTTCAGGGCTTTTTGTGAGATGAAAACTCCGCAGAACTGACACAGCTTGAGCAGTTTCTGGGTGTGTTCCTGCCTCAGTCTGAGCGAGGCTTTCGGGGCCGGGCTGCATTCCCACCTATGTTAGCGGCGTAGCGTGGGCCTCATCCGAACAGACACAGACATCTCGGCTAACCCCCTCGGCTCTCTTTTGTAACCGAGGAGAGAAACAGGCACTTTCTCTCCACTGAGTACAAAGAGTGCCTGGGGTGCGAAGCCAGGGGCAGGTGATGTGAGTAATTCCTGCCCCAAGTCCCCCGCCTTCCCAGGACTTAACTCAACTTCACTGCTCCCTGTGCAGCTTCGCGAGGAGACAGCGCACAGCACGGGGAGTGTCTGGAGCTCATTAGAGGATCCTGCTTCGCGCTGGTCTGGGACAAAGATGTTTCCTTTTAAAGCATCGGGCTCCTGCAGTCGGGAGCCCAAGTGATGAAAGAAGCTTTCTGGGTGGCGTCGGTCCCAGCAGAGCAGCCAGCAGCGAGATGCAGGAACTGGAGCCCTGGGTGGGTTGAATTAACTCAGAGTGATTTAAATCGCCAATTTTAATGATGATTTAAATCATCAAGCAAGACATCTTGATTGAAATCATCCATTTTAATGTTGTTTTGCATTTGTACTTTTTTATTCACTTTCTTAAGGAAAGCTGGTAACCATTAAAACATGTTGATAAAGTTAGCTTTTATGGGAAATTTAACATTTCTTTTAGCTAACCAGCAGAACACACCATTTCTATGCAGAAATATTTCAGTCATTATGTAGCTTAACAAACATTTATTTGGGTACTTAAATTTTGTATTATGTTACATAATGGTGAAAGATGCAGTTTTTAGGAAGCAATTATTAACTTTTATTCACAGCTAATGTCAAACAGTATATGCTTGGAGAGTGAAATTGAAATAAAAATGTACAAAAGCAATGTTTTGAATTTTATTGGTAAAATAAATTTACTTTTAACTTGATGGATATATAAGAAAAAATATTTAAACCCTTTTCAATTTAAAACTGATTTTTTTAACAAAGGAAGTATTATCAGTACCAATGGGATGGAGATAAGGGCCCCGGGTTATCACATCCTTCCAGTTGGCAGTTCTTAGCCTCTCAAAGCTCATCTTCCTCTTTTAAATTTTGAACAAAAACAGGGGCTGCCTTTTGCAGCTTTCCAATTTTTGGCTCTGTAGGAAAATGTGAAACGAACTGCTGGAATATATCAAATTAAGGAAAATATCCTCACCACGCCACTGTGTTAAATCTGGCTTAGAAATTCTAGGACTACTGGGACTCTCCTGGGTCCAATGGCTTCTTTAAAACTCTGGCAGGCAATAAGGTTTTTTTTTTTTTTTTTTTTTGAGCCTTAACAAGTCTTTTGGAGTGGGTGCATCTCAGGAGAACTCCGTGCCCAGGGTGCCTGCTCGGCCAGGCGGTGGGGTGGGACGAGGGGATGATGGCCGGGCCAGGACCTGCGGCAGGGACCGGGTGGGCTCCCTGGGGAGGCAGCCGCAGCGAGGGCCCCTTGGCCCTGCTCGTGCTGGAGCAAGCCCCGTCACAGCTGCTAGGGGAGGGGGAGACCCCGAAACCCAGCGGGGGCGGAGGGGGAGGCGCCGCCTTCCTTTGCCCTCCCCAGACTGTGGGCGCGCAACCCTGTGGGCCTCAGCACCAAGACGGGGCTCATCGCAGCGAGCGTAACCCAGGATTTCACACCTCATTTTTCTCAGTCCGGGTAACCAACACCGTTTTCACCGCAACTTCCATGTCCCGAGCAGTCTGCTTTAGCTTCCCTTTGCAATTCTCCCTCCCCAGCTCTTTCTGGGGCCTGGCGCCCCGAGGCGAGGCTGACACAAGCAGACCTGGTGCCTCCGAGTCCTCCCAGGCACCCTCGTCCCTCTCCCTGCTCGTGGCTGAGCTGGGCACGGAGCCACGGAGGGCAGGGAGAGGAGGAAGCGTCCCCACGAGCTGCGGCTCGCTGTGGGGAAGATGAGTGCTGTGCCTGCAACGTGGGAGGAGGCTCTGGTGCTGGATGATACGGGGCAATTAGATTAAAGTATCTTCCATTAGTGGAGAGTGAGAGTTTGCTAAGTGTGGTATCTGTTAGCTCAGAGTCATAACAAACCCCCAGATAAATGAAGTGCCAGTTACCTCCTTCAGGAAAAAAAAAAAAAAAAAAAAAAAAAAAAAAAAACAGGAAAAAAGAGCAAGCTGCTTCCTTTTGGAAAGACTCTGGGTTCCCAAGTCCCCTGCCTAAAAAACAGCTGGAATTCAAGGATCAGCAAACCATTCCTGCGAACCCATTTCTAGAAAACCTGAGTATTTAATAAAATAAGGATGTGTGTTAAAGGAAGGCATCTGGGAAATGATAGTCAGGACAAGCTTTTAGGGAGCACGGAGGTGTAACCAGAGCACATCGCACACAGGGCGCCTGCTGTTGACAGGAGCCGGGCATCCCGTGCACACCTGGAACAGGGGCACAGCCACCTGCATGGCCTCGGCCCCACGCCAAAGGGAGCTGGACCTGGCAGAGTCCGGACAACTTTCCGAATGACATGAGGGAAATCACAGGAAAGAGATTGCTGTCCCATGCAAAATTCATTAGACCACGCTGCCTCTCATCTTTCAACTAATTTGACTGAAATTTATAAGCCGCCGTGCCCACACTGGCCCAGCTCAGCAGGCGTGAGTCGTTCGGCTGCCACGGTGCGCCCAGCTCCCCCCACGCGCCCCCCGAGCCACTGCATTAGCAGCTGTGCAGGGAGCTGGGAACAGACGGAGGGCTCCGTGCAGAGTCGGTTACGTGCTCTCCTGAAAGCTCAGCTGCCCCCGGCCCACGGGGCAGAGCCGAGCGCCGCGGCACCAGCCTGCGCGGTGCCTGAAACGCGAGGCTCCTCGCTGCCCTGAGCATCCGGGCGGGAAGCGGAGATGAAACTTGGCCACTGCTTTTCCTTGTTCCAGATAAGAAAATCATTTGTCACTGTGGGGCGGGGTGGGTGTCGGGGGTGGGCTTTTATCGGGAAAGTGTCAGTCTGTCCACACGACCTGGAGAACAAATGTGTGTTTTATCACCCGCCGAACAAAACCCGCCGAACACCTGCAGCAGGCGTGTGCCCCGGCCGCTCTCGCCCCACCGCCATGGAGGGAGAAAGTCACAGTGATGGATTTGCCCATCTTAATTAATGTAAACAAACAAAAGAGGAACATCAAATAATGCCCTTGACAGCCTGAAAACGGAGCCAGGAGTGCAGAGCGCGCTTTATAAAAGAAGGCCTTTTGATGTGCAGGCCACAGGATCAAGGTTTGTAAATAGCAGCAGCCCTGTATCGTGGCTTATCCAAATATTTTCATTTCCCATCACAAGCTGAGAGCCAGGGGTTGATGGTTTTGTACTCTTCAACTTTCAGCTTTCACCCTGCAGCCCCAGAGCGAGTGCGCGGAGGAGGGCGGTGGGGGGTCACCCGTGCCCCCACTCTCCCATCGGGAGGGCCAAAGCTACCGCGCGCTGCCCCGTGCCCCTGCGGGAAGAGCCCACGGCTGACACGGGGCACCTGGGGCACGGTGCGGCACCAGCAGTGCTGCTCTGCCCAGCCCGTCCCCCCCCCTTCTGCCAGACACGAGCACAGGGAAGGATCTGAGGGTTCACGAGCTAAGCATGAATCAGCGGTGTCACGCAGGAGGGTGAGGCATCACCCAGCGATGTATAAACAGGATTAGCATTACTGCGACGTGAAGAAATCCTCCCGTCTGCTCAGCACCAGGCAGGACCCTGGGCCCCGGTGGGGCTCCTCCTGCCCGGCCACGGTTCCTGCTCGTCCCGGGGGGGAAGGAGGCAGCGGCAGCCCCGGGGCTGCTGCAGGGTCTCAGCTGGGGGGTGGGTGCTCCAGGGGCACCCTGCGGGGTCCGACGGAAAGGGGAAGCCCTCGTTTAACACTGAGCACAACGGCACTAGAAGCAGGAAGAGAGAAAAAAGCCTTACGCCATAAATATCCAGTGAATTCCCATCTTGACACCGGGGTTACAATTCGGGTCTTTAAAAACACATACGACGGACATCAACCGCTTCCATCAGCTTCCCCGGCATATTTACGGTCTCCGGGAAGGGCTCCCAGACACGGCCCCGGCTTTGACTTACAAAGGGCCTGGCAGAGGTCAGCCCCGGCAGGACAAGGCCGCGGTGCCCGGGGGCTGGGCCGGGCAGGGCCGCGCAGGGCCGGGCCGTGTCGTTCCGGGGCTCCGCCACAAGGCAGCAGCAGAGGCCCAGGATTGGGAGCGGAGGAGCCGCGGCCCGGCCCCGGGCGCTGCCGCCGCCCCCCCAGCCCCCGTGGCCCGGAGCCCCCCGCCGCCGGCCCTGCCCGACCGCGTCCCGCGGGGCAGCGACCCCGGGGCCATCGCCCCGGCGCTCGGCGGCCGGCGGAGGACGGGGCCGGGGAGGGAGCGCGGCGGGGGGCGCCCGGAGCCAGGCCGCGGACCGCGGGGGGCTCCCCCCGGCCGGCTCGGCCCCGGCCCCGCTGGCTCCGCCGACCCCCCGCTGCCCGCCTCGCCGCCTCCCTGCGCCGGCTCTTCCCGAAGCGCTGAACGCGGCCCTGCTCGGCCGCAGTTATTTATCCAAAGGTGGGAGACGAGAGGAACACGCCGTGATTAAAAAAATTATTGGTAAAAGGAGATAAAACAAGATATTGATCGTGCTGGCTGCATCCCGCCACTGGAGATAGAAGGAAGTGACAGGGCTGTATAAAGAATGCCGGGTCCAAAAAAGAAGTTGCTTCATATTACATTTCGGATACCCTCCAGGTGATAAATCCAGGATGCTACAGATCAGAAGTTTATTATAAAAAGCACCAAATGTGGTTAATCAGATGTGTCCTTGGCTACAAACCCAGGCTGGCTTGGGAGCTCGGGACCCACGGGTGACATTCGGACCTTAACCTGTCCTCCCGCACCCCACTGGGTAAAGGGTTCAGTTAGGGATTTGGCACTGACTGAATGTAACCTGCTCTATGAAAAAGGGGAGGAAAAGGCAAATTCCGAACCCCTTTCATTCTAAACCATAGAATTTCTGCCCGGCAGAGGGGGAGCTGAGGAGTACCAGGGCTGGGCTCTGCAGTCACAATTCCCAGCATAGAGACAAGGCTGAAATGTTTAGGCAAAGGTGAGAGAGACACTGAGACCCTTGAAACGTCTCTCATCAAATCAAAACACTGAGCTTAATGGCTCTAGCTACCTTGGAGACCAATAAAAGCCCCAAAACCGGTTATGAGACTGTGATCTGAGGTTAGAGGAAACCTGGCAGAGTGCTGACTGATTGGAGAGTTATTGGAAATAAATAAAAAGGTTGCATTAAACCTAACGGAAGGTCACAGCGCGAGCGTATCTCATGGAAGGTGACTGCCCTCATTACCCATACCGGGGTACCCCCCTGCACCTTGGGGATGGTTCTGGTGGTTTCAAGTCTCTTTGTGGAAGGGAGATTTATATAAAACTGATTATTGTTATTTTTGCAGTGGAGGAACAGCACATTCATCAGGCCACTCCGCCTCCCCCCACTTTCGGTTACTTCACTGGAGGCACCTGCATCCAGCCCCCCTTTCCAGCCCCGAACGTGCTCGGGGATTAAAACCAAAATACAAACGGCAGATGACAGCCACCAGGGGGGAAAGCAGGGCCGTTCAGTGCGTACCCTTTTGCCACCTGGCCTCTCTGTGCAGGATCGCCCCCTCTTCTTGACCCTCTTCTCATGTGGGGGGCACAGGAGGCTTCAGCACAGGCACTTCAACTGACCCTAAAATGCACAAGGACTGAGGCTATATCCTCCTGAAACATGTCTGAGGTAAGATGCAAAGGGCTTATCTCCACAGGAGATACCTTATCTCTTCTGATGTGAGCACTCACCTTTTAAGAGTCCTTTGAAAATCCTATCTTTCTAAACCAAAGAAGAAAGCCATGCCGGGGCAGACAACTGAGGCACTAAAACAAATTGAACCTCCAAAAATGTGAGCACGGAGCAAAGAGGGCTCACGTAACTTCACATACCACCCACCACCACCACCACCCCCGTCTCTCCCTGGACATCCCTGTAAATTTACAGCTTTTCTTAACACCTTTGCACAAAATGTACCAATAATGTACATATTGAAAATAATATTCCAGCCAACGGAGTCAAAGTGGAAGCTCCTGACAGCACAGCTCTGAACAAGCAGGGGCAGCAGAAAGCTTGATAATTTGCCCCAGAATCTATAAATCTGAAAACTACAAGATATATTAACTCTGTAACCTCAGTCCTCCTATCCCCAAGAGAGCTGCCCCCCGGGAACGAAGCATCTTTTCATCTTCACAGCACAGACACGCGCTGGGATGGGTTCTGTGCTGCTGCAAACTTCCTCCTCCAGGAAGGGAGATAGCTCGTGTTCCTGTCTCAGAAGACCCTCTTGGCACTGAGGGAAGGGAAAGGAACATCATGAAGAATTTGTAACCGTGCATGTAGAGATGACATTTATAGGGCTCTCAAATTGGAAACTGTACATTTTATTGCACTCTCTGTCAAAAAATGCAGTTCCATCAGAGGCTGGAACGACAAGGGAAACAACCAATCAATATCTGGGCCTCTAATATCTGGACTGAAAAAAATCATTATCCTGTTACTTTTATTACGGCGTTATGCTTGAAATATGATAGTTTAAGGTTGTTTCCATTACCTAGCCAATTTTTAAGGGGTGTCTCCCTCCCCCCCCTGCCTCTGGCTCAACTCCCTTTGGGCTGAAAATCAGAACAAGTCTCCTGAGAGGGGGATACGTAGCCCAGCTCCCCCCCAGCCTCTCAGTGGGGCATTGGGAGCCCCACAGCCCACCCGGGATCTCAGCCACCTGTGAGACACCATGAGGGCAGAGGGAGCCCAGATCCAGGTAGATCTGTGCCCTGCTGCTGAAATGCTGAACCAGATCATTTGGCTCTTGCCTCGCCAAAGCTGTCATGCAAGCTCTTAGCCCTGCGACCTGCCCTGGCTGCAGGACCAGAGGAAAGACCACCTCAGTCCCCCCCCGTGGCCCTCACCCCAAGGAGTTAACCTGCACATACACCCGCGATGCTGATAGGGATGCAGCTGGGCAAACTCGCTCTCTCCAAGCACAGAAGCTCACAAGCAGCTCACAGGAGTCTTAAACCTGCATTATTTTTTTCTTTGGTGGTAGTTTGGAGAGAGACAGGGTTGTGCTTCAGTTCTGGGTTTGTGTTTGTAAGATTATTGATGAAGTTTTGCATTACCCAGGCTAAAAGCTCTGGGCTGCTTCTCTCTTCCAGACTGTCTCGCTTCAGTCCCACAGAGCACTAAGTGGGCCCTTAATGAACAAGAGAAAGGTTATCAGGGCCCGCATGAGGCTCAACGTCTGCTCCAGTGAAAATCAGGAGACGCCACAGATAAGAGTTCAAAGCGATGCGAGCGAGGCGCAGACGGCCGGTGCTGGCCGCCGCTCAGGCCACAGCGTGCCCGGGGAGCCAGTTCCCAGCCCCGAGCAGGCACCGCGGGCAGCAGCCTCCCTCCTCCAGCCCAGGCTCCGAGCTGCGGGCTGCAGCCCAGGGCAGGACAGGGAGACGCAGGTGAGGAGGTCCCAGGGCTCTGCTCCGCCAGCCGGGAACACCTCAGAGCCCCACCACACTGCCGACAGAGGATGCTGGTGCCCAGCACCTCCCAGGACAGAGACAAAGGCTCTTCCAGCTAAGGAGTGCTGCAGTTTATAAAATATTCATGCAATTGCCATCGCGCGCAGCGAGGCTGGCCACCGGACTGCCAGATCACCAGGGACGTGACACCGGGAGCAGCTCTATCTACTAGGGCTGGTGATGGAGGGACACGGATTTCTCCAGAGTTGGTTGCAGGAGGCTCTGTGATGCATGTGGGCAGTACCTGCACCATTTAGTGACTGAGGCCAGGGAATGGAGCTTGCAAGAGCACGTGCACCAGGTAAAAACTCAATTGAATGGGCAAAATAGGCACTGGAGGCTGGCTGCTACAGGATGGCCCTGGAGAACATAGCTAGAACAAAACCCATGTATGTATAATGGAGTTCAACAGAAAACAAGGTCAAAAGCTCATAGCATGGAATCAAAAATGCCGATGAGCATCTCTGACTCCTCCAGAACAGGCAGTTTCCCCTTTCCTCCAAACTGTGCTGTGGGACTCATCTGTCAGACGGACGTTTAAGGGGCCCTGCCTGGCTCTCTGCATTGCTGTCAGGGACACAGCAGCACTGCCTTTGTGACAAGGCAGCTAACTGCCCCAGGAGGCAAATCCTGGGAGAGGTTGCACACCGCTGGGGGACTGTGGGCACGCGGCTCCCCACGGGACCTGGATCAGCAGCGGTGAGGGTGCTGCGGGCAGACGCAGGGCACGGAGTGCGCTCACGAGCTTCCCCATCCACCGGCACCGGGCCCGCCCACCACCACAGGGCCCCGACGAGCGAGGAACAGACACCTAGCGATTACCGAACGCTGCAAGGAGTAATTACTGCTAAGCAGGGAGGAGGGGAAAGGTTCCCAGAAAACATCTTGTGCTTTACCCTGGGCTGCAATAACCACCGAGGGTAGTTGATACACACTCACTCCTTGCCTCTTTGAGGCAGCCGGGCCACGTGGATCCCCGAGGCAGCCACGCCGTGGCTGTGCCGTCCCCCCAGCTGCCACCACTCCCCATGACCAGCTCACAGCTATCTGTCCCTCCCTGCTCAGTCTTTCTGAGAAACTATCACGGCATGTAGGTTCCTCAGCGCCACGTTTTACACCCCGGAGTCATTTCAGCAGGACACCCGGGAAGGTGCTAACCTTTAAAGGATTTGTGGTTGAAGAGCAGAGAGAGTTGGGAGAGACAGGGCAAGGAGCGAACGTGAAGAAAAGACAGATCAATCCCAACGATTCATCATGCCACGAGCTGTCCAAATAATCAAAGGCATCAGCCAGGTTGATGTATAGCTGATGTCACCGAGAGAGACCCTTAACAAGGCAGCCGGTACAACAGCTGCTGGTCAGGGAGTGTCTTAGCACACGCCGGGCTGGGGCAGGGGAACACAGCCCATCCATCACTGACCCACCTTAATGGCCAACCTTATTAGTAACCATTCGCGGGGCTGTCAGCCCGCGGCAGCACGGGAACCGCCCTCGCGCTCCCCAAAACTGGCTGCCCCCCAAGCAGGAGAGGGTGCTGGGAGCTCGGGCTCGGCCCCACACCAGGGTGGACACCGATGGGGAACCGTGGGGCAGCTGCTGGCCGGCGGGAATGGCTCCAGCACAACCACAAACCTCAGTCACGTCTGTAGGGCCCCGTCTGCGGTGGCGGCACGGTGCCGTGCTGGGCGTCAGCTCTGGACGTAAGAGCCACGCGTCTCCGAGGCATCTCCGTCCTTCTGCACATCCAACATCGACCAGCACGGCGGGGCAAGACCCAGCCGCTCTCCCAGCCCTCTCCCGCCCTGACAGCGGGGGCTCCCAGCCGATCCTGAAACCAAGGGTCTTCTCTGCCCGTGCCTCCCTGCTCCTGGCTCCAGCTCACCGTCTGCCTGAGCAGCGCCCGCGGCTCTCGCTTTGGTTTTTTGTGCCGTGGGTGAGTTCCAGCAGAGGCGGCGGCTAAAGACACTTCGAGCCGCCAAATGGGCTTCCCCCAAGCTCTGCCCTCCCGTCAGGCCCACTTCAGGGGCCCATGCACAAGGCTACGCAGTGACATTCACCTGCTGGAGACCCCAGGTTCTGCTACAAACGCTATGCTGAGCTCCCAGCAGAGCTCGGGACATGAACCACACAAGCCCAGTGACCGCTGGGCATCACCCAGCTGGGACGTGGTCCCCTCCCTGGCAGCCGGGGAGCCTCTGCTTTTTTTCTTCCTCCATTTTCATTTTGCTGAGGAGCTTCTGCCACTGACCACCACCCGCAGGGTCGGCAGGCCCTCCGGGGCTCAGGCAGCGGTGCTGGGGGGTGATGCGGGTGGGAGCAGACCCATGCGGCACGCACCAGCCCATGGAAAGGCACCGGCTCTGCCCCAGTCAGAAATCCCATGCTCAAACGAAGCCGATTTACCAGCAGATGGCACTGCCCCCCCCATGACTTCAGCGTGCGGGGGGAAAGGCACCTGAACACACACAAATCTCACACTGGAGAGAGAGCCCCCGGCGTGTACATGCACTCTCCTGTGCTTCCACGTGTGTGCATGTCGTGGGATCCACCGCATATAAAACTCGTGCAGAACTGCCTTATTTTTCCTCATCTGAGGCAGCAAGAGGCGCTAGTGCCTGAGTACAGCAACGCAGGCGACAAACGTGGAGCTCCAGCACCTTAAGCCTCCTGCCCCGCCGGGACACAGCTCCTGCTGCTGCTCCCCCCGTGTCCGTAGGGAGGCTCAGCGCCACGGCCAGGCAGGCACAAGCTCAGCTGTCCTAAAACTCCCTCTTCCTGCCAGGCCCCAAGTCAGGCTCCCATTGGATTAACTGGAGTCCAGTTGATTGCTGCAGTTTCAATAGCTTGTTCAGCCATCGATTGCCGTCATGTCACTGGGAGAAAAGGATTAATAATCGGGTGCTCAGGTTGGCTCAATACTGCTGATAGTGCCTGACAAAATACCGTTAGGAGCACTCCCACCGGAACACTATCTATGTACAAAAGCTGCAGAAAACATCATTCAGGGTTTCACGGAATAATGATTAACTCCAGATCTTCAGCCTAGAAAATCCAACAAATAGTTTCTATTATTTCCAGATAAATTCTCTCTCTTCTTCAGTTCATTGCTGTTGTGCACACAAACCTTTTCACAGAAACCCATGAGGGGAGATGCATCTTTTCCTGTCTCGCCCCCTCCCTCTTCCCCACAACCCCTGGCTTCCATTCCAACCTCCCGCCTCTGCGAGCCAGTGCCGAGCATGGATCCGGTCACCTCCCTCCAAATAAAAGGAGGAAGGGATTGGGGCAGTAAATCCCATCCTGGAGCACATCAGCCCGGCAGTAAATCGGAATCCTCTCCGTGCCCTCTTTATTATCACATTCACAGCATGAAGTTATGAGCTTCTTCACAGCTCCTGCTATAAAAATGTGATGGATGGCAGGGGAACCTCAGGGAGTTAATCTATTCTCCCATTAAATTTTACTTTAATTGGTCTTTGAGTCAATCAGAAACTCACTAGACAGTGAATTAAGAAAAGAAAAAGGGAAAAAAAAAGAATGAAACAGGGTGGGGGGAGTAAAAGGAGGTGGCTTTTTGTATTACTATATTATAATGCTGGATTAGCCTTCTGTAGAAAGGCAAGAGGCTGACAGGCCGTGCAGAGAGCTTTCTGCGCGGCTTAAGGTATCGCTACAGAGGGAGAGGGAGCGTCAAGTAATGCAAAAACATCCTCAGAAAACACAGGGGCATCAATGAAATCTGGTCATCAGCAGCAATAAAGCAGCAGTGAGCCAGCCCCGCGCTGGTGACAGGGATGTGAAAGGGAGGATGGAAACAGCATCACTAAATAACCAACATCAATAACATTAGCATGGAGATTGGGGAACAGGGCAGCGTTAGCGATTTCTGGCAATCAGCAAGGTTGTACGGGCTTCGAAGCCAGGCCTGACGGCCGGCTGCACCCGGAGCCGCGGTGTGGAGGTGCCAGGAGCGCCCACATCCCCAGGTCTCGCTGGGACACTCGGGAGGAAAGTGCAGCTGCTGTGCGTGGATCGGGAAGGCAGGTTTGGTGATTGTGTTGCTTGTGCAGTATTAAAACCTTTAACAGGCTCCAGAGAAAGGTATTCAGGCTCCATTAACAGTCTCCCAGGATTTCCCGTCTTATTAGAAGAATAAGAAGTGTATCAGCATGCATATCAAATATCATAACAAAAATAAAAACGGCAGCAGCAAGAATGAAAACAGAGCAAAATGGAAGGCAAAACAAGGCTGCCTCCGCTCAGCACTGTGCCGGGGCTGACGTCTGAAGTTTATGCCCTGGAATATATGATAATAAGGTTTTATGGGAGTGAGCCCTAGGGACAGGCATTGTCTCTGTAAACAACAGACTTCAGGGAAAAGCTGAGGTTTGAGTAATGTGTTCAACCTTCACTTATGGTAATAAATATACGCATATATACATACGTGTGTATCTGTATGCGCACACACACGTATATACACACACAGGGCATCGCGTGCTGGAGATGGGCACCCTGCTCTGCCTGCATGCCAGAGTTTGCACGGGAGTCAGATGCTTCAGCCCATGTGAGCCCAGTGGAGCTGAGAGGGGTACAGCACCCCCACACCCCGACCTGAGAGCACAAAACCTCTTCTAGAGAGGGCCAACCTCCCAAAGCTCCTCCTCTGGCCGACCTTAATGGCAGTGACGGCTTTGCAAGTCCCTGCTGCATGGATGCTCGCCTGCCGGTTTGTGCAATTTCATCCCGAGCATTGTGAACGTTCCTGTTAAAGCCTTGTGCTCCTGGAGTCCCGTGAATACACAATGTGCAGCTTCATTTTCCTTGCAGAGGCAAGAAAAGCTGTACAAGAGAAGGCAAAAGACAGACAACAAAGCCAGACCCTGCTTTAATGACAGTTCAGAGTTAGGGGCAGCGCTGCCTTGACCTGAAGGGCCTGGAGGGCCGCACCAGTGTGGAGCAGGGCTGCGTGCGCACGACCCTCTGCCTGAATCCATCTCCCAGGCAGCACATGCTCTGGAAGCCAGAATGTCATCATTTTATGTTTTGGGAGGAGGAAGAGCAGGAGGAAGAGAAAGACGAAGAGCAGGGAGGGTTCTCTTGGACTGTTACGATACTTTGACCTGACAATTTTTCAGACTCCCACCATGGGGAACAGCCGTGTCTGGGCTGTATTTGCGAGTCCCCCACACCTCCTTTCTCCAGGAGGACCAAGCGATGCCGCTGCCCTCAGACCCCAAAGCACACTTGTGCAGGCCCGGAAGGCCAAGAGCACCCCAGGCTTCCTGCGCGGGAGGCAGGATCCGCGCCTGCCCCTGGGCTGAACCCCGCAGCGCCGGGGAGCGCGGGCAGCCATGAGTCCCCTGAGAGCCAGCCCCTGGCTCATGCGTGCGGATGGGTGGCGAGAGGGGAAGAGGGACGGAGGCAGGCGAGAGGGGTTCTGGGCAGTTATGGAAATGACATCTTGTAAGCAGCAGGCTTTGGGCTCAGTTTGGACTGACAGATCACAAAGAGTCTGACGCCCTTATAACGGGCAAACCCGGGTCTGGCGGCTGCATGCAATTAAACGGTGCGCACCGGTGTTGTGGCCGGCACTGGGAGGGCCCGGAGGGGACTCGGGGGGGCACTGCACCGAACCAGCAGCTCCCCCCCGCAGGGAGATGGGGCGCAGGCACCCTGCATGCACGCACCGCACGCCTGCTGCAGCTCCACACGGTGCCATTCCCAGCCCCCGGCGCCCCGCGGGGCCTGGCTCAGACCTCGGTCTGCCGGGGGAATCCCCAGGCTAACATGCTGTTGGCCAGGAGAGTTTGGGCCTGTGCAGGCAATCGGTTCTCCTAACAGCCCCCACCCATTCATCACCCTCACTTTGTACTTCATGCAGTCTACAATAAATCAGTGGGCAAAGCCAAGAACAGAGCTTGGAAGCGCTTGGGTGCCCTGTGCCGGGTTTTCTGGGAAGCCTCAGCAAAGGCACAAATTACAATCAAAACAGTCCGTGGTGCAAAACGTCCAGCTCCAGAGACCTGATGAGCAGAAAGGTTCAAGGGCCCCAGGACCACAATTCCTGTGTGGTTGCAGGTTTACCCGCCCCTCCGTAGTTGGTGCTCCTCCGTGTCTCATCCCAGGGCCTGTCCCTGTGCCGCCGACCTATGCGAACGCCTCTGCCCCTGTGCTGGGCGCACCGACGAGCCCGGAGCGCAGGGTGCTCGCGTGGCCCCTGCGTGCCAGACCCTGCCCTGCCCGGAGCAGTTCTCCTGCTCTCCAGTTCCACTCCCCGTCTCTTCCAGAAGCTGGAGGCTGAGGCGGGCGGAACTAAAGCCCGGTAGCTGCTAACCCGCCCGGCGCTCGGCACTCGCCTTCCCGAGGGCGGCAGCGCCCCATCCCCTGCCGCCTCCAGGCCGCGCGAGCGGAATTAGCTGCACCGAAGGCCCGGGGGAGGCCGAGGCAATGAGCGCCGTCGATCAGCGCCGGAGCAGGAGCGTTCGGAGGGGTGTAATTCTGCCGGAGGAGAATGGACTTCCTGAGCACATGGGCCTAAACTGCAGAGAAACAGGGCCCTAAATCTCTGGCTGTAGATTTACGGCCTCCATTCTCTTTCTTTACTGCAAATACAATCCGGCAGTAATGGTCTAACACAGGAACACCATCACCAACTGGCTGATGGCTCACATAAAAGCAATGTCAACCAAAAACTATGAGTTTATAAAAGGGAACAAACCCTCAACAGTGACAAGAACATGAAACCCATTAACAATTTAAACACTCTCCATTTTTTATTCCCCACCTTGAAGCTATTACGGCTGATAGAAGGCTTCACAGCTGAGTTAACCACTTCAAGGGAGGGCTGCGCGCACCCGCACGCACACACACACGCATAAAGAGTTTGCCGAGGCCGCGAGGTGGGAGGTGATGTGGTTCAAAACCGTTCAGGGCTCTGCTCCTGCCAGCTGCTCAACCGCCCTGCCCTCCCGGGAGCTGCCGGCGCTCAGCACCAGCAGGATTCGGCCGCTTGCAATTCCAAGGCTCCTGAAAGCTGCCTAGTAACCCCAAGATACCAAACGATTATTGCTATGGTTACTGGAGAAAAAAAAATGTAGGTGTGTTATAATTGTTTTTCCCTGAGATTTTCTTGCTGCTCTGGGTCTCTTTTGGCACCTTGTCATATTATGGAGCAAATATTTGTGGAAACTATTGTGGAGCCCCTGAGCAGAGCACAGAGCTGGTGCAGAGGAGAGGGGAGAGATAATCTGCAGGGAGAAACTCGTACCGCTTCTTCTCAGTGAGCTTTAGCAGAAAATACAGGAACCCCCGACACATTTGGGCTGCCATTTAAAACAAGAACCTATCCGGCACCAAGCGCTAAGTGCCCCTGTACAGAGGGCTCAGCTCCTGCCAGCGCAAAGTGCAGCAAACCCACCAGGACGCCACTCCCGGCTCTCCGCTGACCCTGAAAACACCATTTTACCTCTCTATCATTTTTCTCCAGCTGCAAAACAGGGACAACACCAGTTAACCTCTGCTATAAAATGCTTGGTATTTTTCAGTGTAAGGCACTCTGTCCTAACGGAAAAGCAACTGTAATTTTTCCCTATTTTGAGAGAATCTAACATGGGGCCGATCGTCATGCAGCCTAACTTAGACTCTTGCACGAGCTGCCCCAGGAGCAGGACCAGCTCCAGCTCCTCTCATCTCCCAACAGCAGCAGCTCCACGCAAGGTGCAGTGCTGTTGTGCAGAGGAGGTCACTGGAGGAGGTCACTGATCACTGTAAAGCTTGCTGATGGGGAAAGAAAGCGCGAGCAGCGCTTTCAGGCTCCCCTTGGCCCCACAATGCCAGGGCCTTCACTGCCACCACGGAATTAGCCCGGGTGATCAGGAACACGAACCCGCAGCCTGCTGTCAAAGGAGCCAAAGCATTCTCAAGTCTGACCACACACCTACAAAATGACATGTTCCACTCCTGGTTTATCTGTGGCTGAGTCAGGGCACAATTTGTGCTCACAGCCCTGCAGGGGAGCCAGGATGGCTTTGCCCTGCATCCCGGCTCTCGCACCCACAGCCCGGCGCCTGCCCCTCAGGCTCACTCCGTGACCTCAACTGCCGCGTGCCTGAATTTGGGGCAGGGGGTGTGAATCGTGCCCACAGCCCCGCTCAGGTCCTGCAGCACCCCCTCCTGCCCCCTTCCTTTCTGCCAAACAGCAGGACCACCAGGACCAGCCTGAAATCAGATCCCCGGCCCCAAATGGAAGGAAGTCGCACTGGAGGCTCCTGCCATAAAGCCGGTCCCTGCGTTCTGAAACGCCGGCAGATGGGGCCATAAACGTTTCCTCCTCCCCTCGCTAACAGCCACCAAGGCTTCAGATTCATCTTTATCTTTATCTCGCTGTCAGGCTGTAAATGCCTCTCGCTCCGTCTCGCACAGCTGGGACGCGCAGGGCCAGCTCGCTTCCTGTGGAGGTTCGTTTTAACCAACAGCGGAGGTGAAAGGAGAGGGAAAGGATGAAAATACAACGGGATCCGCAAGCGCAAAGGAGAGAAGCCCAGGCCTGTCACATACACGGGCTTACCAAGTCCCCCCTGAGGTGTCCATGGGATGGGAGCAGCACCTGGACGACCTAAACAGCCCTGGTGGTGCCAGAATCGAAACCACCCCCAGAGCTGGGCTCCTACCCCGTGAATGTACCTAAGTCACAGGAGCCGTGGCAAGGATTAACGTGCCCTCCTGTTTACCTGCACCGATACAGGTTAGATATTTACACAAATCGTGTGAACATCTGCAGCTTCATTAGGCAAGATAAAAGTCAAGGACTATAAACCTTTATGCTTCAAGTCGTAAAGCAGTAAGGGTCAGGAGGGAATTTCTAAATATAGGAAAGTTATTCCATCACTGTCCATTACAGGGTTTTCTTGCAGCTCTCCAAAGCAGCTGCTGCCGGTCACTTCTAGGCACAGGCTACTCCTGGGCGAGGCCACGAGCCTGATGTGGGCTGGTAGGCCCCCATTTCTGTGGTCTTCATTTTACACTGCTGTAGCACACGAGGACATTGAGCAAGATCGGGTTTTTCTGTATTATTGCACATCAAAATAGAGACCGAGAGCCTCTGTTTGGTTGACCTGGTACTCCACAGCTTTATACTGGAAATGCCACCCTTATGCTCTTTAATTAATGCTCCCTTGAGCAGAATGGGTAAAGCTATCACCGCTTTGACCTACTTTTGCCACTTGTTTGACGACTTGGGCAGGTAATTTGTATCATACCAGGCACTTTCTGGCTTGCAACATGCAATTCTAGACCAGAAAGGACGGGGTATTTCTGCAGGAGGAACAGCTTATACAGAGCCTGCTGGAGCTTGCCCACCTTTGGATGCGCAGCCATTCCTGGACCTGATGCTTTCTCACTCTTATTAAAAGCTTGGGCCACAAAACCTCAAGCCTATGAATTCCACAGCCCAGTTCCCTGTTTTTTAAAGGCCAAGCATTAGTTTCCCTTCCTAGCCCGCTGCCATATGCACCTTTTTATGGCAGACATGCCGTAAAGCCGTAAAACCCGCAGTGCCACCCTCCACCCGCTGCGGTCAGGCAGGCAGACCCAGGCCACCGCCGGGAGCAGGGGCCAGCAAACCCAGCCCTGAGCGCCGTGCCTCCACAGCCACCACCAAACCACCGGGAAACGAAGCCCGAGCAGCACGCGGTGCGCTCAGCCCCCTGCCCGGCGAGCAGCAGAGGCCTGACACTAAGACAGCGCTTTTGGCCTTTGCAGCGCTTGTGGCACGGAGGCAATCCTGCACCACAAAGCTGCAATCAGACGTGAGGCGCCGTGCTTCAAAGAAAGAATTCCGGGTGAAGCAGTTAAAACTCCCTAACTAATAATAATAGCGACAGCCTGACACTAATTAGGACAAGTGGACTCTTGTTCAAACAGTTTACTAAATGCGGCTTCGTCCTGCCTGGAGAACGGATGCCCTGGACTGCTTTATTACACTGGACCCCGACCTTTGATTTTATGAACGCTGTGTTTTGGAGGTGTCCTGGAGAAAAGAGTGAAAGCTTTGCAGGATGAAATGAGCTAACAACGCTCCTCCACTGAAGTCCTAATGCAGGATGCTCAGGTTCAGCGCGCTGTCCTGGCTTGTGCCAGGGCTGCCAGAACAGCCGCGAGCGCCACGACGCATCCATGGGGGAAGTCAAGCGCCACGAGCCCTGGCAAAAGCGAAGCTGCCACCTCAGGCTCACCAGCCGTTTTTGAAAGGACAAAACAGGTATTAAGGACATGAGGACTGGCCGCGTCTCACCAGCATTTTAAGGCCCCTGATATCTCGCACCTGTGTGTGGGTGAGCATCAGTTTCCCCTGGGCTTGGGGAGTGCTGCCCAGCATGGAACTGCTCCAGGAGCTTCCACACACAGCTCCTGCTGGACAACCCGCCCCACGGGCGCTCGGAGCCCACCCGGCCTTTGCCACGGCTCCCCCTCGGCCCACTGACACCTCTCGGGGTTTGTGCTGACGTTTCCCGGGGGGCTCTGACCAGCCTTTCCATCACGAGCTGGAAACGTGACAAACACAAAGCTTGTTCTGGCTGCACTGGGATGTTAGAGGGCTTGTCCCCTTGAATGTTTAATAAAGATGTTTTTTAAAGAAAGAATGTATGTAGGGAGGAATTTATTTTTATCTTTTTAATTGTGGGAGCCTGCTCTGCATTTGTGTTTTCCAGGATTAACAGCTAGAGCTGGAGCTCTCCATTTTCTAAGTCTTCTAATTCTACTAAACATCCGCTACCCTGAAAGGACTCCACAGAATCCCATAAAACATTATTTATCTGTGTGCGTTAGCTGCACGATACTGTAATTTCCAGAATAAATGCTGGGTGTAAATTGTTGTTTATGTTGGAGTCTGACTGTCTTTACGAGAAACAAAGTGAAAACTGAATCTTCACAGCTTTATTTCTTCCGCTGAAACCTCTTCTGCAGAAGGAGAAATGCCTGGTGGAGTGCCTTAATGGATGGCCGTAAAGATTGTTGGGTTAAAACAAAGTACAGGGAATCACCTTCATCCCCCCTTTTAATGCCAAATCCTCAGCTGGTGTAAATTGGTGTAGCTCCAGTGACTTTGGTTCATCTGGCCCACGAGTGTCATTTAAATCAAGCTAAATTAAAGTGAAAGCAGCGCCATTCACATGGTTCTAATTAAAGTCCCATCAAGGCTTCCATCACAAACCCTGGCTGCTTACAACCACGTATTTCCACTGGTGCTCAGCCCCAGCCCACAGGCGCTGCGACCTGAGCGTGTCCCGGACAGAGCCCGCACCCACCCGTGCAGGGGCTGTGAAGGCGCTCCCTGGCTCCTCGCTCCGACTCGGGCACCGCAACCAATTCTCCTTGTCGAGAAGTGTCTTCGGCAGGGTCTGGCGACGCCGGGAGCAACTTGGGTGCAGGACCCGTCCTTCCTGCCCGCCACACCGCTGCTGTACAGGGCCGGCTCCACGCTAAGGCCTGGACTCGCCCCACGCGGCTTTGGGGTGGCCCCGAGGGACTCCGCTGCCTCTCCACCTACATCGGCCTCGCATGCTCGGGCCGGGGGCAGCTCTGCGCCGGGGCTGCCTCGAGCTCGGGGCCTGCGCAGAGCAGTGGGGCAGGAAGCCTGACCAAAGCGGTGCGGAGCGCGTCCTGCTCCCGGCACCCAGGGGCTTTGGCCTTCAGCGCCAGCTGAGGCAAACCGCAGCGAGCGGCGGGCGTGCGAGGCAGCGGAGCGGCGGAGGCCCTGCCTGGGGCGCCTTGAAGCCGCTCTGCGCTGGGTGCACTGCCCTGGCCCGGCGCGTCCCTTCTGTGCCAGGCCGCCTGTCCCTACTGAGCCCTGAGAAGGGGCCAAGGGGGGGCTCCGAGCCCCCACGGCCCCGGTCCCCGGGGGCCCCCGAAGCCCCCAGGCGTCCTCGGGGTGCTGCCGAAATGGCTGTCACCGCTCCGCAGAGCGCGGCGGAAGAGCAAAGTTCGGGGAAACTTTTGATGAAGAGCTCTGGCAGGCCCATCATCGGGAAGCCAGAAAGGTCAGAGAGTGGAAAAAATAATAAGAAAATATAACTGCTTTCTTATGAGGAAAATATTATGAGTTCTTCCCCTTTTTCAGCTTTTATGGAAGGAGATTCTGCCAGTTCCCTCAGAAAAAAAGAAGAAAAAGTAGTTTTAAAATGAGATTATGCACCTTCAGGGTGCCATTAGGAAGTTTTACTGTACTGAGATGACATGAAAGCTCTGGAATTAATATCCCTGAGATGCTTCAAACCTGCAATAGCAATTATTGTACTACGTGTCCCTGGATAAATAATAGGGCCATTCAGCTAATTAGCTTCAATGATTTCAGCTCCCTGTAAATTCTCTCTCACTCAGCTATAAAAATAACACTAGGCAAACTTTTGGTAACAGAAACTTCTTCCAGGGAAAAAAAAAATAAGGGGGTTCCCCCAGCTCCTAATTCATAACTGCTGTCACGGTATCACTGCGATTCCAAGGACTGGAAATATTAATAGGCTAAAATAGAAAATATAAAAGGAGAACCATTATTAATTGCCATTTACTGGTAATAAACCTATCGCACCAATTTCTGCCCGCGCACATGTGCAACCCCATTAATTTCAATGGGGCTGCACGTGTTAATTGAGAGCAGAATTTAGTCTACTGGTTGTAATTAATTAATCAAGTTTTCAGTATGGTTTGCATACTTTAAATCGTCTCTTTTTTTATGTCCTCACATTTCTCTAGGTTTGACTTATGCAACAGGGGCTCCATTCTCCCGTCCTGCCGCAGCACAGTAATTCACTGGGGGAAGGATGGCTTTCAGGCTCCCATCGCTCATTTTGCCTGGGGTGAATTCCCCATGAGGGGCTCAGCCCAGCCTGGCTGCTCCCCCCTCCCGGCACACGTCCTGGCTTGGGTCGTCGGGGCCGTATCCTGACCCACGTGAGCGCCTGGTGATCCGGAGCTCCCGTGTTCCCCCGGCCTGGCTCGTGGCACCCACGTCCTGGGCCCGGTGAGG
Source organism: Heteronetta atricapilla (assembly GCA_011075105.1). Taxonomy (NCBI): domain Eukaryota; kingdom Metazoa; phylum Chordata; class Aves; order Anseriformes; family Anatidae; genus Heteronetta; species Heteronetta atricapilla. Next base: position 5,427,924 of record CM021757.1, read on the forward strand.
GGTTGGGGTGCTCCCAGCAGCAGAGCACCACCGCACGTGGTGCCAGAGGCAGCGCTGCCCGCACCTGCTTTTAAGCCCCGACGCCCCAAGAAATTTAAAGCACTGGCAAGTTCCCACTGAATTTCACGCATAGAGTTAAGCATGTAATTAAGTATCTCCTTTAATGCTGCATGGTACCGCCAGTAAAGTTACAGCAGGCCAGGCGGTGACCCGTTTTCAGCAGAACACAGCCCCGAAGGCTTCGAAGTTTTCGACCCGCTGCGTCAGGAACGAGCTCTCCCTGGGCCCAGCCCCACGCTGCGCTGTCGGCCCCCAGCGCGGGGCCTTGGGGCACGAGTGGCTCCTACAGCCACGCGCCCAGCGGCATCGCTGCCCTGCGCCCAGCGCCAGAGCCCAAACGGTCTCCGCAGGAGCCTCGGGGGAAGGTAGAAACAGCACAAAAAAGCCACCGAAGCGGTGTCCGGCTGTGCGCAGCAGCACAGCCCTGCGGCACCGTGCTCCCCGTGCCCGTGCCACCGGTGCCCAGCACGGGCCCCGTCCCGGAGGGCAGGGCGCAAAGGCGGCGATTCCCCTCTCAGGCATTCCCCTGCGTGGCTGCGGCAGCGCTTCCCACCTCAAGCACTCGACACCGCGGCCCTCGGTGGCAATATGAACAATAGCACCACAAGCAGACAGCACGCGATCCGTAAGGAACTGCCCTGGTGTTGCTCTGCCGCTCCCAAATCCCTTTCTTCTCGCTCCCCGCTCCTGCGTCGCTGGACGTGCAGCTATTGCACTGCCTACAGACGTGTTTCTGCGTTCTGCGGGAACTGCACGCTCAGCTGATGAGAAATCCAGGCACCTCACTCGCCGAGGATGGAAAGTCATAACATTTGTTTTGGAAATTTATTTTAGCCAATATTTCTCAATAAAATAAATTGTATAAATGAAATCAGACTGACACCGCAATATTTCCTAACTAGCTGGCGTCTCCCTGCAGCACTCAGGGACTGTCAGAAATTTTTCCCTGAGGTTTTCCCCGTTTATTTTATTTATTTTTGTAAAGCAGGGGAACGTGTGAAGGTTTTGGCACGGCGTATTTCTCAAATCAATGCGAACCTCATTACATAATAACCAGGTTTTGCATGTTTCACCGTGACACATGCCTCCTGTTTGAAAGGCATGATTGCTGTATATTCTGATACCATTTCGACTAATATGACAGGTTAAAAAATTAAAGCCCAATCCTGAAAATAATTAATTTGTTGCCCTCAACACCTCTAGAGCACCATGGAATTTGAAATTGCCCTGCAAGATTCAAGCCCATGTTTGGATGGTTGAAATTACCTTTTATTTTTTAACCCTGCTATTGACTTCCGGTCATTGCAATGAAGACAAGGAAAGATTTTTTTGCATTAGTGGTGTTCCCTTAGTTGTGTGCACTGAAAAAAAAAAAATTGCTTAAGAAATAAACAAAACCGACCTTAGCAAAGACAGAGCTGTGCTGACCAACATCTCCGACAGGGACTAAAAGCAGCCAAGCCCTGGGAACAGACACCAGCAGAGCGCTGAAGTCAGAGATCACTAAAACCCAGGCTTTATCTGCCATGGCAGGAGCTGAGACCTTTGTTTAGTGCACGTTCGTCGTCACACTGAAGTCGGGAAGACTTCGGCATTTGCCTTCTGACGTGGCCCGCGCGCGGCCCAGGGCTGCTACCGGAACAAGCTGCCGGTGGAAGCACGTGCCAGGAGGGCTGCGCTGCTCTCCCCGTTCCCGCAGAGAAGCGAACAAAAGCCCAGCGAGGCCGGGGCCGTGTGGCCGGGGCCGTGCCGGGCCAGGCAGTGGCCCAGGGCCCCGGGTTGCTCCTTGCTGCTCGGTCTGCAGCTCCCGCAGCAGAGCCCATCGGCTCTGCTCTGCTTCCAGACCCCAGCGGCCCGACCCCGCGGCTCCTCGCCACCGGCTCTGCTCTGCACTCGTGGGCTCGTGCCCGGCCTCCCGGTTCTGCAGGCTGTGGCCGCGTGGCCGGAGAGGTGAAGCTCGAGGCAAAAGCCTGGGGCAAAGCCGCGGCGTGGCAGCTGCGCACGGGCCAGCAGCAGGCGGAGCGCTTGAACGCGTGAGGAATGAGCAGGCTGCGCGCTGAAAAGCAAACGCTGCGAAACGTGACAAATTTAGCCCTAATTCCTCAAGGATTTAAATTTGTCACTATTGGGGTTAAATTGCTTTCAAGGGGTTGCATTATGTGAATACAACCTTTAAAAAGCAGGACAGGCTGAAACGCCTCATGTTGACCCATTCATGTACCCACAGCCTTAATCTAAACTTTCCTGGATCTCATTCTATGAATAATTATACACACAGGAGGGCAGCTCATCAGCTGGCGTAAACTGGCTTAACTCCACCAAAGTAATTGGAGAACAGGCCAGAATACGGTTTTCAAACGTGGTATGATGCCACTGTGGTTTAACAGGCAGCACACAAGGCCTGGAGGCAGGAGTCCGGAGTTTTATCACTGCTTTGGGATCAGCTCTAATCCAACGGATTATGAGCCAGGACGCCTGCACTCTTTGCCAGCTCCGTGTGTGTCTTTTGAGCTTGCTTAATTCAGTTCCCTTCTCTCTAACTTTAGTCTCCCTTTTTTTACAAAACCTACTGTCATCCTGGAAAAGCAGCTGGAACTGTTTGGTTAAAGAAAACTATCTGAGCATTGCTACGTACCACCATTTACTCCTTATTTGAGACATCTGTGCGTGCAGCCAGCTCTGGTCGCAGGCACTGTCTTTTTGCCTCCCCCCCAGCCTCATCATTTTTCACACACGCTCACGCTGACATGATTCGTACAAAACCTGGGTATGCACCATACACCTTGATTTGACTTCCCAAACTGTGCTACGACATCCGTGTGGGACCTGGATCAAGCTCCCGGTGCCCTTTGCACGATCTTTGCCCGTGTGAAACTTGGGCATTAGGTCCTGCACGAGGCAGCCGAGCTGACGGCCACGCGGAGCAGCTTGCTGCGGGGATCTGGGTGGCTGCCACAAACCGTATGGATGTGAACAAAACGTGCGCGTGCAAAGGAGATCCTTGTGGAGGGTGGGGGCAGCTGGGGGGGGCTGTCTCCATCACTCTTCTGCTCCACCTGGATGGAGAGATTCAGTCCCTCAGCTAGAATCAGAGCATCGCAGGCTGCTCATCTCACCAATCAATTTTTACGGCTGGAGAGGATAATAATGGTAATATCGGTATAAAAAACCCCCGCAATGACCCATAACAGTAACATATTACAGCTCCTTTTAAATAACTGTGCTAGCTGCAGTTTCTTTGTTTCTCTGGCAGCAGACAAGCCGAGGCGCTGGGACCGTCGCCGTCGCGCCCACGGGCCGGGCAGGGGCCGGGTGCCCAGGGCCGAGCGAGCCGCAGCCGAGGGCGAGGGGCCGGAGGCAGGGTGGGCGCCGCGGCAGGGGGGAGCGCGCAACGCGGCACGGCGACACCACCTCGACCCGGAAAAATTCGGGCCGAGGTTTGGTTCTGTCCTTGCTCCCGGGCAGCGAACGGATGGCAGCCCCAGCAGAGCAGCCCTCCGCGGCTGGCCCTTCTGACAGCAGACACAGCGCGCCCGAACACAGCTGTAAGGCAATGAAGCATGATGCACAGCTTCATTTCCAGCACCCCCCAACCATATGCCGCATCAGGAAAACCTGAAGACAGAGCGTTTTACTGTAACACCGAGCACCAAAAGAGAGCGCGGTCCCTGGAGTTAACAGACATTTACTGTGTTTTATTGGTACTACAGGAAGCAAAGTTCTCACTTGCCATATGCAAGACAAAAAGTTAAAACTCAAGACCCTCCTCACCTTCACTCCCAAAAGCCAGCAGGTTGAACACAGGGCTTGTTTTATTGGGGGATGTTACACCCCACTGGCTGGAGCAACAAGGGGAGAATGAACACTTTCCTTTTTGTTTCAGGCATTTGATACCACAAAGAACTACAGAGGATTTAGGTTTGTTGGGCTAAGGAAGAAAATTTATGCCACTGGTGCTTTCTTCGCATGACATTATTTCAAAGCCTTTAGCTGTTCCTATCTCCATAAAAAAAAAGCTTCTTAAAATACTGAACTCGATTTCCAAGTACAATAAAGCTCCTTTATGCTTTCATGCAAAAGGACCTTAGAGCTGCCCTCAATCTTAAGCACGTCGTTAGCCACAGAGTACCTGGTACCTACCACTCCTCCTCCTGTGCAGCACCTCAGCCCCTTCCAAGGGGCTCTTTTCTTCCAGTCACTCTTCCCTCCAAATACTCAATAATATCAGCAATTTAAAAAACAGTTGTTTAGAGGGTTGAAGCCCTTTTTTTTTCCATTTAAAAATGGGACTGGGTCCAGACTATTGCTGTTTTCTTCACCAGCTTTGCTTCAGATTTACACTTGTGTAGCAGCAACACCGAAGCTGAGTAAACTGTACAGAAGAGATTTTAAAACAAACAGGTTTTAAAACGAACGCGAACGTGGCGACACATGCACAGACACAGCGCCTGCAGCTCCTGCGCGCCCCGCGTTATTTTAAACGGTGATTCCAAGTGACCCTCGGATGTGCACACACAATAAAACACAATCTGCGTCTGCAAACTGCGGCAGTGTGGGGACACCGGGGCGTTGCTCCACGCAATCCCCACGGGTATTTGCACCGTTGTGCAGGGAGCAAAGCTGGAGGGCGGCTCTGGCAGATGACACCCGTCCCCCTCTTCCCACAGGCGTCCTGAAAGCCAGAGCCCGAAGCAGGCTGGCACACCTCGCGTCTACAGAGCCAGTCGGGCTGCCCAGGAGAGAAGAAAGTGTAAGGGAACGGTCCTCAGAACAACGCTGAAGTGTGCTGGTTTAGAGACATCTCTTCTGCAAGAGCTGCTTTTAATCCTCTACCTTGCTCCGCTGTTTTCCTGTGTTCCCGGTCACCCTCTGTCTCTTACGAGTGCTTCACTTCAGAATGTTTTACCAACCCGATTTTGGGAGCATATAGCTGACAGAGCCACAAAGCAATCTAACAAACGGGGCATTTACACCTTCCCCAAAGTCCCATGAACTCCAGAGCACCCTCAGCCCCTTGCCCGAGCCTGCTCCGGGCCGCAGGGCGCGCAGCGGGGGCACCCCGGGGCCGCATCCTGGTAGCCTCTCCGGGTCGTTTCCAGCGCCCGATTCCTAACAGGGAGCAGAGCAGGAACCGGAGCGTCGCGTTCCCACGGGAGCAGCGGGTGCTTCATTCCCTCACCCCCGCAGATTTCAGCGATTCCCCATAAAAGAGTGCGTGCCGTGGGGACACGTTGAGGCAAAAAGCAGACGGGGCGTCCGTGCCGCCAAGCCGGGCGCTGCCTGCACGAGCAGCCCGTTTGTGCCCGCCTGCCGCCAGGACCCCCATGGACACCGAGAACCCGAGCATCGGGGACACCGCAGCTTTTTGAGAAACGGCTCCATTTTGCACAGGAAGGTTTTACTCAAAAACTCCTTTATGCAAAAATTTTAAAGTAGCAAAAAAGTTCCTTTTATTTATGTAGTTATTCTCAAATGATCCTATGTGAGAGAGAGGAGAAAAAGAATGTTTGTTTTAATCAAAGCCAGAATATTTAAGCAGCTGAAATGGGTTTATTTTTCACGTTAAAAAGGGACATTTTGCAAACACTCCATGAAACAACAACAAAAAAAAAACAACCCAAAATGCCTTGATCACAAAATAAATTATTTAGCTCTTATAGAAACCCCGGCATGAAACGACAAACATTTTTGTCACTTTTGCACAGCCCTGATTACCGTGCATTATGCTTCCTAACAGCTTTCCTAGCATCATCACTAATGGGTTTTATAACATGCTTTATAACAGGTTATTAAGGAATATGGCTGTGGCTGGTAATCGCTGTGTAATACGAATAAAGCATTTAAGAAACGGCCCCTTCATTTAAACCGTTAACTGGGAAAACCGTCGCGTTATAAATAACCCAAGGGTTGGTGTTTTGGGGAGGGCTGCCGCCCAGCCCTGCGAGGACGGGGGTTTGCGCGTTTCTTCCTTGTTTTTAAGAAAAATAAAAGGTATTTTTAAAAAAGGCAGAACCCGCTCCTTCGCCCCTGTTCCCAAACCTGCTCTTGCTGCGGTGCCCCAGGACGCGCCCCCAGCCCGCTCCCCCCGGGACCCGGCCCGGCCCTTCCGCGCGTCCCGGCGCGCTGCGGGGGGGGCACGGCCGAGGGACAACGCCCGGGCTCCCCCGTGCCCGTCCCTCGCCGCCGCCCGGGACCA